>MU227687.1:1781506-1826536 GCA_018584345.1 Thuja plicata | reverse complement strand
TCTCATTTTGGTCCAAAATGAGAATTTGGCAAATTCCACCTTTTTTTTGGAATTTGCCAAATTCTCATTTTGGTCCAAAATGAGAATTTGGCCGTACAAAAATACATCTTCCTGTTTTCATCTTCCAACCATCTTCCAGCAAACAAACGGGGCCTTAGAGAGTAGGGTTTCTGTAGCAGAGCATAGAGAGAGAGAGAGAGAGAGATAGGCTCAAGTAGAGGTGAGAGCCTATCTTGACAGTGTACAGGACTTGTCATTGAGAGTTTCTCATGATCGACTATGGAGATCTGGTCAAGAGGCTGGTAGAGAGATTGAGTACTGGTGCCGTCACTATGAGGTGGTTGTTCCTGTAGCCGAGCGGATTCCTAGTTTTACTACTTCACAGCGATTGAGAAGAGCATAGAGGTCTCAGAGCAGTGGTGTTGGTGGTCCTAGTCCATCACAAAGACCTGCGTCAGATATGCCACCCCCTCGTCCACCTGGTGGTGAGGGTGGGGGTAGCTCCTACTGACATTTGTAGCCCTTCCTTTATGTATCATTTTTGTAGTGATGTTCGTTGGATATACTATGAGGCTTATCCATGCTTGTATCTTGACACACTGATATTTATTGATATATATGTTGATTACCTTCTTTTGTTCAGGCTTGCAACTGTTCATTGTACTTAGATATATTGATTAATATGAGATGCAGCTATTGATTTACTTGCTTATATGTATGATTCTACATGAATGTGCTTTAGATGTGGAAATGTTTATGTAATGTGATTCTATTATGCAGACTCTTAGATGGATGATTTACTTTTCCTATGATACTGACACGTGTATGTGGGATGGTGGAAATGAAATGCATGTTTATATGAGATGCTTATGGGTGTATGTGATATGTTTACCATGTATGCAACTACTTTTTTCATTTTTCGGATGCACTTAAATGGAATGAATGTAATCTATTATACACAAAATATTTGAGTAATGCATGTGTTAGTTAGAAGACAGTTAGTGGAAATGTGTTCTCTGGGATTTGATTTGATAGATATGGAATGCTAGAAAGGAATTTTGATTTTTTGATAGATATGAAATGGTAGAATGGATGAGTGACCCAAGTCGCTACCACGTTTCCAATTTTTGTCATCATTGCATCTTTTTATGAAATTCCAAAGAGTGTCCAATGCATCCAGACCACATACCATCTGGATACCACCATGACCTCTTGATAACCGAAAGGAGTAGAGAGATTTAATAGAAAGAGAACTTAGTTCACCCAAATATTGACCATCTGGGTTGAGCTATGTTCCCTGTTTCAAAAGAAAGAGAGCCAAAAGCACCCAGATATTGACCATCTGGATACCGCTTTGCCCTGTGAATGATCCAAACAAAAGAAAAAAAGAAAACCAAGATAGAACTCTAATGTACCCAAATTCCATCTGGATAGTACCTGTAAGCGCTTGATTTTGAAAAGAAAGACCAAAAAACCAAGATAGAATTCCAATGCACCCAGAGTCTATCTGGATAACACCATGAACTCTTGATTTTAAGAATAAAGCCCATAAAAATCAAGATAAAAATCCAATGCACCCAGATTCCATTTGGATACCGCTATGATTCTATTGATAAATAAACAAGCATATAACAGAGAAGGAATGTCCAATTCTTTCCCAGGGTTAAGCTCATATCATGGAACTCTGTGGCTGCTAGATAAGTGACAACACCTACCACATTTATCCTAAATCATCATGACCCTAGAATCGAAGTGAACATTCAATAGATAACAATCAAATAAAATAAGTCATGATCCATCATAGCTACTCTCCTCACTTGGTGGATCTTGGAGTAGCGTAAGAACATAACCGCGAAATATAGACTGATATCTGACCGATTGATTGACCTAGTCAACATTTTGATTGTTCCTTGATTCAGTTGGAGTCTCTTGATTGAATCGACTCTTTTGATAGGCTTGTTTGGCTTGATTTCTTTTGAGTATGTCTGGTTTCAGTTAACAGATGACTCATGTAAGACTGACCTGTCTGGTTCTAAGCGCATCCATCATTATGTAAGATGATTGATATGATTGATTAATTGATTATGATCATTTTTGGTGGTTGATCAAGCTGTGTCAGATGGGCCCAATGCTGATTCACAAAGCTCATGGTTGTGGCATTTGATAGATTGGCTTGGTTGCCAGTTTGCTTGCTGATAGATTTGATATATTGATAAAGCTATGTCAAATGGGCCCAACACTGATTTAGAAAGCTCATGGTTTTGACATTGATTGACTTGGCATGATCACCAGTTTCCTCTATTTGATAACCGAGTTGGTATTATTGCTTGGGATTTTGCAATTTTTTGATTATTTTTTATGAAAGATTTTTTCAGGACATTTGGATCTTTTTTAGGATTTTGATGAGTTTTCTGATTTTTTTGGGATTTTTTCAGGACATTTAGAATCACCCCCTAGTCTGGTGGACCAGTACTAACCATGAATAAGTGTTGGTGCTCAGAGGGGATTGTGCTTCTGGATATAGCTTGGGTAGTCAGTCTTACATTTAAAGTGTGCTCAAGCTTTTGATCGTGGAGTTTATTGATGGTGAAGCTAGATTTGAACACTTGGCGCCTGTTTGCCAAATTTTCACCAAGGTACCTACTCAATAGTGCCTGTTTGCCAGGTTTTCACTAAGAGAGCGATTTTGTTTCTCTTTACTTTTTTTTTTGCTTCTTTTAATTTTTTTTGTTGTCGGCAAGGCGCCTGTTTGCCAAGTTTTCACCAAGGTAACCTTTTGTATTTTTTGATTTTTTGGTATTTTCTGGATATGTAGATAGTTTCCTTAACCATTGAGATCTCAAGCGTAGAAAATCTTGAGGTGAATGTTGTTTATGTATCCAAGGAGCTGATCTCCTTCTGGTGTCACCAGTTAGTATGCCCCACTATGGGTAGAGTTGACAATGACATATGGTCCTAGCTAGTTAGGCTCGAACTTTCCTAGTTTCACTCGCTCTGCTTGGTTCTTTTGATTTTCCATGAGGATGAGGTCTCCTACCTCAAATTTTTGTGGCCTTACCTTCTTATGATAGTTCCTTCTAAGGAAATTCTGATAGCCTTGTAAGTGATTGAATACATTTTGTCTTCTTTCATCCAGTAGTTCTAGTTCACTGAGCCTTGCTACTCTATAGTCTTCATCAGAAATTAGGTTCTTTAATGATATCCATATGGATGGGATTTCCACTTTGAGGGGTAAAAATGCCTCTGATCCATATACTAGGGATAAAGGAGTGGCTCCTGTAGGTGTTCTCATGCTAGTTTTGTATGCCTGTAATGTTGGAGTAAGCTGTAAATGCCAGTCTCGCCCTTATTCGTTAACTGTTTTCTTCAATATTTTCAGAATTGTTTTGTTTGTCACTTCATCTTGGCCATTCCCTTGAGGATAATAGAATGAAGAGAACCCTTGTTTGATTTGGAACTGTTCACATAGCTCTTCAACATCTTTATTTTGGAAAGGTGTACCATGATCTATCAGGATAGTTTAAGGAATTCCATACCGACAGATGATATGGTTGAGTATGAACATTGATATCTGCTTTCTAGGTATGTAAGTAAGGGGAATTGCTTCCACCCACTTAGTGAAGTACTCTGTTGCTGCTATGATGTATTTATGTCCATTAGTTGAAGATGGTGTAATCTTGCCCACTAGGTTGAATCCCCACATAGAAAATGGTAATGGTAAAGTGATAGGATTTAGTTCTTGGGCTGGTGCATGGATGAGGTCTCCATGAATTTGACATTTCCTACACCTTTGTACATACTTGTTTGCATCTATTTCTACTATTGTCCAACAGTATCCCATGCAAATAATATTTTTAGCTAAGTTGTTTCCACCACCGTGGGTTCCACAAATTCCTTCATGTACCTCATACATAGCTCTCTGGAATTCTGTGGAAGTGAGACATCGTAATAGATTTCTGTCTAGACTTCATCTATATAGAGTAGCTGAGAGGATGGTATACCTAGAGGCTTGGCGGATGAGGGACTTTTTCTGGTTTCTAGACAAGTTGGGAGGTAAGACACTAGTTTGGAGGTAATTATACACATCATGGTATCATGGGGTTTTAGGATCAACAAGGACGCATGATGATTCTGTGATTGGTGCTTAATGTGATGGAATCATGAGTTGTTCCACTAGAAACTGGAATTGAGTTTCATTTCCTGGCATATCGATCAGTGATTGTATTATAGCCATCCATTCTGTAGCTTTGTTTTGAGGCCGTGGTATTTGCTCGAAGAAGATGTATTGGAACTTAGTGCACAACCTATCCATCTGTGCTCTATATGGTATTAGCTTCTCATCTTTTGTCATATAATCATTATTGACTTGGCTAATGACCAGCTGTGAATCTCTGTAGACCTTAAGGTTCTTGATTCTCTATTGAATTGTTATCTTTAATCCGATGACCAGTGCTTCATATTCTTCTATGTTGTTTGTGCATGGGAAGTTGAGTCTGAAAGATTTTGGAATTGCATCATTATTAAGAGTGATGAGCACTATTCCTGCTCCCGCACCATGGTTTGTGCATGAATCATCAAAGTATAGTTTCTATACCTCGATCGCTGGTTGTAGTGTTGTAATAGATTCATCAGGAAAATTAGAATTGATAGGCTGATGATCCTGAATAGGTTCCTCTGCTAGTTGATCCTCAATCACTTGCCCTTTGATGGATTTTATGTCTACGTATTCAATGTCAAACTCACTTAAGATCATTACCCACTTTGCAATTCATCCAATGAGTTCTACTTTGCTTAGGAGATACTTTAAAGGATCAATATGTGCTATCAACTTTGTTTGGTGACTCAATATGTAATGCATCAGCTTTTGGGAAGCAAAGACAACTACGAGGCATGATTTTTCAATTGCCATATAGTTGAGCTCATATCCTACCAATGTTCTTCTTAGATAGTAGATAGCTCTCTCCTTGCCTGTGTCATCATTTTGTGCCAAGAGAATGCCTAATGTTGATTCTGTTGCTGAGATATACAGAAGCAATGGTCTACCTTGGACTCGTGGCACCAATATGGGAGACTTGAGTAGATAGTCCTTGAATATTTTGAATGCTTGTTTGCATTGTTCTATCCATATAAATTTGATGTCTTTGTGTAGTAGATGTTGGAATGGGTGGCACTTATCTTCGAGCTGAGCTATGAAGTGCTTGATTGATTGGAGCCTTCCTTGTAACCCCCTTAGTTGCCTTAGGTTGGTCAGTGGTGGCATTCCCAATATTTATTTGACTTTCTCCAGGTCTACTTCAATGCCTCTATGTGATACTATGAACACCAGTAGCTTTCTTGATATGACCCAGAATGCACATTTCTTTGGGTTTAAATGGACCTTGTACTCCTGCATTCTGTTAAAGATGGGTCCCAATACTTGTAGATGATCCTTTTTAAGCATTGACTTGGCTAGTATGTCATCAACATAGTCTTCCATTTTCTTGTGGATGAGATCATGAAAGATGGTTGTCATGGCCCTTTGATATGTTGCACCGAATTTTTTTAGACCAAACAACATGACGTTCCAACAATAAGTGCCCCAAGGACACGTGAAAGCTATTTTATGTTGATCCTCTGGCGTGATCCTTATTTGATTATACCCTGAAAAGCCATCCATGAGTGATAGCATTTGATGGCCAGCTGTTAGATCTACTATCATATTGATGTTAGGCAAAGGAAAGTCATCCTTGGGACAATTTTTGTTAAGATCTCTAAAGTCTGTGCAAATTTGAATTTGATCGCTGTGATTTGTAACTGGTACCAGATTAGATATCCAGTCTATGTATGGGATCAGTCTTATGAACTTAACATCTAGGAGCTTTTTCAATTATGCCTTGACTAGTGATACAACATGGGGATGCATCTTTTGCAGCTTATGTATGACAGGTTTGGTGTTGGGTAGCAATGAGAGATGATGCAACACAAGCTATGGATCTAATCCTAGCATGTCTGAGTAGGACCATGCAAAATTGATCATCCTTTCCTAGAAGAAATTGATGAACTGTTCTCTCTCCTATGGGGTGAGTGATTTTGCAAAGTAGATGTTCTTTAGGTTCTTGTCATCTCCCAAGTTGACTTCTCCTATTTCTTCTACTAATAATGCCAGATTTTCCTTTGTCAAGGGGAGGAGTTCCTTCTTTCCATCTTCTAGCACCTCAATGAGGTTTTCACTAGAATATACATCTTGTTTTATCTTTTTATCATTTTTTGTGTCAGTAAGCGCCTTTCGGTTTTCACTTACTAACGATTATTTTTTCTTTTTCAATTTGTTTTGATGACTGGAAAGAGGAGCTTCCTCCCTAAAGTATGTTGATCTATCCAGGTCGATGAAGAAACCTGCTTTATGATATCCTGATGGCATTCCCTCCCTAAATCCCATGAAATCTGCGATAGCCTCATCATTCTCAAAGACATCCATATCAGGCGGTCCTTGTTGATCCCACTCTATTAGTTCTGGGTATACAAGACATAGGCCCTCATGTTGGGTTGACTTAGTGTGGTTGAAGGGGACTAAAAATATGGTTTTGACAAACCTAGACTGTGATGTGGATGCACCACCTAAGGAATTGTTATTGATATGTTTATCAATGCAAGGTTGGTCGCCAATGGTTAATTGGTTAAACAGACTGTCAAGGTGTATGGTGGTGGTTGACCGAGGGGAATATTCTAGGATAGAGGGTTTAGAGTCATGAAGGGATCTCCACTCGTACTCGTAGGAGTCTATTTTGCTAGAACGCTCATCGGATGTCTCACTTCCTTCATTATCATTGATTGCTTGGTTGAGGTTTATTTGGGTTTGAGAGGTCCCCACTTCGGTGGGCAACAATTGTTGTAGTATGTTGCTTATCAAGATGTGTTTCTCATTTTTCCCTCGGTGTAACTCTGCTATTTATTCTTAATCAACTTGTATGTCTTGGATGATAGGGTTGGTTCTTTGTTGTCCATAGCATAACCCTCTCTTGTTTCTTTGGGTTGGCGGGAGAGATAGTTCCATTAAGCCTTGTTGTCTTTCCCCCAGACCAGTTGTGCCATCATACCCAAATTTTTGTAGCATTAAATAGCTAGTTCCATAGTTTGATACGGGTAGGGGTTGTTGAAGTATCTCTTGTGGATCTTGGTACAACCATGTATTGATATCTGGATCAAAGGGGTTCTCCTCTGCAATGTCTCCCCACCTGACAAAGGTTGTGGGTGGGCATCTAAATACAACAGGTTCGGGGATCTCCACCATTGTTACTACTTGTGGAATGCCATATGATCTTGGGCTTTGAGGCATGTTTGTGATAGTAAAAGCCTCTTCATAACTATATTCACCACATCCTTTATTTGTGATAGATATTTTTCCTGCTTTCTGTGTGACATCCTTGGGAATTGAATCTGAAGAGGAAGGGATGCTTGCGTCTTGGTTTGAGGGAACCTAGTTATTAGTGTTGATTTGGACCACATTACAGTATTGGAAAGGATTTGGATCTCCCTCAATGATGATTTCTTCTCCTTGGTGTGGGAACTTGATGCACTGATGGTATGTTGAAGGTACAGATTGCATCTCATGTATCCATGGTCTCCCTAGTAATATGTTGTATCCCAATTCAAGATCTAGGATTTGGAAGGGAGTGTTCTTGACAACTAGACCAATCAAGACAGGTAGAATGATAATACCTTTAGAGGATCTTTCCTCTTCATTGTAATCTCTGATATTGATCCTTCTTGTGATGTCAATGTTGGATTCTAAATATCCTAATTGCTTGATTAACTATAGGGTACAGATGTTTAATCCATCCCTACTATCAACAAGGACTCCACAGATAGCACTTTTGTAGACCTAGACAAGCAAGTGCAAAAGATCATTATGCAAGGGTTTATGCGACGACACATCACGATCTATAAATGTTGAATGTTTGTTAGCTGCTATATGGTTAACCATCATTTGGAAGATCTCTAGGGTTATGTCCCTTGGGACAACTTCATTTTTAAGGGCTTGGTCAAGTGTCTGTTTATGCTGCGGAGATATGCGCAAGAGGTCAAACATGGAGATTTGGGCAGGTGTACGCTTTAGCTAATCCACTACGCTTGTCTCTGGATATGAGGTTGCTTGAGGGTTGGCTGGTGTAGCACATGAGGAAGGTTCTCCTTACAAGAAAACTTTGGTACAACGTGTGGTTACAACACATTTGTTACCTTGGTCTTTGATGGTGATCGTAGCCACATGGCTATCTGAAGGATTGAGGCAATTGATAATGTTATCACTATTGGCATAAGTATAGTTGACCTATTTTGACTGTCCACCAGACCCAAAGGTTTTCCCTTTATTGTGATCATGAAATGTGTCATTGAATATTGTATGATCTATTGTTCCTTTGGTTTGGGTGTTTATCACGTTGATGACCTCTGTGTCAATCAGGTCTTGGATAACATGTTTCAATTGGTAACAGTTGGGTGTTTTGTTTCCCTTCACCCAATGAAACTTGCAGAAATCATTGTCATTGTACCACCTTGGATTGATTGTACCATTTTCATATTCTCTGATTTCCAGGAGAGTGATAGTGTTAGATTGTATCAGCTTTCGTAAAGCTAATTCTATCAACTCTCCTAACGGTGTGAAGTCCCGTCATTGGAATTAAAACCATGGTTTGAGTTGAGCTTGTTGTTGACTGTTTGACACAGTGACCGCTCAGACAGGGGGAGGTTGGGTTTGAGTGTATTCTTGTGGAATGGACACCGTAGGTTGTGGGTTAGCCGCAGGTGTGCCTTGTAGTGACACTTTAGGTTGTGCATAGTTGACTGTCTTCACGTCAATGACACCATCGTTGGTGACATTTTTGTTTTTATTCCACCACTTAGCTTTGTCTGTTGAAGTTTTGTTTGTATTCATTTGGGTAGGATCTGCAAGGATTCCTCATTTGACTAAGTTCTGCTCACAACGAACTCCTTGTTTGATGAGTTGTGTAAAGTTTAGAGCTAACTACAATTCTGTGGTGAATGACATGTCTAGAATCAGATTGTCAACGAACATGACTATTAGGTCTTTCTCGGGTACATCATACATTATTCAGTTTGTAGTATTCCTCCATCTCTATAGGAATTTCACAAAAGACTCTCCATCCTTTTGTTTGATATCACAAAGGTCCTTGATGCTGACCTTGCGCTCGATGTTATGATGGAAGTGAGTGATGAGCTTTTCATCCAACTCATCCCATGACAGAATGCCATGAGGTAGATGTGAGAACCATTCCATTGCTGGTCCGGCTAAGCTTTGTGGGAATAGTCACATTAAATATGTCTCATCATGTGCTACTTCGACACAACAAGTAAGAAACTCTCGGATGTGCTCAATAGGGTTGGTATTGCCCCTATATTTGTCAAATTTTGGTACCGAGAAGTGAGTTAGGAATGGAGACATGTGAAGAGAGTGATCAAAGGGGTATGGGTATAAATCCTCTGTGGTGTAGGATTTAGTTTGCCCCTGATTTTGCATATCCACCATTTGGGTTTGAAGGGTCTGCACTTGTTGGATCAACATGTCTGTTTGATACTAAGGCTGATGTGTGACGTTGTACCTCTGTGCTATAGTAGGTATGAGGTTGTGCCTATGCGTCCCTTGAGTAGGAACATAGGACCTCATCCTTGGGACTTGATATTGATTTCCCACCACATGATTCTGAAATGGGGGCACGTGAGTGGCCCAAGGTGGGTTTTGTTGTATTTGTTGTTGGGGTTGGGGATGTTGTTGTTGTTGAAGCTGGGGTTGGTATTGCTGCGGTTAGGGTTGCTAATGCTGGGTTTGAGGTTGTTGCAGCTAAAGCTGGGGTTGTTGTTGCTGGGTTTGAGGTTGTTGCAGCTGAAGCTGGGGTTGTTTCTACTGGGGTTGAGGTTGTTGCAGCTGAAGCTGGGGTTGTTTCTGCTAGGGTTGAGGTTGTTGCAGATGAATCTAGGGTTGCTATTGCTGGGGTTGAGGTTGGTGCTGGATGAGAAAAGGCGTAACCTTGGGTGGGCATTGACTGAAAGTCAGACCTGCAGAGATAGATCCCTGTGGGAATGATGTGTTGACCCCAAGGCTAGTAGGGATTGACTGAAGTAGTGACATGGTGGCAAAAAGGTTACTTCTTGTTGGTGGGATGGAAGGCATAACATGAGAGCTTGATTGGCTAGGCCATAAGACCAAAGGTGGAGGCATACTAGTGACCATGGGTACACTTAGTTGGGAGCGTGTCATGCTCTACGTGGAAGATGTGCTTGATTGGTTTGCAAATTTGGTTTGATTGGGTATCGTTTGTGCCAATGTTGGTCTCACCAAGGATGGGAAGATTTTAGAAACCACGGGTAGTGTTTGAGAGGGATGAGTAGTGTTTTGACCTGCGAGAGGGTTTTCGGGCCATATAGTCGACACACTAAATACAGCGGGGAGTTTGAATCCCTTCTTTATCAGCATGGCTAAGAAATGTTTGGGGTTCCTCTCTACAACAATGTCATCTACTTGTGCAGAATAAGCATCTTGCTCTATATCTTCAAGCTCCTCTTTTGTGACATTTTGGAAAAAAGCTGACCCATGGGGCTGTTTAATGAATATAACTATTTATGAAAGGATCGTCCTCTTGCTTTGTTTCCCAAGCGGGGAATTTGTTGATATATGACTCATCTGGTTGTGTTCTAGCCTTCAACCTTGTGTAAGGCCCTCCATGAGGTGTTGGAGACATAGTGTGGTCCAGATTTTGTGACTAAAACAAGTGATATAAAGCAAACAAAAAAGGATAACCTTTCTAAGGAAGTCTGAGTTATGTTTTGGACAAGGGTAATTCTAAGGATAGATGTTGATTTATCTTGATCTCAAAGTTTTGATGATGTAAGAATAAGATTTTTCGACCTTTGCCTGGGACAAAGTCACTGATAGAGATAACAATGATGTTTGAGATGATGAGATCAAGATATTTCATGTCTGAACTTTTGAACTAACAATGTTTTATACTATAATCATGCTTTTCAAAGAAGGGATGATCTTTAATGTTAAGATATTCACACAATGTTCTTCAGGTTTTTCTGGGATAGACATTGGTCTTTGACACAAAATAGAGAGTATTTTCAAGGTTTTTAGGTCAAAACAGGTGTAAAAAATGTATCTAGTCAATTGCGGCAAAACTCCACCGATTGCGGTAAAGTGGCTGGTCGAGGTAATTTATCACCGATTGTGGTAATAAACAGGTCAACTGTGGAAATAAACAAGTTAATTATGGAAAACTTCTGTCAATTGTGGAAAAATGCGGGCAATTGTGGTAAGGGGAAACAATCTAAAAATGACTCAAAAGGTAGATCTCATTGTCTGACAATTTCGACTTTCTGGAACAAGGCTTCTGATTTGAAAGACAGTTGATGTTGACAACCCTAGACTTTAACACATTTGACTCATTTTGACAGTTTTTCAATGTTTTTTTTTCATTTTGGAAATTGATCAAAGAACAAGCACAAAAGACAATGTGTTTTGAAGAATGCAGACTTACACGTATATGTTCTACAAGTTTTTCAAGTTGCAATGTTATCATAAGGTCTCAACAATGAATAGTCAGATTTAATCTAAGTCAATGGCTTCAAAATACAATATTATAGGCCCAATGCTTGAATGTCCATTAGCTCACACAACAATTGTCACACTACTAGGACACGAAGGTCCATGATGTAGGCACCCAAATTTTTGCTGTTGCCAGGTATTGTTACCGTGGAGTGAGGATCTCTTTCACTATAAAAATACCTTGGAACACATATGTTGGGAATCTTGGGGGAAAATTCTGCAACCCCTTGCACTATAATAAGGTATCTGTTCGGAGGTAGATCGGGTTGGCCTCTAATTAGCAAGGTTGTAGTAAGGGTCCATGGCGTCTATCCAATCAGTTTGTACGTGTGTGACTCACTTAAGAGCCTAGTTGACCACGCTGGCTCCTTAGGGATATTCACCTGATCCAGACTATCATCAACACACCTCGCCCAAGCTTGGCTAGATAAGATGGAACTTTGGTTCATGCCTTGTTTATATATCGATCAGAAGGATTACCAGTTTAAGGTCGTTCTCCGAGGAAGAAGCACATTCCTCAGACAGGCCTTTCAAAAAAATTATAAAGGTTTTTAATCTAACAGATTGTGCAAGTGCACCCAAAACTCAAGACACAAGGTAAATTGTTTAAGCTCTGAAAGTTTGAAATGTGAGCTAAGCTACACCACCATACAAGCACAAGTGTTCAGTTTTAAGCCCAAAAAGTAGGTGTTGATTGCTTGTTTAATTTTAGTGCACCAAATTGAGAGATTCTTTGCCTTTGTTCAATTTTAAATCTCCACATCAATTTTAAGCACCAAATTCTGAAATGTGAGATGTGAGATGTGTGACAAACACTGTTCTTTTTAAACCCAAATCGACAAGTGAATGAATTTTATGTTGTATTGTTATCTTGTCTCCTCGATTCGAACCTTTCAAAGAAAGTGTTTAGTATCTCAAGAAGTGAAAGCTTTTTAATCCAAGACAAAAAAATATCTGGAAACTCTAGGATTATTGAGATTTCTGAAATTAATGGTGACTTTATACTTACTTGCAAATCTCTTGATTGAATCAATGTACCTTGTGTATGCTTCACTTTGATCTTTAGCTGTGATTGCGAGAATAGCCCTTTGTTGTGATAGATAGTTGGTGGTTCTCCTTATTACAACCATTAATGATCTAACACCTGGTATACATCTTATTACCTTCTTTGTCATTCACCGTCAGTCAACCCTGCACAGAAACCAAGAAAAATAGCCAAAAATGTGTCTTTTATGTCAATTTTGGCACTGGTTGTTCAATTGCAGTAATCTCCTATCAATTACGACAGGATATTGGCACTTGCGGCAAATAAATCTGTTCTGCGGTAGAATGATTTCATTTGCGGCATAGATCAGTTAATTGCGGTAAAGCACAGGCAATTGTGGTAAATAACAGGTAATTACAGTCAAATATTGGTGATTGCGGCACGGTGATAGAAGAAAGAGAGACAAAATATGACATAATAGCAATGCAAAAGCCTGCAATCAATTACAGTATTAAACCAGTCAATTGTGACTCTTTCATCAATTGCAACAAAATACCAGCAATTGCAAAATTACACAGATATCGAGAAAATGATAAAAAATGAGATCTGCAACCGTACGACCATGGCTGATGGATTTTTTCTGTCATCTGTAAGAGGTATTCAGGTTGTTTGCTTCATGTTGGGTTCACCAAAAATGTACGCCTCTTTTGTGATTCATATTTCCCAAGATTTCCAACGATGAGGGTTAGTAGCACCGATTTGCAATGATAGGAATCAAATACACAAAGCTACTAATAATGAATACTTAAATGTAACCAATAAAATGTATAAGCAAAGAAAGGAAAACAAATAAATGCAAACCCCAAAGTGCTTGAAGCTTCTATTGTCTCTCTCTACTCCTTTTGAAACGTTGTTTTTGATGCTCAGTATTGGCATGGGTAGGGTCTATGACTTGAGAAGTGTCGATAATTTGATAATTAAAATGTGTGTGATCGCAAGATGGCTTGAATGCTAGAACCAAACTGACGGAGTAATGACACATGAGAGCTTGAAATCCTGGATCCTTCAAATGGGTATGAAGGGTTTATTATATAGGAATGGGGATGATATGAACGGTTGAGATCAGTCTTAGAGATAGGGAGATGAACAGTTGAGATCAAAGGGAACTGGAGAAGCCATCATTAAACTCTACCTCTTCAATTGGTAAAGAGGAGATAGAGTTTGGTTGACTGAAGAGATAATTGTGAGTTACCTTTTAGAACTGAAGAGGTGGGTGGAGTTACCCATGTGAACTGAAGAGATGGGTGGAGTTACCCATGTGACCTAGAGAGATGGATGGAGTAACCCATGTGATCTAATTAAGGATTATCTCTTTGAAAATAAATGAATATTTAATTCATTTATATAATTAAAGTTTTCAACATGTCAGATAATTGAATTCTTTTTATTTAGAATTTCTTTATTGATTTAAATTAATTTAATTGGATGAATTTAATTAGTAAGTTTAAATATTTTAATTTAATTTATAGGAAATTTAATTTAATTTAATTAATTATTTGTTATTAATTAATTAAGGTTAATTAATTAAATAAAATTAATTATTTAATTAATTTTGGGAATTTGATTAGATGATTTGGGGAATGAATTTAGAGGAAAATAGATGATTAATTAACGATTAAAAAAGCCATTAATTAATAGATGAAAATTAGTGTTTTTAATGTAAAGTCGCAAGCCTGTCCATTTTAGGGTGTCTACAGGAAGAACCATTCAAAACATTGATGGAAGAAGTATTAAATAAATAATGTGAGGAAATGATGGAGTGATTCTTTTAGATGCTTGAAAAGCAAGGCTCATGAATGAATACCACAAATTCCATATTTGGCAGACAGACCCCATTCAAAGTGCGGGTGAATTTTGACATTCCAACATTTTAAGGGAAAATTGATGCATATGATGTTGATGATTGGTTATCCAAGCTATAAATATATTTTCTATTAACAACTATTAAGATGCTGAAAAAATCACCTTTTCCCTCCTCAAAGCTCAGACATATGTAAAATTAGCACAAGAAGTTATATTCATAATCTCAGAAACCAAGATGGCCAAGAATTTGAGATTTTTGATAGAAAACGCACATGGGGAGATTTTGTGGAACACATGAAAGAGGATTATTTCCCTGAGGATACCTATGAATGAAAATATATCCAGTGGTAATTGCTCTGACAGAAGAAGGACCAATCAGTTCAGGAGTATACCAACATGTTTCATGCTCTCTCAGCAAAACTTGGTACCAAAGACTGAGAGAAGCATAAAATTTTGAAATATTGGAGTGGAATTCATAGGAATATCCAGACTAAGATGGACTTACTAAATATAGAGAGTTTATTTTGTTCTTTCAAGCACTTCAAAGATTGAGGAGAAATTTAAGAAAAAAGGGAGGAGGGATAGTTAAACAACAAATGGAAAGGTGAAAGTAGCAAACCTGGAGTAAAAAAAATAGTCCAATAGTCATTTCGTAGTTCACCAACAAAGAAAACATGGGGTGTAAAGAAAACACAACAAGATACAAGTATGTGGTGTTAAGTCCATAAAATTCCCTCTCATAATACAAAAGATTGTTAAACTATAAAAAATGATGGAAATACATGAAGGCAATGTTGAGTTTGAGATGGAAAACTCTTGCAAATAAAAATATAATGAATAGGCCATTGATGATGACCCATATGTCATAGTAGCCACTGCAAAAATATTTCCCCAGGAGGATTGGGAAAGACTATTTCTTTTATAGATGTGGGTTGGAGGAAAGGCCCTACACTTTATTGTTGATAGTAGTAGCCAAAATAACTTAATACCTGCTAAGATCATAAAAAGGTTAAATTTCAAAATAACAGCACACCCACAACACTACTCCATGAGATGGGCAAGTCAAGGGAGAGATATTCAAGTGAACAAGCAATGTCTTCTTATATATTCCATCAAGCCCTTCAAAGATGAGGTATTTTTTGATGTAGTTCCTGTTGATGTTTGCGATGTTTTAATAGGAAAACCATGTATGTATTAGCATCATGGTGTATATGAGTCTAGGCTGTAGAGTGTGAAAATTAAATTGGGTAGAAAAAAGTATCGGATACCAGAGGAAATTCCTGTGCAGTCAACATCTTTGATTAGTGGTAAACAATGTAAAAGAATAATTGCCCAAATTGGAACATTTGTATTATTGATGATTCATTCTGAGGAATAAAGAAAAATAATATGTAATTCCCTTTCCACTATGAACACCACAATAAAGCAACAAAGATCAATGGATCAAATTTAGAAAAATATTAGAATGTATTTGAGTTACCAACTGGGGTACCCTCACATTGCCAAGTTAGACATTCTATTGATTTGATACAAAGGAACTCCATTGCATAATGAACCAACCAACTAGAGGTCAACACTATAAAATGATGAAATTAAAAGGCAGATATAAGAATTGATTCAGAAAAGACATATTTGTCCAAGTGAATCACCTTGTGGCAACCCAAATGTTCTTCCAAAGAGAAAAGACTGAACATGGAGACTTTGTATCGAATATCATACATTAAATAAGATCACAGATAGATATCCAATTCCTCAGATAAATAATCTTTTGGACCATCTTAGAGGGGCTAAATTCTTCACCAAAGTTGATTTAAATTTTGGGTACATCAAGTACCAATTGATCCAGCAAATGTGTGGAATGTTGCTTTTAAATTTAAAGATAATTTTTTTGGATGGTTATTGATGTGTTTTGGCCTAAAAAATTCCCCAACCACATTCATGAGGATGATAAATGATTTACTTAGGTCATTCACTGATTCTTTAATAGTGGTATACCTTTATGGATACTCATCTTTAGACAAACTATGGGAGAAACATTTGCAACATGTGGAACATTTCAAACATGTGGAACATGTGGGAGAAACATTTTCAACATGTGGGAGCAACATTTGAAACATGTGTAATAGGTTTGTAAATACTCCAAGTTATACACCAGGTATTATACTCCAAAAATATAATTTGGGTCATCTACCTTCATTATCTCTCTGAGTGCTGGGTTTACTCTCCTTTGAGGTTGTCTAACATGCCTTCTATCCTCCTTGATGTATATTTTATATCTATAGTTCTTTGGATCAAATACCTTCATATCTATGTAGTCACATGCTAAGGCATCCTTGTGTGACTGCAACAAATCCAATAATGTCTTTTTTTGATCCTCTGTAAGACTATTATTAATGTTTAAATGTCTTCCTGATGATATCCCTATTTGTTTGGTAAGATCAATCATACATACTTCATTTACACTTGACATTTTAATTTCACAAGGAAATAATGTATGAAACAATTGGGAAGCGACATGATACATTGATAGAGAAGACCTTGATAGCAATGTTTGTAGTGGACATGGTAAATAAGACAAAGAAGTATTTCATGCCTCTTTAACTTCATAATCACTCTGCATAAGTTGAGATGAGACTTGGTCATCTCCTTGTATCTTCATGGATGAGCTTATGTATATCATCATTAGAGTTGCCAATGAATAAACCTCGTATTCTTTTTCTTCTCCGAGATATGGCCAAATAGGTTTGTCAATATCTCCATGTGGTTGAGATGGAGAGTATAAGATTAAATTATTAGTTCTATCTCCATGGGAGATGGTCATATCTCTTGATCTACACCCTATTTAGGCATCTGAAGTGTCTAACCACGATATCCCTAGGATGATAGGATATTCTCCTAAACTAGCCTTAGGGGATAAAATCATGAAATCAAAAAAGTATTCCTATGAATCCAAAGTTACAACAAGGTCTTCAATAATTCAATCTAGTTTGATAGTAGAATTGTTAGTGAACTATATGACAATAGGAGTTGATCTTAGATTGGGAAGATTAAGTTGCTGTATTATATCCTTGGTCATGACATTGATGAAAAATCCTAAATACATCAGGTAATTTTTGACTAAGATGTCATTAATCATTAATCCTACAAATAGACTACTAGGGTCATAACACTTAGGTACAACTACTTTCACTAGCAATATATCTACTATTTTACCCATTACATGAACTTTGTGTGGGTCCTTCTTCTTCCCTCCCGACTTCTTTAGACAATCACCCTTGATTGCCTTACTAAAGATTCTTATATCCTTTATTTATTGAAATAAGGTTATTTTGACATATGTTTTTGAGTTGATCCATGAAATCAAAGGCAAGCTTTGGTTTGGAATCTGTAATTTCCAACATTTGAGGAAATGGTGTCACTGGATCAATGCTTGAGATTGGTTCAGGTTACCTAGACAAAGTAGGTCGCACTGGGGGTCATTAATAGGTATATTGTCTCCTTTGATAGGAACCTCAATGATAATAGGAGAAGTAGGTGTAGGCAGGGTTGTTCCTAAATATAAGTATATGTAAGTTATGTCCACAACATAAGCAGGATATAGAGTAGGGTTCGTTGAATAGATTAGTTTCTATTGTGGTTATTGAGATTGGGTGTAGGTTTATCTGGAAACTGAGTAGGCCTTGGTGCATTAAAATTTTTATTTGGAGGAGGAATGATAGTTGAATGAGTAGGTTGAGTTAGAGGCTATAAGTAACCAATGAATTTATTTGGCCATTTTTGATTTGTTCTCCATTAAGGAGTTTATTGCTAGTTCCCCTAAGGTGGCTACCATTGAGGTGGAGGATTGGGATTTTGGTAATTTAGCCAAGAATTCTACAGGATATTCTAAGGTTGGTGTGGATAATTACAAAACTTTGATGGAAATGATGTTTGCCATTGATTATTAGGCACGTAGGAATTTGAATAAGGACCAGGAAAAGGTAATGGATTTGGAGACATACCTTGTCTTGGGGGCCATGGTCTCCTTTGTACAATATAGAAAAGTTTTCCTTCATCATATTCTACTAGTCTAAATTATGGCTACACTTAATTTGTATCTATATCGGTGACCAATTTACGTCTTTGATCCCTCTTCTTCTACCTACAATGAGGACAAAATTATGCCAGCATTGCTTTTTCCTCTTCATGTTTGTTTTTATTAGAGTGTATCTAGCTGAGTAGCCAAGGTTTTGACTGATAACCTTATGGCAAGACTTATTGTAAATTAGTGCCAAAAAACTTAGTCATCACAGTGTTGACTGAGCCAATAGTGCGACCCAAGCAGTGGTAGTATCGACCGAGTAGACATTGGTATACATTATTACCCAAGTGATCAATGTAGCCTGAGTACAAAGAGTAGCCCGAGTGCCAGAGTTTAGTATGTTGCCTGAGTGACAACATAATGCCCAAGTGCCATTATATTGCCCGAGTGGATCACTAGACCCGAGTAACAGTTTTGGGTCGACTTAGCTTATATTGTTAGACATTAACTTATCTTATGGAAGCCGACTTAAGGTTGCATTTGATTTGGATAAGGTATTGTTGAGCATTTTTTTAACACAAGCCAACTTTCTAAGATCTCGAGATTCAATTTCCTCTCTTGAAAGAATAACCGAGTTATTCCCAAGGTTCTCCGGGGTCATGTCACAACCTGCTTGGTTAATCAGTTGAAGATAAATGTGATTGTTCACAAGGAGGCCTTTGTTGGTACGTTCAAGACAACAAACTATAAAATATTGTTAGTTCTCTTTTTTTTGGTATTTTCCATTTTAACAAGTATGGGTATGGTAAATAACATGAAACTTTATATATTTTCTTGAGATAGCGGTTTGTAGAATTTTAAAATAGAATTTAAAGAGATGAGGGTAACAAGAAATGCAGCAAATTATAAAAAAAGGTGAAATCCTAAGGACATAAACCGCTGTAAACTCTTCCTTGCGAATTGAATGCTGGAGAGATTCGGAACAACCCACGAAGCATGAATCAGACCCAGTCACAATTCACTACTCCACAAATGCAAGCGTTTGGAGAAAAGATATATTTTACTCGTATGAGATATTCAAAACCTATCAAATCGTGAAGCCACCAAGATGTGTGCACCCACGAGACAGATTTATCATTAATCCCAAAGATAACATCCTCTACACATTCATCACAACAAGGTAGATAAACAAAAGCAAACTCCAACTAAATGTAGCACAAATTCGAAACATAACAATACAAAGAGCTCTCTGAAAATAAAGAATTATGCAAGCATACATTCAATAAATTTGCATAGATAGTAGTAATTCATACACCATGAATGAAGCACCCAATGTAGATCTTTATTGTATCAAGAAGTCAGCCCTTTACATTCCTTTTTGATTACAATATATAGAGTTTTGATCTACAACTCTGATTTTCGGAGTAAGGGCATCAGAGAGTTTAAACTAGAGAACAAAGGTTAAAACTAGAACTTTACTGAAGGAAAACTACTGCTAACTGATACTATATAACTTGCATGGATTCTTAAATCCATTTACAATCCATTTGCTTCTACAAAGAGGGAAAAATCCACCAAAGAAGAGAGAGAGAAAGAAGGTGAGTTCCTCTTGTGAACTGGGAGTCTTCTTCTTGATTCCGGTGGTCCTTCTTGGATTCTTCATCTGGAACTATCTCTGGCAGTGGGAACTAATAGGAAGCCTCGAGTCTTCCCAAAATGAACTCAAGTTGTCCATTAATTTGATCTGGAGTCTAACTAGTGTTCAAAACAGTGACCTCATTGGAAACCCCCAATTTTTCGAACACCGACCTCTACCCCGAAACTTTAATGCCTTCAAAATTTCCCAGGTGTTTCCCAAAATATTCAAACTCAGAGGTCCCAAAACTTTGGAATTTTCATGGGCCGAAAGGCCAAAAAAACTTGAAGAGGCTGAAAGGCCAAAATCTTTGAAGGCTGAAAAATACTCCTTGCTTTCTGGGCCAAAAGGCTGAAAAATCAGAGGCCGAAAGGCTAAAAACTCCACCTTAGTAGAAATTTGGCCAAGTGAGAAAATCTTGCCTAGCCTATCTGGAAATTGGACCTTAGAGCTTTATCCAGGAAAGACCTATGGGTGAGCTTCCCGAAGCCTCTTCACTATTTCCTGAACTTCTTCAAAATTGATCTCTTTCCTTTTTATCTTGGTGACCCTTCGTTCTTGCTTCTTTCTGAAGATAGTTAATTCAGAAGCGAAGAACGTGATCTCTTCTTCATGCTGTGACATTCTGTGTATTTCCTCTTTCATGTAGAATAGTTTCTGCAAGGCCTCCTTGGTACTGACTCTGGCCAGAATGTTTTTGAACTATTGGACCACCTCTTTGGAAGGGCGTAGAGCCTATTTGTTTTCATCCCGATAGACGTTGAGGCTGACCCCTGTGAAGAAGGTATCTATATCTTCGATCCATTTTATTACCTCCTCTCACTTTTCATCTATAAGGGCCTGGTGTTTCTTGTAGGAATTAATTATTTTGGCCATTTGTTCAGTCCATGTCTTGAATTTGTCCAATTCTTCGCCCTCATAGACTTTTACCAAAATTTGGAAGTGTTGCTTTCAAATTATCTCCAAATCCTGGAGGGCTGCTTGCCACTTAATTACCTTTGAATCCATACCCCCATCATTTTCCACCAGGTCAATGAGTGAATTAACTTCAACCAATACGGTCCAGTACAACCTAAATATAGATGGAATTGCCTTCTCTCCGAATTGTTCAAAGTCATTTATCCAATCGACGCTTGCCTGGATGAAAGAGGGAGTGAAACCTATCAGAAAATCTAGTGTAGCCCTTTTATCAAACATGGCTTGTAGTGAAGCCTCTAAAAAATTTGGGTCAATAGGTCCCACCATCTTTTGGATGAACCCTTTTAATGCTTCATTTTGGTCTGTTAAAGCTTTGATGGTTTCTTCATCTTTATTCATGAACCCAAGAGCACGCTTTAGCCCTAAAGCTGCTAGTGTCTTTCTCCCTTCTCTGGTAGGTTCACCCAAATCCACCTCCTTGAATGTATAACCTTCTAACAAGACTATTGTCTGAGAAGTTCTCGGGGGAGGGATAGCTATCTGGGCTTTCCAATGACCCCCAGTGTCCTGAGTTACATATGACATGATCCTTGCAGGTGCATTGATTTCTGCCTGGTGGAAAGCTTATCTCACAGCTATCATACTTGTATCCTCCCCATCCAATTCATTGGTGTAGGTTCTCTTCCAGGGTTGTATCTCCTTGATAAACCAAGTAGGTTTGCCGGATGCAGTTATAGGTTCATATGGTGCAACCTGGAGGATTGAAGTTAAGCATTGTACCTCCAGCGTTATTTCTTTCTCTAATCCCTTCTTTTGCCCTTTTTCCTATTCATTCCCTCCTTTCATTCCTTCCTCTACCGTATCTACATCCATTTCCCCCTCTTCCCTCTCCTCTTCTACCTCTCCTCATTTAGTTACCATGTTTCCCCCTTCTTTGTCCAGTACCTCTTCCTCGGAAGTGTCAATTGATACCTTTGACCTTAGACCGGTTATGGCCTCCAACGTGGTCTGGAAAGGTGATGTGTCTTTAGTACTTACAGCTTCTTCGGAAACCTAAGCGGCACATGTTGAAGGGATTGATGTTGAGGGAACAAGTGTTGGTATGATTGGAGTGGGAGATGAGGGGATGGTGGTAGTAGACGGAGGCGGAGTTGGTGTAGGAGTAGGTGTTGGAGTTGGTAGGGAAGGTGGTGGAGTAGGTATATGAGGTGGTGGAGTGAAAACATAACTCCCTCTAGCTACATTATTTGTTGCTAAACTTTGAGTTACCCCACTGTCTTGGGTTTTTGGTCATGGAGCAGAATCAGAGTTTACTGGTAGAGTAGGAACATTCACCGAAAGATTGGTGAACTGGAACGGTGGTGGAGTGAGGGCTACTTGGGGTTGTATGAGCGGTGGTCCCTAGTGTATGTATCTTGGCCATGATCCAAAAAGCCTTCAGGTCCTTCAAAATCAGAAAGCATAAACTCATCTGATCCTAAGGCATCCAAAGGATTATCTTGTTCTTTGGGATCGTCTTTATGTTTCTTGGTAGTCTCCTTTTCTCTCCTCTTTTGCAACCTGGTCTTCCAGACTAGGGGCTCACCTGCGTCCTCTTCCTTAGGCTCTTCTTGTACAGTTTCTAACCACGGAGATTCATAACTCTTCTTCCTCTTATATGTTTTCTTCTCGGTAGTGGGGGAGATTGGCCAGAGGTAGATGTGCCTTCTCTTGATTGGGGTTGTGACAACCCCGCTGGTGGGTCAATTTGGCCTGTCATTCTAGTTTTCTTGGGCCTAGGATTGGAGCCATATTCAACTCATCATTCATGACCATACACGATTCTTGGCTTCTGAGGGGGAGCCTTCTTATACTTAGGAGCTGTTGACTTCTCCCCTCCCTATTTTTCTACTTTCCTAAAGGGCTCCATCAATTTTTTTACCAGCATCAAACTCATTCTGTGTGGCTTCTTGATCCAAGTTATGGTGGTCTTTATCACATGCCTTGCCCGAAAGTCTATGTCATCATTTTCATCTTTGTACACCTCTGCATTCATGATCGGCCGGTCATATACCTTATCTTTTGTGTAAATGTCCTCTAGGACCTCATCTGAATCACACTCCCAGACCTTTGGGGAAATAGGAAATTTTAACACCTCTTTTGCCAGAGTGAGGTTCATTCTAAAATAATCTCAGATCCTGACCTCATGGTCATGTATGCAATTTATCCAGTGATCCTCCAAATGTGGCTCATGTATGTAGAATTTGCTGATAATTTGGCTATAAGTACCTATGGGATCAAAGCGGGTTCGCACTGTCTTGTAAAACTGTAAGGGACAGTCATCCCATTCAAAAGCTAGGGATTTGCAAACCTTCATGTCTTGTAGTGTATATGGTCCCAAAGAGATGGGAAAGTCCCAACAGTGCTTCTTCTTATGCTTTATGTGCTCGTATGCATTCGCAAGCTGCCTGGCCATCTCCAATATGATTACCTAGTCGGATGGGTACCTGGGCAGCTTCTTTGGTTGCAAGGTTGACCCGACTATCCTGATGTATGTGAATGTCCTGAACTAGATGAAATAGGCCCCAATGGTCCTTATCTTAGTAGAAACTTCTTCTAACATCCTCTTAGCAAAGTCACCTTCAATAGATCGGATGACTGCGAATATGAACGCATCGTTGACTATCCTGTAATCCAAGGAGTCCTCTGGCATGTTTGCTCCTATTCCTAGCTATGGGTATACCAGGTGGGGCCATGCATTTGGATCATTCAGAATCCCCCACTTGGTGAGGCCAGGATAATCTGCCCATGCAGCTAGTAGATACACCACGTAAGTGCTCATGTAAAACTTGGGATTATGTTTTACGGCTGTCAATTTCTCATCCAGATTGTCACTAATGATAGTGCCCCAGTCGAATCTTGTCTTCTGTTCTCAATTCCTTTCTATCAATAGGATCATCCAGTGCTTGAGTTGAGTGGATTGTGGTAACCCTTACACCTGGCTTATCATCGTTATAGCTGTCTGGATGTCATCCTTCATATAGCCTCTTCAGAGGTCTATCTTGTCCAATTTGTTCTTAGGAAGTGGTTGCTTGAGGTATTCTTTATTCATCATCTCGTGTATGGCCTGCTCCCTGTTGCCAAACCACTTGGTCCCCTTTTCAATATAGAAGTCATATAGCTTGTCTATGCCTTTGTGAAGGTGAAAGACATCCTCAATGAAATTTGGCCTAATGTCTAGTATCACCTAATCCTCTAAGTTTACTACAACCCTCTTATCTGCATCATAGTGATGAGCTAGGGTGACGATCGGCTCTGAAGATGTAACAACTACTGGGTATGTGGCTAGATTCACTAGCCCAGATAGGACTAATGTGGTGCAATCATCAAATCTATTTGCTGGTTGGGAGCACTAAGTTAGGAATTCATTCCAATCTACATTCCTGATATTGGTATCTGTTATCTCACTGTGCTTGTTTCCCACCTTTGAACTAGGGGGATTCCCCTTGTATTGATACTTCATTGGGGAGGTTATCTTGGGTTCAGTCATTCCTGCAAGAAAAGACAAATATCAGTAGCTTATTGAACAGGAAAAAAACAATTTAAACTAGGAAAGAAAGCAAAGAGAGCTGAAAAAATAGCTAAGTGTAAGTTTTTGCACTTTCAGACCTTTTGGGGTTTTGGTCACCGAAAACTAGTTCGGAGGCCGAAAATTATGAAAGTGTTAAAAGGTCTACTGGAAGGACAAAGTTTGTCGGGCCTTTTGGGGTCCGAAACTGAGAGGTGCTTGCTTGGGAATGCCTAATGTCTGAAAATGGTGATGAACCCCAAAAGCCTGAACGAAGGTCTTGCTTTCGGCCTTTTCAGACCTTTTGGATGTCCGAAAGGTCGATTGTCCAAAACAACACTTAGCAAGAGTTTTTGAAGACCCGTTTTTGGCCTTTCAGAGGCTGAAAACCTGCGGCAAGGGCCGTGACTAAAAAAACACAAAAACCCTAAACCTAAGACAAAACAAAACCAGAAAACCCTAGGTTTGATAGGGAGGGACATCCCTGTCGACACATGAAGGCACAAAGGTTCGACGTGACAAAGAAACAAAATGTCCTAGGCTGGACATGAACTAGGCACACCGACAAAACCCTAGACCTAGACCCGAAAACACAAAGCAAGGAAGAGGAAGGAGAGCCTACCTCGAACAAAGAAGCAAAGGGAGGACAACCAGGAAGCTCAGAAGTGGAAGCGGTCGGCAAGTAGAAGCAGACAAAATCACAGGCGGGAGCACAAAAACAAATGTAAAGTGATTTGAAATTGAAGGCTCCTCCTATTTTAGCTCGCGGGCTGACATCAACGGCCTCGGGATTTTCGAACCCCGAAAGGCCAAAAATGTCAGAGGAGAACCAAGTCTTTGACCTTTCAGTGTTGTTAGAGTCTGAAAACACCAAAAGGTCAGGTCTTCAGCCTTTCATCCATTTTGACATTTCAGAGTACCTAAGTCCTTCGAAAGGCCGAAAGGGATAAAAGGCTGAAAAAGGCTTCTTTCTTCCTCTGTCTTGGTTTCAATAATTTTTTTCCAGTGGCTAACTGGATTTCTACGAGGGGTAGACATGACGAAAGGAAAATAAACAAAAAGAAGGGGGGGTCCCCATGCTCAGAGGACCTACAATGGGGTGGGTGTTGTGGACCCACAACAAATAGCCCCGAAAAAAGGAGGAATGACCAAGGCATTTCTTTATCATCAACACTCTTCCAAAAAGTAGCTTTGTAGTAGAACAGAACCATGAGGTGGTGGAGTCGACGATTTTTCAATGACCTAAAATCTGAGATTCTTTCGTTAGTTTCCCTGTGTGTGTTCATGTGTGTTCATTTCTTGACCTTTGGTTGTGATAACCAAGGTGCTTGCCTGCTATTTCCAACCTTAGCCAAATAAACCAGGGCTTCCTGGAAAGAGCTTTGCTACCAGTCAGGCGTTCATAGCCCTGACAAAGTTTTTCCTGAGTCCCAAGTATAACCTTTCTCTATTGCCAGCCGGGCATTCATAGCCCTGATAGAGGTTGTCATAATCACCCAAGTTCGTTCTGCCTACTAGGCTATATCTTTCTTTGTGAGAGCTCCGTCTTTTGACAAATCATTTTGTTTCTTCTATTTTCTTGGAGATGTATCGACCCTTGGATGTTAGTGTGTTCCATGCATTCAGGTCCGTAACCTCTTTTCTTCTTCTTCTTTTCTCTGGTCCGAGCAATGATTAGGTGGTGTTGCCTGGACTTTTCACTCATGACCTCTTTGGGGCACTTTTCTTTTGAGTGTTTCTTTTGCTTTCCCTTTTGGCTCTTCTTTCTTTTGTTATTACCTTTGCATTCAGTTCAGACTTGGGTTCTGGGATCGGTGGGTACCTAAACCTATGCACTCAGGCTGGCTACAACTGACAAATTCCTTAGAAACCAACACCCTCAGGTGTTGTACCTTAATGTGTCTTGTGATCAGGATGACCAAACTTCAAACTCCTTCTTGTCTGTCAATGATAATCATCACTACTTTGTCTTTTGGGAAGGTTCTCTTACGCTGCATGTATCCTTGGAGAAATTGGACTAAGAAATACCTTTGCTCTTCTTGCAGAACCCCTTGGACTAGATCCAAAACACATTGACCTGAAACAACAACAAAACAAGCCCCGAAAAAAGAAAAGAACAAACACGAGTAGAAGAAAGGACTGACGGCGAGGACAACAAAGAAAAAAGGAAAAAATGCAAAAGTGACTATGCTACAAGGGATGAAAGATAGTCCCACTTAGGATCCAAAGTAATGTTTGAGGAATTGCCTATTGACTAGAAATGGGGTCAACTCTCCGTCCAATGTGCTGACCCTAAAAGTGTTCTCCCCTAGGATCTCTGATATTTGGTAAGGGCCTGTCCACAGTCTTTGGAACTTGGTGTGGCTGCCTGGATTTTCTTTTGCCTTATCCCACAGGAGGACAATGTCAGAGATCCTGAAGGTTTTGATGGTAGCTCTCTTGTCGAACCACCTTTTGACTACAACCTGATGCTTTGATACATGTTCCAGGGCCAGAGTTCATTTCTCCTCTAGTTTTAGGAGATTCATGAGTCTGACCTATACCTGATCTTCCTCCCCTATGTATTGGTCCATGAATCTCAGAATTGGGATCTTTAGGTTCAGAGGGAAGACCGGTTGCAAGCCGTAGACTAGTTGATATGGAGACATCCCCAGGGCATTCTTGACCCTTACACAATCAGTCCATAAAGCATATTTCAGCTACGTGTGCCAGTCCCTGGGGTTGTCATCCAAGAGGTGTTTGATCACTGTTGTTATATTTTTGTTTGTAGACTCTACTACACCATTGCCTTGTGGATAGTAATTGGAAGAGAACTTGAGGATTACCTAGTTTTTAAAGGCCCATTGTGTGAGCGAGGCCAAAGAGAAAGAGGGGGCATTGTCACATACCAGATAGAATGGAATCCCAAATCTAGTTATGATGCGCTCCTCCATGAATTTGGTCATGACCTCAGTGGTACAATTCTTCAATGCTTGCACCTCCGTCCAACGCGTGCAATAGTCGGTAGCTGTCAAGATAAACTTATGTCCTATAGATGAAGGGGGGTTAATCACTCCAACAAAATCCAAGCCCCATTGGGAAAATGGGCATACCTCATAGACTGGTTGTAAGGGCATTGCTGGATTTCTCTCTCGAGTCACGCTAGTTTGGCAAGTGTGGCAGGATCTCACGTGCTCGCTGGTATCTTTAAATATCGTAGGCCAAAAATACCCTGCCCTCAGGATTTGGTGAGTTGTGGCCTCCGCCGACCCATGTCCCATTATGTATTTGTCATGAAATTCCACCATCATTTGTTTTTCCTCCGTTCTATCCAAAAACCTTAGGTACAAACCCTCGTAATTGTGTTTGTAGAGTTGTCCACTCTTTAGCATGTAAGAGCTGCTTTTGATCTTTAAAGCTCTTCTCTGGGAACTGTTCATTTCTTCAGGGCAGCGATTCTGCAATAGATAATACACTATGTTCTGGTACCACACATCTGCAATCACACCTTGGTCGGTATATGTTTGGTAGACCAGACCTTCTTCAAACTCAGAGATCAGCTTTGTCTGGCCATGGCCCCTTACCAACTTCATCAGCTGGATTTATAGGTCAAACTCTTGGAGAATTGCCATCCATTTTCCTCTTCATTTTCTCATCTCATTCTGCATCAGGAGGGATTTAACTACCATGTCTGGAACTATCCCAATGACTTTACTCCTTAAAACATAATGCCTGAATTTCTTCACTGCCTTGACAAGAGCAAATGATTGTTTATCCAAGTTTGGGTATCTAAGCTCAACATCTTTGAAAGGGAAACTCATAAAGGTGATGGGTCTTTCATCTTCACTATTCTTCTTCTGCGTGAGAATGCCTGTGCATGAGTGTTCTGACACAAAAGAGTAGACCTTGAAAGGGATGGTGT
Organism: Thuja plicata; assembly: GCA_018584345.1. NCBI lineage: Eukaryota > Viridiplantae > Streptophyta > Pinopsida > Cupressales > Cupressaceae > Thuja > Thuja plicata. The sequence continues at coordinate 1,798,066 of MU227687.1, read as the reverse complement.
AGTCAGGATTGGCTAGGACTAGTGCCATGGCAATGGCAGTCTTAATTTCTTCGAAAGACTTCTTGGCTAGGAGGGCCCATTCAATCTTGGCATCTTTCTTGAGCATGTCATTCAATGGTTTCACTATTTTTGTGAAGCCACTGATGAAGTTGATCTTTTCGAAGAAAGATTTTAGTTCCTTGCGGCTATGAGGCAGTGTCAATTTTAGGATCGGCTCCACCCTTTCGAGGTCAATGGATATCCCCTTTTTAGAAATGATATGCCCCAAGAGCTTTCCTTCAGTTACCCCAAACACGCATTTCTTGGGGTTGAGGGAGATCCCAAATTATTTGCACCTCTGGAGGCATTTTCTAAGGTCACTTATGTGGTCAGCTCTTAGTTTTGAGTAGACTGTGAGATCATCCATGTAGATGATAATGCACCTTCCAACCAATCCTTTGAATGCTATGTCCATTTCTCTCTGGAAGGTGGCTCTAGCATTAATCAGCCTGAAAGACATCCGTTGATAGGCGAAAGTTCCCCATTTAGTGGTGAATGTCATTTTTAGCCTGTCCTCTTCCTGTACCATCACCTGATTGTACCCAGAGTAGCCATCTAGGAATGACATCATTTGAGATCCATTAACCTTCTGCAGCACTTCATCTAGAGATGGGAGCAGATAATTATCCTTTTGAGAGGACTTGTTGAGGTTCCGGAAGTCTACGCACAACCTGATTTCTCCAGTCTTCTTCCTTACAGGTACTAGGTTTGCAACCCATGTAGAATGTCAAATCGGGAAGATGATCTTGGCATCGAGCAACTTTTGGATTTCCTTCTGGATTAAGGGCTCCATAGTGGGATTCATGGGTCTTTGTCATTGTCTGAAAGGCTTAGAATCTGGCTTCAAAGGGATGTTGTGCACTATGACTGAGGTGACATATGTCTTTAATTCTTCATAACTCCATGCTATGACATCTCGATATTCAGCGAGAAGCTGGACCATTTTCTCCTTCTCTTCCTTGGTTCTGACTTTTCTGATGTGGACTTCTCTTGGTTCTTCTTCTGTGCCTAGGTTGTAGGTGTCACATTATTTACCATTAGGTGTTACGTCAGGGTGTCTTCATATAGCAGTCTTATCACTGTCAAAAATCCTCTCTAGTTCTACCATTCCCTTGGGTATGGCATTGGTTTTTAGGTTTATGGCATCGTAATCATCAGGCTCTTCAGGTTCAACTATTTCCTCCCCATTCTCCTCCTTGTCGATGATCTTCTTTTCAAACATGCCAGTGCACATGATAACCATAAGATATGTTGATCATCTTGGAAGACTTGAAAGTTAGTGATATTGTCCAGAATGGCCGGGGCTGCGACAAGTTCAACCAAGAATTTATTTAGTTTGGATTTCTCCATTGGATGTAATGAGCTGGCTGAAACAGCCAATGTGTCAGCAACAATGTTCTTTCTTCTCGGGATGGTTTTGATGTTGAGAGCATCAAAGTCGTTGATCAGATCCCATGCCCTATTTCGATAGGCTGAGAGCTTTTTATCATTGCAAGTATACTGGCTATGGATCTTCTTGACAACCAATTGGGAATCTCCTTTCACCATCAAGATTTTTATTCCTTTCTCATGAGCTAGGAGGAGTCCGTGAACCAGCGCTTTGTATTCTGCAACATTATTAGTACAAAGAAACTGTAATCTATAAGCAGCATAGAAAGACTTACCCCTTGGATTTATCAATTCGATTCCTGCACCTACTCCTTGTTTACATTTGGAACCATCAAAGCACAATTTCCATATCTGAGGTGGTTTAGTAGGGCTAGGTCTGGTTGAGCTTTTCTTAGAAAAACCCTTGGTCCTTGGTTTTCAACCCCTCTCTCCATCACTGTCGGAAGAAGTTAACTCTCTCGTATACTGAGTATGCTTGGGTTTGGGGAGTTTTTCATCCTTTTCACCTTTATCTTCCAGTATTCCCTTGTAACGGGGACACGCTCTATCATCCAAAGTACTCCAGTCACTAAGCATGTTTGGGGCACGACTTCTATCTTCAAAATCTGACCCCTTGTCTTGATTTTGAGGCGAATTGTTTGCAAGGACTAGGCTATCCATATATGGTGTAGATTGTTCATGCCTTCTATCCCAAGTTCATCTTCTTTTATCATTAGTGCTTCTGGTGGCTTATTTGGTTGGGAAATTTGAGCCAACACTTGTGATAGTGCTTCTTGAGAACTGTGGCATGTAAACTCAGAATGACTAGCCTGATGTAATCGGCAGTATTCGGGTAGCAATAAGATGTTGGGATCTGCATCTTGGCCCAGATGCCACATGCTAGCTATTGTGCTAGTGATGAAACTTTGGAAGATGTCATCACCAATCTTCAGTTCTAAGAGACCTTGGATGGGACTATGGTCTAATTCTTCACCTTCTTGGATTTAAAACATGAAAACGTCATCTAATCGATAAGTGCCCAAATCGGTTTGAGTGAACAAGACTTCATTCAGGGCATTATATTCAGTGATCATCCTCTTTAGCTTTGGCTCTGTATCTACCTTGATCTAGTTCCTCAAACCTCTCTAGGGTAGCTAGAGTTGGGTGAAATTTGTAGAGAGCCATCCTCTTAAGAATTTAGTCCATTCTCGGCTTAGCAACATCCCATAAGTCTCGGGGATGTCCACTATGTGTATATCAATGCGTTCTTGTATCCCGGGATCTACAACTAGTTGAATGTGTACATCTTTGAGCACACCAATTACTCTGACCTTAGTTTTGTCTAATTGTATGACCACTCGATTCGTTACTTGGGGCACCATCCCCAACTTTTGGCAAATTGATAGGGGCATAACGTTGCATGAGGCTCCTAAATCGATTAGGCAGTTATGTAGGTTCTTTCTAAACATTCGCAGGCTGAGTAAGAATGGCGGGACCTCCGTCCTATCTGTGAATACTGCTGGGAATGCCTCAGATGTGTTAACATTGGACGTGGGTGCCCTGGTGGTGTTGGTTGATGGGCCAGGTTTTGAATGATCCAAGGATCTCAAAAGGGCTTCCTTTTGAGATGGGCAGCCCTGCAATAGTTCAAACATAGAGATGTTTGCCTTAGTTTTCTTGAGTTCATCTACTGCACTATACTTGTCACTTGACTAGGCCATTCCTTGGTAACCAACATATGTACTTGTCATAGGAGGTATGGGAGAATTTGGGCCCTTTGGAGGTATGGCATTGTTACTAGCCTGAGGATCTGGTGGAGTTGGTTGCTTTCCCGAAGGTATGCCATTGGTCAGGGGTTCCTTTCTACTCTGGAGGTTATATGAGTTTCGCTGATCATTTTGGAAGGTGTGCACCTCAGAGTATTCAGGCTCACTTTCTCTCTGAAAAGGGAACACAAATTCATCTTCTCCCGTATAGGCTTCTAGGCCTCCCTCTTTTCTAGACTCATAGGAATCGAACACCATAGCATTGAATTGCATCAGGGGCCCCTCTGATTCTGGGTGTAGTGGTCTTGGGAGTTATTCATATGTCCATTACTATCTTGATGCTTAATTGGAGCCCTGACAAAATTGGCCTCTGAAGCCTCATAAGTATTGGCATTGTCTGCTGGGATGCTGCCATTATTTGGTCTAGTGTTCCATGGTCGATTTGGCCTTTGCTTCCCAAATGGTTTCTCCTAAAGGATGTTGTTTTTGTAGGCATTAAAAACCCTATTCAGATTCTGAGGGTATGTATTTGGACCAACAGACGCTCATTGGTATCCACCTTGGTTTTAAGGTGGGTTCAGCTTCATTGTGGTAACTTTGCTAGTGAGCTGTGATAAAGTCTTCTTTACGACATCTAACTCAGAAGCCATGAGAGCATCAGGCTCATTTTGGGGTACAACCCTCTATTCTACGAATGTTGTCTTATGAGTTTTGTAGCCTGGATAAGTAATAGACAGAGGCACGGTTGTGCATGGTTGTGCTGGTATGGGAGTCAGCATAGGTAGGTGACTGGCCAAGGCTTGATTGTTTGCTACAAATGGGTGTGGGACAACAAGATTACTCATGATGGGTGCAGTCACATACCTTCCTTCTTGTGGGTCCATTTGCTGAGTGAATGTGATGGCTTCATTGTACACCTTTTCAATTGTGTCTTTATCCGCCGAGGGAATCTTCTTAGAAAGATTGAGGTAAATGGATCTAAAGCCTTTAAGTAGACTTGTATGACAGCCTCATCTGGTATAGTGTAAGGAGCTTCCAAATTTTGATGCATTTTGTGAAAATGATGATTAAACATAGCCATGGGCTCCTTAGGATCTTTCCTCGTGGTTATGAACTGGTGATGTGTCACCGCCGGATCGACATATAATTTGAATTGATTTAGGAATTTGGTTTCAAAGTCATTCCATACTGAGATAGACCCTCGTGGCAAATTTAGGTACCAGTTGTATGCAAAATCTCCCAAAGTGTAGGGGAATAGACGACAGACGACATCTTGGTGGGCAATTTCTTTGTGGTTGCAAATTTCTTTGAAGGCGCGGATGTGTTCTTCTACTGTCCTAGATTCGCCATATATGAATTGTGTACAAAACTTCTCTAGATTTTTTGGGTAACTCATGGAGCTGCCCCACAAAGTTCAAAGGTGAGCTTGTTGCGTTAGCAAAAAAGGCCATTGGACGAGGTTGCTGTAAATGTTGATTTGGCAAGTTCTAATTTTGATTGATGGCTGTGGTAGTAGCTGGGGTAGTGATGTATGATTTCTATCCAAGAGGATCCCAAGGTGTGGCAAGGTGATGAGAAGATTCACCTTTTGCTTTTCCTTTGTCGCTGCGAGCCCTTCGGTGGTGAGTGAGTTTGAGGAACTCGCCTCTTTTTAGAGATGATCTAAGCACACGCTCGAATCTCTCTAGAGAGAAATATCCAATATTATCCAGCTTTTGGGTTTTGAGGCCCTCCTTCTAGCGCCACTTCTATTGAGCATTATTTTAACACAAGCCAACTTGCTAAGATCTTGAGATTTGATTTCCTCTCTTGAAATAATAATTGAGTTATTCCCAAGGTTCTCCGGGGTCGGGTCACAACCTGCTTGGTTACTCAGTTGAAGATAAATGTGATTGTTCACAAGGAGGCCTTTGCTGGTACATTCAAGACAAAAAACTATAAAATATTGTTAGTTCTCTTTTTTTTGGTATTTTTCATTTTAACAAGTATGGGTATGGTAAATAACATGCAACTTTATATATCTTCTTGAGATAGCAATTTTTGGAATTTTAAAACATAATTTAAAGAGATGAGGGTAACAAGAAATGCAACAAATTGTAAAAAAAGGTGAAATCCTAAGGACATAAACCACTGTAAGCTCTTCCTTGCAAATTGAATGCTAGAGAGATTCATAACAACCCACGAAGCATGAATCAGACCCAGTCACAATTCACTACTACACAGATGCAAGCGTTTGGAGAAAAGATATGTTTTACTCATATGAGATATTCAAAATCTATCAAATCATGAAGCCACCAAGATGTGTGCATCCACGAGATGGATTTATCATTAAGCCCAAAGATAGCATCCTCCACACATTCATCACAACAAGGTAGATAAACAACAACAAACTCCAACTAAAGGTAGCACGAATTCAAAACACAATGATACAAAGAGCTCTCTGAAAATAAAGAATTATGCAAGCATACATTCTATAAATTTGCATAGATAGCAGTAATTCACACACCATGAATGAAGCACCCAATGTAGATCTTTATTGTATTAAGAATTCAGCCCTTTACATTCCTTTTTGATTACAATATATAGAGTTTTAATCTACAACTCTGATTTTCGGAGTTAGGGCATCAAAGAGCTTAAACTAGAGAACAAAGGTTAAAACTAGAACTTTACTGAAGGGAAAATACTGCTAACTGATACTATATAACTTGCATGGATTCTTAAATCCATTTGCTCATGCAAAGATGGCAAAATTCACCAAAGAAGAGAGAGAGAAAGAAGGCGAGTTCCTCTTGTGAACTGGGAGTCTTCTTCTTGATTCCAGTGGTCCTTCTTGGATTCTTCATCTGGAACTATCTCTGGTGGTGGAAACTGATAGGAAGACTTGATTCTTCCCAAAAAAAACTCAAGTTGTCCATTAATCTGATCTGGAGTCTAACTAGTGTTCAAAAAAGTGACCTCGTTGGAAACCCCCAGTTTTTTGGACCCCGACCTCTACCCCAAAACTTTAATTCCTTCAAAATTTCCCAGGTGTTTCCCAAAATCTTCAAACTCAGAGGTCCCAAAACTTCAGACTTGTTGTGGGTCGAAAGGCCAAAAAAACTTGAAGAGGTTGAAAGGCCAAAATCTTCGAAGGCCAAAAAATACTCCTTGCTTTCGGGGCCGAAAGGCTGAAAAATCAGAGGCTGAAAGGCCGAAAACTCCACCTTAGTAGAAGTTTGGCCAAGTGTGAAAATCTTGCCCCACCTATCTAGAAATTGGACCTTGGAGCTTTATCCAGGAAAGACCTCTGGGTGAGCTTCCCGGAGCCTCTACACTATTTCCTAAACTTCTTCAAAATTGGTCTCTTTCCTTTTTATCTTGGTGACCATTTGTTCTTGCTTCTTTATGAAGATAGTTAATTCAGAAGTGAAGAACGTGATCTCTTCTCCATGCTATGACATTCTGTGTATTTCCTCTTTCATGTAGAACAGTTGCTGTAAGGCCTCCTTGGTACTAACTTTTGCCATAACATTTTTGAACTGTTGGACCACCTCTTTGGAAGGACGTAGAGCCTATTTGTTTTCATCCCGATAGACGTTGAGGTTGACCGCTATGAAGAAGGTATCTATATCTTCAATCCATTTTATTATGTCCTCTCACTTTTCATCTATAAGGGCCTAGTGTTTCTTGTGGGCCTTAACTATTTTGGCCGTTTGTTTAGTCCATGTCTTGAATTTGTCCAATTCTTTGCCCTCATAGACTTTTACCAAAATTTGGAAGCATTGCTTTTGAATTATCTCCAAATCCTGGAGGGCTGCTTGCCACTTAATTACCTCTGAATCCATACCCCCATCATCTTCCACCAGGTCAATGGGTGAATTAAATTTAACCAATATGGTCTGGTATGGCCTAAATACCGATGGAATTGCCTTCTCTCCGAATTATTCGAAGTCATTTATCCAATCGACGCTTTCCTGGATGAAAGAGGGAGTCAAACCTATAGGCAAATCTGGTGTAGCCCTTTTATCAAGCATGGCTTGTAGTGAAGCCTCTAAACAATTTGGGTCAATAGGTCCCACCATCTTTTGGATGAACCCTTTTAATGCTTCATTTTGGTTCGTTAAAGCTTTGATGGTTTCTTCATCTTTATTCATGAACCCCAGAGCACGCTTCAACCCTAAAGCTGCTAGTGTCTTGCTCCCTTCTCTGGTAGGTTCACCCAAATCCACCTCCCTGAATGTATAACCTTCTGACGAGACTATTGTCTGAGAAGTGCTCGGGGGCGGGATAGCTATCTGGGCTTTCCAATGACCCCCAGTGTCCTGAGTTACATATGACATGATCCTTGTAGGCACATTGATTTTTGCCTAGTGGAAAGCTTGTCTCACAACTATCATACTTGTATCCTCCCCATCCAATTCATTGGTGTAGGTTCTCTTCCGGGGTTGTATCTCCTTGGTAAACCAAGTAGGTTTTCCGGATGCAGTTACAGGTTCATATAGTGCAACCTGGAGGATTGAAGTTAAGCATTGTACCTCCGGCATTATTTCTTTCTCTAATCCCTTCTTTTTCCCTTTTTCCTATTCGTTCTGTCCTTTCATTCCTTCCCCTACCATATCTACATCCATTTTCCCCTCTTCCCTCTCCTCTTCTACCTCTCCTCATTTAGTTACCACGTTTCCCCCTTCTGTGTCTGGTGCCTCTTCCTCGGAAGTGTCAATTGATACCTTTGACCTTAGACTAGTTATGGCCTCCAACGTGATCTGGAAGGGTGATGTGTCTTTAGTACTTACGGCTTCTTCAAAAACCTAAGCGGCACATGTTGAAGGGATTGATGTTGAGGGAACAAGTGTTGGTATGATTGGAGTGGGAGATGAGGGGATGGTGGTAGTAGATGGAGGTGAAGTTGGTGTAGGAGTAGGTGTTGGAGTTGGTAGGGAAGGCGGTGGAGTAGGTATATGAGGTGGTGGAGTGAAAACATAACTCCCTCTAGGTACATTATATGTTGCTAAACTTTGAGTTACCCTATTGTCTTGGGTTTTAGGTCCTGGAGCAGAACCGGAGTTTACCGGTAGAGCATGAACATTCACCGAAGGATTGGTGAACTAGACTAGTTATGGAGTGAGGGCTACCTGGGGTTGTATGAGCAGTGGTCCCCCAGTGTATTTATCTTGGCCATGATCCAAAAATCCTTCAAGTCCTTCAAAATAAGAAAGCATAAACTCATCCAATCCTAAGGCATCCAAAGGATTATCCTGTTCTTTGGGATCCTCTTTATGTTTCTTGGTAGTCTCTTTTTCTCTCCTCTTTTCTAACCCGGTCTTCCAGACTAGGGGCTCACATGCATCCTCTTCCTCAGGCTCTTCTTGTACAGTTTGTAAGCATAGAGATTCAGAACTCTTCATGCTCTTATATGTTTTCTTCTTAGCGGTGGGGGGAGATTGGCCAGAGGTAGATGGGCCTTCTCCTGATTAGGGTTGTTACAACCCCACTGGTGGGTCAATCTGGCTCATCATTCTAGTTTTATTGGGCCTAGGATTAGAGCCATATTCAACTAGTCATTCATGACCATACACGGTTCTTGGCTTCTGAGGGGGAGCCTTCTTATACTTAGGAGCTACTGACTTCTCCCCTTGCTATTTTTCTACTTTCCTAGAGTGCTCCATCAATGTTTTTACTAGGATCAGACTCATTCTGTGTGGCTTCTTGATCCAATTTATGGTGGTCTTTATCACATGCCTCACTTGGAAGTCTATGTCATCATTTTCATCTTTGTCCACCTCTATGTTCATGATCGGTCGGTCCTATACCTTATCTTTTGTGTAAATGTCCTCTAGGACCTCATCTGAATCACACTCCCACACCTTTGGGGAAATAGGAAATTTTAACACCTCTTTTGCCAGAGCGAGGTTCATTCTGCAATAATCATGGATCCTGACCTCATGGTCATCTATGCAATTTATCCAGTGATCCTCCAAATGTGGCTCATGTATGTAGAATTTTTTGATAATGTGGCTGTAAGTACCTATGGGATCAAAGTGGGCTCGCACTGTCTTGTAAAACTATAAGGGATAGTCATCACATTCAAAAGCTAGGGATTTGAAAACCTTTGTGTCTTGCAGTGTATATGGTTCCAAAGAGATGGGGAAGTCCCAACAGTGCTTCTTCTTATGCTTTATGTGCTTGTATGCATCCACGAGCTGCCTAGCCATCTCCAATATGATTACCTAGTCGGATGGGTGCTTGGGAAGCTTCTTTGGTTGCAAGGTTGACCCGGCTATCCTGATGTATGTGAATGTCTTGAACTAGATGAAATAGGCCCCAATGGCCCTTATCTTAGCAGCAAATTCTTCTGACATCCTCTTAGCAAAGTCACCTTCAATAGATCGGATGACTACAAATATGAACGCATTGTTGACTATCCTGTAATCGGGGGTGTCCTCTGGCATGTTTTCTCCTTTTACCAGTTGTGGAAATACCAGGTGGGGTCATGCATTTGGATCATTCAGACTCTGCCTCTTGGTGAGGCCAGGATAATCTGCCCGTGCAGCTAGTAGATACACCACGTAAGTGCTCATGTAAAACTTGGGATTATGTTTTATGGTTGTCAATTGCTCATCCAGATTGTCACTAATGATAGTGCCCTAGTCGAATCTTGCCTTCCATTCCTGGATCCTTTCTATCAATAGGATCATGCAATGCTTGAGTTGAGTGGATTGTGGTAACAGATACACTCGACTTATCATTGTTATAGCTGTCTGGATGTCATCCTTCATATAGCCTCTTCAGAGGTCTATCTTGTCCAATTTGTTCTTAGGAAGCGGTTGCTTGAGGTATTCTTTATTCATCATCTCATGTATGGCCTACTCCCTATTGCCAAACCACTTGGTCCCCTTTTCAATATAGAAGTCATAGAACTTGTCTATGCCTTTGTCAAGGTGAAAGACATCCTTAATGACATCTAGCCTAATGTCCAGTACCACCTGATCCTCTGAGTTTACTACAACCCTCTTATCTGCATCTGAGTGATGAGCTAGGGTGACGATTAGCTCTGAAGATGAAACAACTACTGAGTGTGCGGCTGAATTCACTAGCCCGGATAGGACTAATGCTGTGCAATCATCGGATCTATTTGCTGGCTGGGAGCACTGAGTTAGGAATTCATTCCACTCTACATTTTTGATATTAGTATCTGTTATCTCACTATTCTTGTTTCCCACCTTTGAACTAGGGGGATTCCCCTTGTATTGATACTTCATTAGGGAGGTTATCTTGGGTTCAGTCATTCCTGCACGAAAAGACAAATATCAGTAGATTATTGAATAGGAAAAAACAATTTAAACTAGGAAAGCAAGCAAAGAGAGCTGAAAAAATAGCTAAGTGTAAGTTTTCGCACTTTCGGACCTTTTAGGGTTTTGGTCACTGAAAACTAGTTTGGAGGCCAAAAAGTCTGAAAGTATGAAAAGGTCTACTGGAAGGACAAATTCCGTCGGGCCTTTCGGGGTCCAAAACTTAGAGGTGCTTGCTTGGGAACGCCGAACGTCTAAAAATGGTGATGAATGCCGAAAGCCCGAACGAAGGTCTTTCTTTTGGCCTTTTCAGACCTTTCAAAGTTTTGGACCTTTCGAATGTCCGAAAGGTTGAAACATCTGAAATGACACTTAGCAAGAATTTTTGAAGACCTACTTTTTGGCCTTTTAGAGGCCAAAAACCTACGGCAAGGGCCGCGACCGATGAAACACAAAAACCCTAAACCTAAGACAAAATGAAACCAGAAAACCCTAGGTCCGATAGGGAGGGATGTCCCTATCAATACATGAAGGCACAAAGGCCCGACGTGACAAAGAAAAAAAATGCCCTAGGCTAGACAGGCACTAGGCGCACTGACAAAACCCTAGACCTAGACCCAAAAACACAAAGCGAGGAAGAGGACGAAGAGCCTACCTCGAACGAACGAGCAAAGGGAGGACAACCAGGTGGATCAGAAGTGGAAGCAGCTAGCGAGGAGAAGTAGACAAAATCATGGGTGGGAGCACAAAAAAAAATGTAAAGTGATTTGAAATTGAAGGCTCCTCCTATTTATAGCCCGCGGGCTGACGTCAGCGGCCTCAGGATTTTTGGACCCCGAAAGGCCAAAAATGTCAGAGGAGAACCAAGTCTTTAGCCTTTTGATGTTGTCAGAGTCTGAAAGCACTGAAAGGTCAGGTCTTTGGCCTTTCAGCCATTTGGCATTTCAGAGTACCTAAGTCCTCCGAAAGGCCGAAAGGGTCGAAAGGCTGAAAAAGGCTTCTTTCTTCCTCTGTCTTGGTTTTAGCAGTTTTTTTCCGGTGGCTAACTGGATTTCTATGAGGGGTGGACACGACGAAAGGAAAAAAGAAAAAAATAAGGGGAGGTCCCCATGGTCATGGGACCTAAAATGGGGTGTGTGTTGTGGACCCACAACAAGTATAAATATAAAGTATTTTGTTTATCCAAATATGAGTGAATATATATATAGAAGCATATATGCAAATATGAAGTGGCAGATTGTTTAAGAGGCTACAATAGTATAAGGAACAAAAAAGACTCATTCATCACAAACATGTGATTAGTTTATATCATTGGATCTTATTCAACAATTCAAAAATGCATTGAAGATCATCTACTAGTTCATCCTAACCGGTGCATCGAAAAAATCCTTTAACAAGGTGGACCTAACATTCCTTTAAAAATCTCCTAACAGAGTTGCATTACTTGATTGTATTGTACTAAATCCTTTCACAAGGTGGACCTAACAATCCTTATTGCTCCTAACATGGTAGGCCATCAGAAGTGGTCAATTGTAAGCTTTAACAGGCTAAATTTATACTGCAGTAATAAATCTTGTGGGTACCATCCCCACCCTAGTTTTACTTTCTATTTGGAAGGTTTCTGGGTAACCAAATATTGTGTCAAATATTGTGGATGTTTTATTGCTTTTCATTTCATGCATGCAATCATATTAGATAATATAATATTGGATTAAAAGGATTAAGTTTTATTGGTTCATGATTCACCCCCCCCCTCAGTCACCTTGACTCAACATATTTCCAACAATTGGTATAAGAGAAAAAGGTTCTCTTTACAGAAGCTTAACAACTTGATAAAAGATCAGAGGTAATGGAAATATACAAATGATAGAAAGCCATTAAAAATAAAAAGGTAGATCTACAAGTGGCCATGGATCAGATCAAGAAACTCAAGGAGCAACTCTCTGTTTCCCTGAAAAGAAGAAAAGATTTAGCAGTGCAGATGAATGAAAAAAGTTACATAGAAGAAAGAATTGATGACTTATGCAAAGAAATAAGTTCGAAAGAAGTAGATGCAGCAATTGAAGACCTAATTGCAAAGAGTCTCAATTTACATGAAGAAGTCAGAAAATTGAAAAGAGAACAAGAAATTCATTCAGTCGGAATATGTGAAGTCATAGAACAAAAGAGTCAAGCAGAAAATGACAGAGAAATGACACAAGTTGACAAAATATTGCTGAGTACCATATTAGAAGAAAAAGAAAAATAAATCCATCATTTGTCACTTCAGCAAGCAGATATGATAAATCAAATCAATAATGTAAATCAAGAAGTTATCAATCTGAGGATAGAAAATGAAAGAATGCAGAATGATCTCAATGTTGAAAAAAAACAATGAGAGTATGATGAATTCACAGGGAAGCATGGATCAATTGACAGAGAAAACTCAACTCAGACATCATGGAAAAACTATATTAGGTTATACTGAACAAGGTGAATCCTTACAGTAAGGAACTCAAAGAATAGAAAACCTACTTGTAATCATTGTGGCAAGTTAGGGCACACATAAAATAAGTGGTGGAGCAATGGAAAATCAAATTTTAATGGTAAATCCAGCACTACAGATGCAACAAACATGGACATGGGACAAGTGAATGCACTAAGAAACCTAAGTTTGAGGGAAAATGTTTCAATTGTAACAAACAAGGTCACAAATCCTCTGAGTGCAGAACTAAGAAATGGAACCTTGCTGAACAACTAGCTAAAACAATTTTTGGTTGGGATTACAACACATGGAGTAGATGTTGTCACTATGGTGAATATGGGGCATATTGGTGCAAATTGTGTAAAGAATCACCTCAAAAAAATGAATCCTACTAAGAGATGTTATGTATGTAAACAACTCGGTCATCTAAGAAAGAATTGCATGAACAGAGAAAAAGTGGATACTGGTTTTGAGAAAGGCAAATCAAAAGTTTCTGAAGTCAGAACTCAGATGAATTAGCAGTGGGTAAAGAAATCTCTTGAGAGTTTAGATCAAAACAATGAAGGATCAAATGACACCCAAAGAAGTGAATTGGGTGGATCTACCATCTCCAAATAAACATGGAAGGAGACTACTAGAACTGTGCACACAAGACATCCTACATCAGTTCCAAACATGATAGTAAGTCCAAATCAACATATTGATGCACTAGGACACATTATAGTTTTAAACGAGTCAAGATCTCAGTAACACCCGAGTTGCACAGGCTTAACCGAGTTATGTCAGGTTATATAGTTTTAAGGATGCAGAAGTTAGTTTTCATCGAGCTTCATTCTGAGCTATGCCAGCTACCATGTACAAAGAATTTAATGAAAAACTCAACGGTAAAATCTCTTATAAAAGATTAATTGCAAGTGTTATTATTTACAAAGATTTCAGTTTACAGAGTGATTCAGTGCCTTAAGTGATTCAGAGCGAGTTTGTATTCGAAAGTTTTAAGTTACAAAGTTTTATCAAACCTCCGAGCTTAATGGCATCTACATCTAGCAACAAGGTTAAGAAAGGATCTGAGATGTTGGTTAGGAATGCTATCTATAAACCTCCTAAGTTTAAGCTTCATCTAGTGGTTGCAGAGGAGATAGACATGATGGGGGCTCATTCCCTAATTCCTCCAAGGGTATTGTTGATCAATGACATCTGAGCCTTCTATCATTTCAAAATTCAACAACTAGGGACATTAGAAATGAAGAATGCATATTATAAACTCTGTGAAGCTGAAAATATGAAGCCAGAACATAAACAATTAGAAGTCAAGGGTTTGACTCATATCATGCATATGCCAAAAAATTTCTAGGTTAAGTGGATTAGGTTCATTTTGAGCCGTGTTCATGACATGCAGCTATGGCTGGAGCAACCAGTGAAGATTACCAAGACAATGGTACACCGTGTTACAGAGTATCCTATGCTGGACAAGTCTAAAGCTACCAAAACCCTACCCCAGGATGACCTAGCTAAGAAGACTCTTGTCGATTGGGATAGAAGAGGCATGAGACTAAATGGAGTAACTGTCATGGAATTAAAGTTTGGAATTCATGTTATTTCTCACAAAATCTATAGTTCTACCTGACCTAACAACTTACCATGTGAGGCTATGGACTTGGCATACAAGGTGGTCAAGAAAAACCTCTCATTCGACCTTGCCGAGTTGCAACTCATCTAACTAAGCAAGAACATGGAAAGCATTCAGGCATCAAAGACCAATCCATATAAGTTTGGTTCACTTCTAGTCTGCATATTCTTTTACATTCAGAAGTTTTTCCCTTCCAAAGGCATAGTTGTTTGGAAGAAGGACAAACCCATAATATATCAGATAAATGATTTCTTAGTTGAATTAGGAGACAATTTTGAGAGCATCATGGACGTATATTTTGAGGAATTCAGACAAAATATGCATAATAGGTATAGAATTCCTAAAAAATTGGTTAAATACCACAAGGATGATGTTTGTTTCCTAGTTGAATGTGACAAAGTATATATTTAGGTAGTCAGACCTAGGGTGACATGGGTGAAATCTCTTGCATATGAGGTTAACATAGATGAGACCAAGAACATCATTAAAGCTCTTGTGAATGAGCCTATTGACCCCAAAGCACCATACTTTGGTACATATGAAGAATCCAAGAATAGAATCTCAATAGAGATTGAGATTCCTAAGATTTTGAAAAGAGGAAAGAAGAGGTTAGAGCAGTTTGGAAAGAAGTATGGAAAGACTTCAGACTCTCCTCCTTCTATCTCAATAAGAAAAGAAGATGAAATTAAGATAGAATATGATATATCTGAAAAGGAAGAGGAAGATGTATAAGAAGAGCCTCCTAAGAAGAAAAAGAGGCCAGTTCTCAAGAAAACACCTAAGGCCCCTACCCCTGTCCTCACTACCAGCAAACCTAGAAGAACTAGAAGGAAACTCATATTGCCTAAGGAAAATGAAGAAGATGAAATCACATTCAAGAATCCCCCACCTACCTTTGAGAAGAAAATTTCCCTAAGAGAAGGTAGTGCTATGAGTTCTCTAAAATCACTGAATTATGCTTCCAGAACTAAGGATGAACAAAAGCAAATTCAGTAAGCAGTTGTAGAGAAGATGACTACATGGAAGTATGACCCATCTGAATTGAAAATTCACATGCCTGAAGACCTATTCAAGGCAATATCTATTCCCTGGAGCAATGTAGTCTAAACAAAAAAACATATTAGAGAACAGACCTTGAGGCAAGTCATGCCCACTAGGACAAACAAAGAGGTAAAAGAGGCCATGACCAAATATGAAAGCAATCACACTCCAAGGTTTAGGACCTTTCAAGTATTGAATAAGAAGATAGAGGATGTAGTGCAGGCTTCTACAAAGATATGGAAGATAGTCTGTAATACCCTCTCCGATGATTATACTTGGACTTTTATATGGACACTTTCATTATGATGGTTAGAACTATATGTTTATAGTCTTTCTTATTTAGAGGATGATACACTTATTTATTGTTATCATTTATATGTTTATGAAGTCTGAAAACATTTATATTTACATGATTTATAAAGATAACCCAAGGATTTAAATCTAACAATGATTATCTATGATGTCTTATGTTTTCCTGTATGTAAGATGTTTAATGTGTGTTCATGACTCAGGACGAAGTCGTAGTTACTCACTTAGTTGAGGTCCACATGATGTATCGATCCTGATCATCTGTCTTCATATGTCTGTATATATATATATTTGCACAGGTGTTTCTTCTCGGTGATGCAGAACTGCAGGTACTAGGTATTGTCTCCACCTGGTCTCACAGGTTTGAGCGATCCCTCAAATCCTCGATTGTTGTTGTTTTTACGGAGATATCACCATGGTTCCATGAGAAGGAAATCAACCTCTAACCCTTTTGATCTTTAGGAGGGGAGTTCCTGAGTTAGTCCCTTGTGTTGTTGTTGTACCATTGTGTATATCAGTTTGTTGGATTATGGTGATCTTGTTGCTTATTCTTCTCTCTTGCATTTTAGGAGACTAAGGTTGGATATGGTAGCTTTAATTATTCTTAATAATATGCTCGATCATTGTTAGTAGGTAATTTATATGAGCCATTATTTCATACGAGTATAGGATGTT
>MU227687.1:1736437-1757404 GCA_018584345.1 Thuja plicata | reverse complement strand
CTCTTCAAGGCACTTGGCTTTGATACCAATTGTTAGAATAGTCCTAAAGGATAACTAAGAGGGGGGGGGGGGTGAATCAGTTATCAGCTAATTTAATTCTTTTCTCTTATTAATTCCAGAATACCATAAAGTAAATGCACATTCAGATAACACAATAAACAACACCACAATTTGGTTACGGGGAAACCAAATGGTAAAAACCCTAGTGGGAATTAGCACCCATAATGAACTATACTTGTTTATAACAATCCTTGTTAGAAGATCTTGCAACCCTGTTAGGAGTTGTTCTTTATAATGCAATAAGTATAGTGACCTGGTTAAGGGTTGTAATACCCCAAAATTGGCACCTTACAGTTCTAATCAATTTTGGTGCATTTCTTCAAATTTTCATCATTGAAGTCCTATTGTACTAGGCAAATTCTCCTTCCTAATTATCTTTAATTGACTTAGTCTCAAATGAAGAAAACCTAAATTTGCATAAATCTTACACCATATTTAATTCCTAAATTTTCAAGATTTATTAGCTAAAAATCCCTATGATTAATTAATTTAATTCTAAAGTCCTAAGTGCTTTTAAATTAAATTAATCACACCCCCTTTAGCTAACACGCATCAAGGGAATTAAATATTATTTAGTTATTTGAATGGATTATCCTCACTTGAATTTAATAATTCAAACAATGTGAAAAGCCACCACGTGGAAATAATTCATTTATTTAATTAAATAATTCCTTCATATTTGTCTCACCTTCCTCCATGAAGATGAAGAGTCAACCATTTCTTCCCAAGAAACTCTTCATCCTCTCTTCATGCTTTTCTATATTATGGACCTTCTTTCCTTCATTTGAGGAGAGCAATTTTAGAGTACCAAAACTATAGTGAATTATTGTCTCAATTCTCTCATATTTCCAAGCTTTTATTGTATATTTAGTGTAATCTCATTTAGCTTAATGGCATTCTTCATCTCAATTTAGTTTGTTTATTTATAATCAAGTAGCTTAATTTTATTATCTCTTTCAAGTTTCTTAGATTAAAATCTACATCTTCATTCCTAAATTACAATTGCATCTCTCATATAGAATAAACTTCATTTTAGTTTTCAAAGCTTTAAAATCCTCCATTTTAGCAATGGTCTATGGTTGTTGGTTCTCGTTCTGAGAGTAATTAAACACCCCAACTAAATAGGAGGCAATAGGTCGATTCGATCGATATTATGGAATGAACAAGTCATGTTCATCTTCACGATTCAATGATTGAGCAATGAATATGTTGTGTTGTGGCTGATTTAGAGGTCAAAATTCAGACACATACATTTTGGTGCCCACCGTGGGGCATAAAATTGATTTCTGACCTCACTCTCAAATTTTTTTTGACAAAATTATGTACTATGTCGTACATCTGTACTTCTCTATGTACAAATTCTCGCACAAGAATTATGAGTGTACCACATGAAGTTGTGCTTTCATTAGCAATCTCTCGCATGACAAAAAAATTTCTCACGCTAGCTGTTGCATTTCCTCGCGCGAAGCCTTGTACTTCCTCTCGCGAGACTTGGTGAAAGTCTTTAGAATTTCATAGTTTCTGCAATTACTGTTACTGTTTTCCTGATTATTTTCACATGCTGCTATTTTTATCTCTTTGATTTCTCTGAAAACATAATAGTGGGCTGCAGGTCGCTTGATGAAGACATAAACTTGCCAACAGTTTTCTTGCAGGATGGTTGTCGAAGATCATTTTAAAATGTTGTGCTTGTTTATTGCTTTCATCACATAGTATAATTAGGGCCTTGTTAAAATTTCTTGGGAATCTTGATAGTAAAATAGGGGAATAGGCTCTTCATTACATGGAAGTGATACCCATGGATGAATCTGAGACCCACACATTGCTAACATGATGGAGACCTGGGGAAGCAAGGAAAGTTAACAAACCTTTAGCACGTTCACTTGTCAAGGGATTATGCTCTTCTCTCTTTGAGAGAATCAGAAACCCAAAAGCTTGTGAATTGGTTGGAGGAGAGTTAGCTAAGTGATGAATATGTCTTGCATGTTTGGGTAAGGTGAAGAGGTAGAGAATTATGCTCTTCTCTCTTTGAGAGAATCAAAAAATCTAACCCTCGAATCCGAGCCAAGTTTTGTGTCAGCTTTCGAGGGCCTGCCGGAAGTTGAACCTCTGGGAATGACCCAAGTGAGTACACACCTATCATTGGTGATTCCACCTCACTGTAATAAAGTATGCTTTGTCAAGTCCAAAGAATCCAAATCCATGGTAACTTCTTTCTCATGATTTTGACTATCATCTTGAGAAATCCTTGTCTGTTGTACTAAGCAGTGCCGCTCCCAGCCCTGCTTGTGGGGGTGTATGACATTCTAGTGTTGGTGTGGCTGTGAGGCCCAAGCCTTGTATCAGGGACAGTGAAGGTTTTTGTGAATGGAATCCCACTAAAAACTTTCTTAGTTAGTTTCCTACCTGGATCACCTCTGAAAGGAGACATAATATTTGCGTAGGGAGGGGGAAGAATCTCTCCCCTAGATTCTCACCATAGGTATGCACTTGGAAGGTTGAAGGTGGTATATGACATTGGCCCCTACTTTAAGGGTAACCTTTTAACATATATTATTTAGTCCTTGGAAACACAAAAAACATGGGCGCCCTCTAGGGGGTGACACGACTGTGTGAGGTGCACGCATACACATAAGCAGTGAGGCACAAATTTTGTCTTCTCTACCATTTTTTTGTAGGGATAACTAAGTGCTTGTTTCAAGTCTTAAACTGTCCAATCATGATTAAATAAAGACTCCCATGATTCTGCCAAGTTGCCTTATCTTTGGTAGAACTGTTTGTGACTATTTCTTGTGTCACTATTGCTTTATCAAAACTTTGTGCTTGTTAACAATTGCTTGTCACATTCAAACTGAGATTGCTGATCTGAACTGTCATAAAACTATCCTAAATCAGGAAATTATATCAGAGAATAGTCCTGACTATGTCTCAAAATCTAACTTTTGTCTCAAAAATTGAGTCGATCTATTGAAACTTGGAGTTTTCTCGCGTGAGATTCCAGAAACTGAGCATTTCCTCGCGTGAGCTTTCATTTTATCATGCGTAGTTAAGAATTTCCTCGCATGAACCGACACTTCCTCATGCAAGTCTTTACCCTAGTGTCCCAATATAATGAGCTATTTCCCGTTGACTGATGAGTTTTTGCCTGATCTAATTTTTGTCTAAGGATTGATTGCCTGTTTCCCTATCGTCTGCAGTCTGAAACGGATTGTCTCAAGTTGCAAACTGACTAATTCTTGCTCAAAATCATTTTGTCTCTTTTTTCTCTGTCCTACCTTTCTGTGCTTTTGTACCTTGCGACGTGATAGTCACATCTCGGCTATTCTAGCCATACTCTTGACAATTCGTGTCGGGTGCATTTCACATCTTGGCTATTCTAGCCTTTATCTCCTTTTTGCAATTTGTAGAGACAAAATTCTGAGTTGGATCCTAAGTCTTCTCTCATTTCATCTTCATCTATGCCTATTACAACTAGAAGTGGCAACGTATTTCCCATTCGTGGTTCCAAAATAAGTAAAGATAGATCTCATAATCAAGGAAGAGGTCATTCCGAACCTATTTTTCAATCTGATAGTCAAGAGGGATCCTCACATCCCTCCTCCCTATTTAGTATAGATCCTAGTCTGAATCAGAAACTGGTGTTCCAATAGTGCTATAATCCCTTTTTTCAAAGACAACCTGAATTGTTGTCTCAAGATCAACTGAACTCATTTCTTCCAGATCAACAAAATTTTTGAAGGTCGCTTACTTGGGTCGATCTTCTTGACAATCCTCACTACCTTATTGATCATTGTGAACCTATTGATCCTTCCAAACCCATCGACCTATTTGACCCACCAAAAGGTACATTGGCCACGAACTCTTGGCTCGATACAGATACTCACACTAAACCTGTGCACATGACACAATCCCACATCGGCAACATGGGAAGTCCTTTTGACTTCCTACAAGGTCAATACAGTGAGGCCCATGATCAATCTCAAAATGATCAGAACCAACAATCCCAAGCTGATCAGCAAGCACATCACCATCACCCTCCTCCACATGACTAGAGTCAAGATCATAACCCAAGCATTAATGAGATCCTCGGTAATGATGATGATCCGATAACTCAAAATGACATAGATGCTGTGAAATTGAATAAGGGTCTCATCAAGATGATGGAAATTCTCCTTGCAAAAGATAAAGAGAAATGTTTTCTTGAATTGGCAAACCAAGGAGTTAAGCTACCCCCAGATTTCAAAGTAGAAACACTTGTGACTAAAGAGGAAGAGACTGAGACTACCAAATTGCAAAAGATGATTCAAGATATGCAAAACCAAATTAGCCAACTTGTAAAGGATAAGGACAAACCCACACAACAATTCATGATGGATAATTTGGGGCCCTATCTATGGAGTTCATTCATGATCAAACTTATTTAATGTGCCTCTTTCCCCAAAGTCTGGGTGGACCTACCATGGAGTGGTTTTCTCGACTACCCACCGACATTAATAATTTTGAGGAGATTGTAAATCTCTTTATCCAGCATTATTCTCACAACATATAACATCCAATAAACATCAGGGACCTTTGCAATCTCAAGTAGAGACAAGGGGAACCATTCCTAACATTTCTCTAGAGATGGAGACAGCTTTACACCAAGTATCCTTGTAAAATACCCGAATCTGAGAAACTCAACATCTTCTTGGACAATCTCACTCCTGATTTTGGGTATTAGGTATAGCTTCAAGGTCCCCTCAATTTTGACAGCATGATTAAGCAAGCTGTGAGGATAGAGGCATTTATGGTTAAGAAAGGGGAATTGACTTTGCACAAAGACAAAAAACAAAGTTCCTCATCTTCCAACAAAGATAAAGGGAAGTTTGTCAACAAGAATAGGGACGTTGTGAATGATGGAGTGGTTGATAATGTGACCTCGGCTCCTTCAAAACTAGTTTTCAATCTTTCTTCTAGCATACAAGAAATCAAAACTGCTGAAAAGGCTACAACAAACACTCAACCACCTTCCAGATTCTCTAGCAACAAACCTTGGGCCCCTTGACCCAAGCGTGAATTCACTTCCTTGGGAGAACTGCTTGATGTAGTTTACAAGACTTTGGTGCAAAACCAAGTTCTCACTCCTTTGGACAAGCGTCCATATGATCCACAACTGCGACCCCATTGGTGGAACGACAATGCATACTATGACTATCACCAGAAAAAGGGTCATAAGACTTCTACTTGTCTTCAGTTGTGCCATAAGATCTAAGATCTGATTGATAATGGTGATATTGTTGTGGATAATCATAATAATAATTCAGATCACCAAGCATTTAAAGATCCCTTTCCCCCTCACAAGAAAGGTGAGTCTTCCAACACTAAGAACAACAATGCCAAGGTTAACTACATGCATACCACTAATGACAATGTCATCAACATGATCAAACCTGTCAAAGTTGAGTATTGTGATGTGATTACTATTAAGGGGAGTGGGGATTCTCCTAAGTCTAAGACCACATTTTTCTTGAGAGGCCCTGGGTCTCACTTGTCTGAACCTGAATCATCTCAGGATTGCGCAAACTTTGTTACCAAATCCTTTGCTAAGATCACTCTCAAGGGTCCTGACCCTCCTGCTACTACATCTGCATTGAAGAAACTCATAGATAAAGCTATTGTTGGCCCTACCAACAAGACCACAAAAATGGTCCCCACACCTCCTACTGCTAATTATAGCATTCTCGACCAGCTGCAAAGAACCAACACTCAAATAACCATCTATGAGCTGTTGAAGATCTTGCCTTCTCATAGGAAGATTCTAGATAAAGCCCTTTCTCAGAAGAAGATGACCATTCGGTCAGCCACCCGCATAACGCCCCTTTGCATATAGAGGTCATGATTGGCCAAAAGCACATCCGTTGTGCCCTTATTGATAATGGTGCTGGCCTCAACATCTGCTCTGATCACTTGCTCACTCAGCTAGGCTATGATGAAGATCACATAGATTCCCGCAAGAAAATTACTATCAAAGCCCATGATGAAGAAGAAAGAAAGTCTAAAGGTTTAGTTGTGCTACCCATTTGGGTTGCACCTATTGAAAGAGATGTCACTTGTCAAGTGTTGGATATTCCTCTTTCTTATAACATCCTGTTGGGAAGACCGTGGATCCATGAAATGCAAGAGGTTCCCTCTATGTATCATCAGTGCATCAAGTTTCCTTTCCATGGCGCAGAAGTGACAGTTCCTGTTAATATGAGCTATTCTTGTAATACGCTCACATAGTCAGCTGATAGTTTTGTTCCTACTAACAAAGAATCCATAGAATTCTATGATGCCAAGCTTAGAGACATGGAACAGACTTTGAAAATCAAAGACATAGGCATGGGGGGGGGTATCAAATAGAACCTGTGCTATCATTAGCAGCTCTACCTCTATCTCCTCATTCTTACAGGAGACCTTATGAGAAGAATAAATCTTCTACTACTCCTCCTGAAATAGTTTATGATGGTGCCTTTGTACGGGCTTCAACACCATTAGAAGATGAAGATGAGGAAAGAGTTGTTAAAGCTTGGCTTTATAAAGGAAAGGACATATCTGAACAGACTACCCTAGCTCATGAAATAGACCCCAATAGTGAAGGTCTTAAAATTATGAAACGCTTTGGATACGAAGGGAGTGGTCCAATAGGGATAAATGGTAATGGGCTAGTTGAACCTATTGAAGCTATGGGTCGAAGAATGAAAGATACAACTGGTTTAGGCTTCAAGAAGATCTCGTTCCACCTAGGGATTAATAAATTTGTGCCAAAACTGGATCCTCAACCAGAACTTGAAGGCATAGCTACAGTTGACACTGCAGAGGATAGCTCTGATGAGGATTACTTTCCTTGTCCTATTCCTCCATATCTGGTAGCATTCTTTATTGAGCCAGATGACATCATAACAGATGTCAATACAGCCAAGGCTGGAAGTGACTCCAATGGTGCTATTCCATTCACTTCTCTGACATACGAACAATGGAAAGTGTCACAAGACCCTGGTTTCCAGGGTGAACTATACATACCATCACAGTTTCAAGAATAGTTTACGCAAGAATAGGCTAGTGTCACAAGAACTCCCAAACCTTCATGGTGAAAACATCCCAGTCAGAGTTCAGACACAGATTCCCAAGAATATGAGTTTGATAGTCTTTCAGAAGGATCCTTTGATAGGAATGTTGATACTACAGATACATATGAAAACCTTCTCGACATAGGTGAAGGGTCTAGTGTAAGGTGTAATGAGTCTAATTCCATAGATGTTAACGTGTCTTCTACTATGGTCACTAGGAGTCAAAGGGATTTGAATACACCTTTGGATGAGATTTCTCTAGGTCTCAACATACTAGTCTGCGCTTTCAATGATTATACCTTGAATGCACTTGAACCTGTCACTTCTCTCTCACTCCAACATCCTGAGCTAATAGACTGGAATTCCCCTTCCTCATCCAACAAAGTCCTCACATTCCAGAATGACTATGATCTAGCATGTTACCTCTACGCTGTTGAACCTGTAATGTCCTCCACTAGCGAAGACAGTGTCAGCATGACTGAAAGTGATATCAAGTATCTTAGTCATAAAATCAAAAGAAAAAAAATAGATGGTGAAAACCACATTGTGGCAGTGTCAGAGCTGAAAAAAGTAAAAAGAATAGATGTATCCGAAGGTGAAAACCTCTCCGAGGCACCTGAGGATGGGATACTTGATGCACTTCTGAGTCATTTCTAGGAACGATCATCCATGCTAATTGAGCCGACTCAGCCAGTAAATTTGGGTATAGAAGAACATCCGCACATTATTCATGTGGCTAAATCATTATCTGCAAAAGAACTCAAAGAATTCACAGATTTCTTCAAAGAGAAAAGATAAAATTTGCATGGACATACTCTGACATGCCTAGTGTAGATCCTGATCTTATCATGCATCACCTGTCAATAGCTCCTGGAGTAAAACTAGTCAAGAAAAAACTCAAAAAAATGCATCCACATGTGGCTCTACTTGTCAAGGCAGAATTAGAGAAACTCCTAAAAGTTGGATTCATCAGAGCAATTAACTATGTAGAGTGGATCTCCAACATAGTTCCAGTGTCAAAGCATGAAAAATCTATCAGAGTCTATACAGACTTTAGGGACTTAAACAAGGCATGTCCAAAAGATGACTTCCCACTACCCAACAATGATATGATTGTGGATATGATAGTAGGGTACAAAATGTACTCCCTAATGGATGGTTTCTCTAGCTACAAACAAATCAAAATTGTGCTAGAGGACCAAGAAAATACTGCTTTCACTTGTGCATGGGGCACTTTCTGCTAGAATGTTATGCCTTTTGGTCTCAAGAATGCTGGAGCCACATATCAGAGAGCAGTCACTACTATATTTCATGATATGATGCACAAAACAATGGAGGATTATGTTGATGGAACCCTTGCTAAAAGCATGGATAGGAAGGCAAATCTTACTGATCTAGGCCCTATACTAGATCATATGGAAAATTTCAGACTATGCCTCAATCCTAAGAAATGTGCATTTGGAGTAACTTTCAAAAAATTGCTTGGTTATATTATCTCTGCAAAAGGCATCGAGGTGGATCCTGCAAAAGTTCAAGCTATCATGGAAATTCCACCACCTAAGAGTATCAGAAAAATGAGAGGACTTCAAGGCTGACTATAGTCTATCCAGCATTTTATCTCCCAACTGGCGGACAAGTCACAACCATTCACCAAGACTTCACATAAAGGAGTGACTTACCAATGGAACAAGGAATGTGAACAAGGTCTTCAACAAATCAAACAATATCTGGCTAATCCACCTATATTAATGCCTCCTATTCATGGGAAGTCATTAATCTTATACATTTCAGCTACAAAAACATCTCTAGGTGCTCTATTGGCCCTAGAAGATCAAAACAATAAAGAAAGAGAAATCTATTACATCAGCAAAATGTTGGTCTCCTATGAAATGAATTATTCTACCATTGAAAAAGCTTGCTTGGCGGTGGTGTTTGCTTCCCAAAAGTTACAACATTACATGCTTTCTCACACTACAAGGCTCATTGCAAAAATTGATCCATTAAAGTACTTACTTAGCAAAGCTTCCCTCATGGGTAGATTAGCTAAATGGGTCATGATACTCAGTGAATTTGACATTGAGTATGTGGAAAGAAAAGCTATCAAAGGGCAAACAATTGCAGATCAGTTGGCTGAGGCACCTATTGCAGACTATCAACCATTAAGGATCAAGTTCCTAGATGAGTCCATCATGCTTCTCACACATCAGGCATGGACCATGTTCTTTGATGGATCATTCACTTAGTAGGGGTCAGGTGTCAAAATCTTGTTCATTACACCTCAGTGGTATTTATTACCAAAGGCTTACAAAATGTTGTTTCCTTGCACAAATAACACTGCTAAGTATGAAGCCTTGGTTAATGGATTAAAGATCTCTATTGAATGGTGTGTCGATGAGCTAAAGGTCTTTGGAGATTCATAGTTGGTTATCAATCAGGTGAATGATATCTACCAAACAAAAGATGAAAAACTGGTGCCTTATAAAAAGATGGTTGATGATCTCAAGAAATACTTTGCCAACATTACTTTCCAACAAATTCCAAGGGCAGATAATAAAGTAGCCGATGCCATGGCTACTCTGGCTTCCATGTTACAAAGGCCAGAAAATGACTTCCAACATGAATTCCTAGTGGAGACGTTATGCTACCCTGCTTATAATTCCCTTCAGTCCCAGATGATCTGTTCAATCATTGGACATGACTCATCCCGCTATGACCATATTTACTCCTACCTTCGTGACTAGATCATTTCGGACACTTACACCCAAAATGAGAAACGTCACTTAATCCACAGTGCTTCACGATTTGTCATAATAGCTAATGACTTATATAGGCACGGTCTAGACGGTATCCTCCTTAGGTGTTTAGAACCTGATGAGTCCAAGCGTGTGTTAGTAGAGGTGCATGAAGGTGTTTGTGGGTATCACTCAAATGGCATAAAACTGGCTTGCAAGATTATTAGAGCTGATTAATATTGGTCGGATATGGAGAAAGAAGCTACACAATTTTCTAAATCTTGCAAACAGTGCCAGCTTCATGGAAATCTGATCCACGCTCTTGCCAAGGAGCTCATTCCTTTCGTTAGCTTTTGGCCATTTCAGTAGTGGGCCTTTGACTTGGTGGATCAGATACATCCGTCTTCTTCAAGGGGACAAAAATTCATCATTACTACTACAGACTATTTTACCAAGTGGGTTGAGGTAGTGCCTCTCATCATAGCTGATGGCAAGTCTATGGCCATGTTTATACTGAACTACATAATCTGCAAATATGGTGTACTCTGATCAATAATCACTGACAATGGGGGGAAATTAAAGAACAAGGATCTAAAAGAATTATGTACTAAGTTCAGAATTATTTAGCACTGGTCTTCTATCTATTATCCCCAAGGTAATGGAGAGGTAGAAGCTTCAAATAAGACTATTCTCAAGACCTTACACCGCACAGTACACAAATCTGGACGAGATTGGCATCTCCAGATTAATCTAACTTTATGGGCTTATCGCACCAATATACAGACACCAACAGGGGCCATGCCCATTGCTCTAGTTTATGGTGCAGATGCAGTGCTTCCTATTGAGGTTGAGATTCCTACCTTGCGAGTCTCTCTGAAGGGCCTCATTAATGATGATGATATCAAAATATCTCAGCTTCAAGAGCTTGAACTACTGGATGAACGTCAGAAAGTGGCGTTTGATCATCTTCGAGCATATCAGAAGAGAATATCTAAAAACTCCAACAAGAAGGTCATACTAAGGGAATTCCAAATGGGTGATCTCGTCCTGAGAGAGAACCCCAAGAATCAACAACAGCGGGTCCAGAAAGGAAAATTTGAACCAAACTGGCTTGGTCCATATGTTATCACTGTAGTATTTGGATCTGGCGCTTACCAACTCTCTACCACAGAGGGGGAACAACTCAAAGAGCCTATCAATGCTCTTCATCTGAAGAAGTTCTATAGTTGAGATGTCTTCTGAATGCTCATGTACAAACTCTATTCTGAGAAAATCCTAAAAATTGCAAAATGTCCTAAAAAAAATGATCATCTTAGTGAAAACCTGGCAAACAGGCACTTTGATGTATCTATTATCCTAGTGAAAACCTGGTAAACAGGCACCTTGATAATACCCAAAAAAATCAAAAAATGAAAAATACAAAAAAAATAAAAAAAAAGAGAAAAATATGCCATTGATGAAAACCTGGTAAATAGGCGTCATGGTAGCAAAAATAGAATTTCTGCCAAGATGGTGAAAACATGGTAAATAGGCGCCTCTTGTTCCACAATGTTCTATCTATTGCGACATCCCTTAGCTTTCTTGCAATTTTATCTCATGCTTTCCTGCTTTAGTTTGCTCGCTCCTGCATTTGCTCTCAGTTATTTTTGAGATTTTTTGCTCAACTTTACATGGATTGAAACTGGCCACACTTGGGGGCATCTTCCTGGTCTAGGGGGCATTGTCCTATCTTTTGGAGTCTCTCTCCTCTTCAAATTAGTCACCAGTGGTTCTCACTGACTCTGCCTACTGATGCCTAGATCTCACGCTGATCTTTATACTTGAGAATCTTTCTCGCGTTAGTCACCAGTGATTCTCACTGCATCTGCCTACTGTCTCTGTACTACTAAGATTTCTCACATCAACTCACTATCTACATATTTTACATCAATCCATTATAGTTGGAGTTATACCAAAATTCTCTATCTATCAATATTTAGTTTTCGCATAGCTTTCAGTCACTTTCATGACACTTTGGGTCTTTTCAAGATCACACTTGACTTGACATGACCCCAACGTCATAACTTGGGGGAAATCCACTTGGACTCGTCCTCTCTATATGAGTCAAGTCAGTTATCAACGTTCATTACTTGGGGGCATGGCTCCCCACTTTGATTGCATCTTTGGTTTACACTCGAGTCAGTAATCTTGTCAGTTCTAAAGGACAACTATCTACTGGCACAAACTGGTGTTTCTCAACACCCCAATCAAATAGTGTTTTTCAACACTATCTTTGGGCACATTGGACATCGCAATGTAAACACATCGCACTCACAAGCACAATGGTATTTTTCAACACCCCTAAAACACATACACATTCATAAACTTTGAAACATGCTGAGCTATCATTGAATCTTTCTTTGTATGTTGTCTGTTCTCATGAATTTCATTGATATTTTCTTTGTCTACTGCTTGTGGGTGTGGTTTTGATGACCTGACAACATCAAATAAATAAGGTGTATGTGATAAGAGATTCTAAATTAAGGTGGGAAAGCCTCACATCACTCAATCTTATTTATTTGTACGGCAAGGGGAGGTTGGAACTATCTCTTTGACTGTTATTGCTCTATTTGTTTACTTGTGTACTCTTACTATATCAAACTGGAAACAATGTTCAGGTCATCTTGGCTTTTATGCCCTAGCGCTTATGTTTGTTTCCTACATTTTATCTGATGAAAGTCATATTCATATTCTTATGGTTGCATTGGCGCCAATAAGGATTGTATTGACTCCGATGTTCCAAAACTTGATGATGATAATTATGCGATGAGTCCAACAACCAAGCCCTAGGGTTGCATTTAGCTTAGGCTTGCATTCACATTTTAAGCTTGCATAGCAATAATTTTGGTGCTCTCTTCATTGTCTTCTCATTCTTCGAAGGTTCTCATCTTTTGCCCTAGATTTCTCTTGACTGCACAAGTGTCTAGTCCTTTCTCTTGATCTTTATTCATATTCTTTTGGTTAGTACTTGTCGTATATTGCAATATCTTGCATGAGATGATTAGTACCATTTCATTCATTACATTACATCCATTTCCACAAAAGTGCATTTTCATACATTCATTTGCACTTACATATCCATAAACATGTGCATCCATTATAATCATAAATCAAATCATACATAGTATTTATCCATCTAACATCTATCATTTCATTACATTCATTCATACATTAATAAAACATGTGCATAAACATTTGCATATTCATCCATGGCATACATTTCTAATATGTACATCTAATCATATAGGAAACATCTCACAAGACATGTAAGTTTAAAGCAATATATAAACAAGTACAATGATGCCAAAATCGAGCTCATATATATCAATCGATCAAGTGTACAATGGTGCTACTCGAGCACAGTATATCAAAATGGTGGTACAATATGTATGAAATGTCTTATCTAGCCACTCCCACCCTGAGGAGGTGGAGGAGGTAGCATGGCCTTTTGCTGAGGAGGTGCCTACGAAGGTGGTCCCTGTGGAGCGGCCTGTGCCCCAGCATACTCTGAAAATGGAAGAACCTGGTCCACTGTCTCAGGAACTGCGATCATGTATGCAACATAATAATAGGCTAACTGAGCAACCTCATATCTCGGCTCTTCCTGTGCTCTGGCCAGTGCCTCCTATAGTCCCCAGATCTCTCGATCCCACTCAGCCACTCGGGTCTCCAGGATGGTCACCTGTGTATGGTAGTCATTCCACTCCCTCTGTACCTACCTCACTCTCTCCTGGCTCTTCTTGAGAGTCTCCTGTACCTGTGCCATTTGTCCTCCTGCCTGTGGATCAGCCATATCCCCCCTGTACAGAGCTATCACCTACCCTCTGCCTAGTGGACCTATCTTGAGTTCCACCACTCCCTGCACCTACTTCTGCTCCCATATGTCTAGGAGGAAGGGGACTCTGCCAGGTCCTCAACGGTAGTACTCTACTGCTATGGTAGTACCTACTATGGTGGTGGCTATGCTGGCCGCTATGGCTATTGTGGTGGTAGCTGCGGTACCTGCTGCTGCGGTGGCAGCTGTACCACCTGTTGTACCTATTGGCTGATGCCAACAGGATCTGTGAATCTCAAGAATTGGTGAGCCAAGATGTGATCTTTGTATGTAGGTGTCATCCCTACATTTGTCACCCCTGCTAAATAGTCCCACCTAGTTGGTGGTACCCGTGCATTTATCATACACCTACCCTGGTCTAGCTTCCACTGCCAACCCTTCTTCATCTGATCAATGAATCGGGCATATGTGTAGTACTCCTGAGAGATGTCTTGTGGTCTCCCAAACTGCTACAGGACCCGTGTCAATAGGAAGTACTCAATGATGGTGATGGTGCACCCGATTAAAGGATGTGAGAAAAACATATGCGGCAGTTCATGTCATGCGTCATTCCAAACATCTGTAGCTATCCATGGCCTCCATATAACCATTGCCATATCGTCCAGCTGTGCTCACCACTAATCTGTCTTACCCAGGGCTGGCTGAGTCATCAGACTTGAATACCTGTAAATGTATGGCTCTAGGGGCTGTCGAGTATCATGGAAAATCGGCCGACATACATGAAGGTGCTCCCAGGCCCAGATCTGTAGAACCATGACTCCTGCCACCATGGTCTATGCACTCTGATACATGATCTTGTGCATCTTGTGGTACATTTGTGTGAGCATGCACTCACCCCATCTGAACCTTGTTGCTACCATGACTAAAATCCACTGCAGCATGAGTCCCCAACCGCACTCCAATCTGTGCTGACCCCAATTCGGCACCAGGTGGAAACTCAAGAACATCACCAAGATGACTACCAATGTGTGCTCTGCACCGTACCTACTTGTCAAATAATCCCAAGAGATGGATCAACCCATCACCTAATCATCTTGGAAGATCGATCTCAATGCATATGTGCCTGCCCTCGACTGGGTATCGGACTCCATGCGAGCCCTGTGGAATGGTACTCTCAAGATCCTATATATGTCCTTAGGGGTGAATGTCATCTCCCCCTGCGGAAAATGGAAAGTGTTTGTCTCCAAATAGAAACACTTGACAAGTGCACACAATAGACCGTGATTCACCCGAATCTTAGGTACATCACATAGATATGATAGTCCTAGCTCGTCGAGATGGGCACCCTCAAAATCAGTCAGTCTCTGCACAAGCTCACCTATGACAGGATGGTGAGATCGAAATGCAATATCGGGGAAGTCAACCTGCAAAGCAAAACGATGACATTTGATCAGTATCTCAACATGATGATTTTTTTCAAAGCAATAACAACAAATGAAGCTATGGATCTATCCTAAACACAATTTTGAGGCATTCTTATTGGCTGATTCTATGACATACTAGATGACAACTTTATGGACTGCAAGTAGTTCCCATGTGAGGAAACTCTTTTCTCATGTGAGACTTCTATTTTGCGCGAGACAGGATCTCTTTTTGCGTGAAATTTCATCACTGAGGATGATATCTCGCGCGACATCGTGGTGCATCTCGCGCGAGCTCACAGAGGGACCCTGTGTGAGGAAACCCTAACTTGTGTGAGGAAACAATTTCTTGCGTGAGGGGAAACCTTGGCTAGCGCGAGGAAACTATTTCCTTGCACGAGAATTGACCTAATTGGACTTTAAAATCTTTAAAAGCATGCTAAAAAGATCTAAAAATTGATAAACATTTGAAATGCAAGATGGTTTTTCGATTACTTACAGGTGCGTCATACTCTGGTGGCCGACTGTGTTGTCAGGAGCACTCAAATCGATGTGTATGCATGGGAATGCTATCAATATCAGCCTGAACCCTCACCATCTCTAAAGTCAAAAGTGAATAATGATTTGAAAATGACCCCTCCGGGCCTTATATAGCTTTTGACCTAATTTTCAAAAGTGCTCTATTTTCTGCAAAAATTTCACCCTTGGCTAAATCGACCATTCTGAATCCATTTTTGTGATCGAAATTGAAATCTGACACTCCTAAGTAGCTCAAAATTATGTTTTAAAATTTTGGGACCGACGTGCTCCGACGCTTGTGTAGTCCACTTTCTGACGTTGCTTTCTTGTCAGAATCATCTCTCATCATCATTTTCTCAGCTTCTGCAATCTTTTCATCAAAAGTCAACTCTAGTCAATTCTAGTCAAACTTAGTCAACTATGGTCAAACCTAGTCAACAAGACCTCCTGATCACTCTAAATTGATTCAGCCTTCTCTTGATCTATCTCTAAATTCCTCTGGATCTTTGATCTTACTTCTATATGCAATCTTTTGTTGTCAATCATCTTTTGTGTCATCTTTCAATTTTGCTCCTGAGGGGGTAGGATGATTGCATCATTGAATATTTTCGCATCATTCTCGAATCAGTCTGATCTGAATCAAAAGTCCCTATTACTAGGGGCATCTCATCACTTGGGGCATATTCAGTGTTTTGTACCTTATGGTCAAAATTGGATATTCCATGATCTTGAATCTCTAGGGGCATCTTGATGTCTCGCATCTTGTTATCTTGTCATCTATCTTTCTAGGTATCTGAGCAATCTAACTTGAATCCTCAAGGATCAAGCTTCATTTTGGAGATGATTCTTGAAATCCCATTGGGTATTGGGGAAATCTAACCCTAATTCCTGAAAGTCATGCTTCATTTTGAAGACGGCTCTCAAAATCTCTTTTCGACCATTAATTGGGCAACCTAACCCAGATCTCGGAGGGATAATCTTTGTATTGGGGAAATCTAACCCTGATTTTGGAAATAGTCCTAAATCTTCATCAACTATCAGTGGAAAATGGGGCAATCTAACCCTGATTTCAATTTTCTCTCAATTGGTATTTGGACTGTTGTCTTCGCAATCTAACTTAGACTTCGGAGAATCATGCTTTGTTCTGAAGATGGTTCTGCTTCTTGATCTGATCGGTGTCTTGGAAACCTAACCTAGACTCCTGAAATCTTCATCTATCACATTAGACTATTCTTTGAATCAACGCGCTGCTCGCACATCAATTCAAAGAGGGGCAAAATTTAATACCCCAAAATTAGCACCTTACAATTCTAATCAATTTTGGTGCATTTCTTAAAATTCTCATCATCGAAGTCCTATTGTACTAGGTAAATTCTCTTTCCTAATTGTCTTTAATTGACTTAGTCTCAAATGCAGAAAACCTAAATTTCCATAAATCTTACACCATATTTAATTCCTAAATTTTTAAGATTTATTAGCTAAAAATCCCTATGATTAATTAATTTAGTTCTAAAGTCCTAAGTGCTTTTAAATTAAATTAATCCCACCCCCTTTAGCTAACACACATCAAGGGAATTAAATATTATTTAGTTATTTGAATGGATTAACCTCACTTGAATTTAATAATTCAAATATTATGAAAAGCCACCCATGTGGCAATAATTCATTTATTTAATTAAATAATTCTTTCATATTTGTCTCACCTTCTTCCATGAAGATGAAGAGTCAGTTGTTTCTTCCCAAGAAACTCTTCATCCTCTCTTCAGGCTTTTCTATATTATGGACCTTCTTTCCTTCATTTGAGGAGAGCAATTTTAGAGTACCAAAACTATAGTGAATTATTGTCTCAATTCTCTCATATTTCCAAGCTTTTATTGCATATTTAGTGTAATCTCATTTAGCTTAATGACATTCTTCATCTCAATTTAGTTTGTTTATTTATCAAGTAGCTTAATTATGTTCTCTCTTTCAAGTTTCTTAGATTAAAATCTGGATCTTCATTCCTAGATTACAATTGCATCTCTCATATAGAATAAACTTCATTTCAGTTTTCAAAGATTTAAAATCCTCCATTTTAGCAATGGTCTATGGTTGTTGGCTCTCATTCTGAGAGTAATTAAACACCCCAACTAAATAGGAGGAAACAAGTTGATTCGATCGATATTGTGGAATAAGCAATTCATGTTCATCTTCACGATTCAATGATTGAGCAATGACTATGTTGTGTTGTGGCTGATTTAGAGGTCAAAATTCAGACACATACAAGGGTCTGACCCTATTATGAGTCTTTTACAAATAACCATGTTAAGGGTGATGACTCACTATCCAAAATCTCATTGCTTCAATGGTGAAGGCTACAACCTTCTGTAGAACAAATATGCACTATATCTGATGATGAATTGTAGAGTAGACCTACTGTCTTGATCAGTTCCAATGTATTGTAATCTTCCAGTGCTTCTTCACATAGATCCTTGATGAATGAAACTCAACTGATATTCTGCTCTGTACTTTTTTTGTCTCTTTTCTTCTCATTCACAATTAGCGTTCACAAATGAACTACTATAAGTATCTTCCTCAAAGTATGAGATCATGGGACCTGTTAGGAAACTCTTCACAACATCCTTGTTAGCTAAACTAACCATGCAAACATAATTACAACCATGAAATATAAACTGAATAGACGCGACGCTTCACAAAGTCGGCTTCACCAAATTAACTCTAACATTGCAATCTTGTTGAAACATGTTTGGCACCTTTAGATAACTATCTTCACCTCATAATTAAACTTGAATACAAACATGCATATCCCAAAGATAAGTGAAACTCAAGAACCAATGCTAATACATCAGCTCTGCACAGATAAACTCCAGAAACTATAACTGCGAATACAGATTAACACAACTTAACTGAAACATCAAATCTGATCCTACGTGTATGAACAAAGCATCAACAACATGTCTACAACATGAATATAACTATGTAAGGGTTAATATCACTTTTATGATAAGTACATACAGAACACTGTTGTATATTATATGTTGTCATGAATGACAAACATAAAATCAACTAGCTGCCAGAAGTAAATCTCCAACATCGACACTTTCTTGCATAGTGTAGTTGAAGAACCAACATTGAGAATGAAAGTTAGAATGAAGATATAATAGTTTAGGGTTTGAGATTCTTTGAGTAGAGATCCACAAGATCTTCAAGATTATACTCTGAGTGTATATGATTATGTTCTTTTCATTTTGAGTTCATCTTCTCGTGCTTATCATATATCATTTTTTTGTTTGAAATATGTTAAACTTGGTGATTAAGGGTTTAGTTTTTGCATCCTTTACTAAACCCTTGTTGGGTTTGTCTTAGTTATGGTGATAAAGAAAGAGTTTGTTAGTTTATGGTTTGTCAAATTTAATATCAGTTGTTAAGAATTATTTACATGTCATTTTCTGCATATTTCTTTCATGACCATGATGTATATGTTAAAACTATGATTATTCTTAAAAACCCACATTAGGGTTTTTGTGGTTGTTTTACCTAGATGTTTTTTCATTTAATATTGTTGGGTTATTCAAGCATTATTTCATTATTATAGTTTCTTTGCATCATAAAACCCTTGTCGGGTGTGTCTTGTATTGTCATCTTTATCACAATTACTTTGGTTTATAGTGGGGTTTATCTTAACTACATGTTAACTATCATTTGTACAATGAAGTCATTGTGATACATTCATAAGAATCATAGTATGAATGTTGGGATAATGACATTGTGTATGCATATTGCTTTATATGTCTTCGATATAAAATTGCATTGAGTATATTTCATATTATTTAAAGGATTTGTTTCATCATAAGTCTTGGGTCCATGCACGTGTTTCAAGAGCACACTTAGATGAACTCATATGAGAAGATTATAACACTATACAATTAATAGTTTGGAGACTATGTGATATAGTTACATCATATGGAACGACATGTTTTTGGTATACTTGATGATCATAGTTTGATAGAATATGTTATGTCATGTTGAGTTAATGTTGATGCATGAAGATATCGTTTTAGTAAAGTTTA
Source organism: Thuja plicata (assembly GCA_018584345.1). Lineage (NCBI taxonomy): Eukaryota > Viridiplantae > Streptophyta > Pinopsida > Cupressales > Cupressaceae > Thuja > Thuja plicata. Next base: position 1,737,700 of record MU227687.1, on the reverse strand, counting down.
CATTGACATACAATTTGGGTTTGATAGAAGTAAATGATATTGTAATTTTTTTATTACATATTATTATGACAGTGGCATTTTGATCAGTTCATTAACCATGCTTATTATGATTTAGTGATAGTGAGCTATAATTTTGAAGGATACATGTTGTTGATGGTCATGTTGAAGGATACATGTTAATCAGTTGTATTCGGTTCCTCTCAATCGGTTTGAAGTTAGTTTGTGATTCAGTATTATGAAGTCTATTTATTTGCAGAGGCAGAGTGATTCGATGCACAAATAGAGAAGATATTGAGGGTTTTGTATTCATCATACTTTGATACTATTTGTGCACAATCAGTTTTTGATAGATTTTTTTGATTGAATTTAGAATCTATCATTATATATTATGCCCTATTAATCACAACCACATGTATTATGCTTAATGATGTATAATATATAGTTGTGGGTTATAAATGGAAATCATGTTTTCTGATCTCTGTATGTTGTAAATTATAAAAGAAAATTGGGAAGCCTATAAGGCAGATTGTAGTAAGGATAGTGAGGCACAAAAGACCAGTGAGGCACAAGTCTAGTGAGGCGTAAAATTTTTCAATGAGACAACATTAGTGAGATGTACAAATTGATTTAAAATATAAAGCTAGTGAGCCTAATAGACACCAAAGGCTTTCTGTTAGATATTTTTCTTGTAGGACCTGTGTGTGCTTGAATATGACCTCTAAATCAGGCACAAACTCAGCATAGTCCTTACTCAATCGTTCAATTCACAAAGACAAACATGAATTGTTCATCCTGCAAATTCGATTGAAGCGACTTGCTGCCTCATAATTAGTGGTGGATGTCGAATTTACTCTCAGAACGAGAGCCAACAACCTGACCATTGCTAACATGGAGGATTTCTAAAGCATGAGAGAAGATGAATTTGTCATTAATCTATGAAATAGAATGCAATTAATCTATGAAATGAATTACAACTAGTCTAGAATTGAAATTGTAATTAATCTATGAAATCAAGTGCTCTTAATCTAGAAAGCTTGAAATACTCTTAATCTAGAAATCAAATGCTCTTAATCTAGAAATGAAATTGCATTTAAACTAAAGAGCTTGAAAGAAAACATTGATATGTTAGATATGTAAAATGAATTGCAAATAAAATCAACATATCATTACTAATCCAAATTGAAATTAATCTAATTATGCAATTTAAGCTCAAAAGCATGAAATAATCAATGCAAATTTCACTATAGATTTGATGCTCTCAAA
>MU227687.1:1720195-1736387 GCA_018584345.1 Thuja plicata | reverse complement strand
AATCCAAATTGAAATTAATCTAATTATGCAATTTAAGCTCAAAAGCATGAAATAATCAATGCAAATTTCACTATAGATTTGATGCTCTCAAAAATCATCCTCCCAAATGAGGAAAAAGGGGTCCAATATATAGAAAACCATGGAAAGAGGGTGAAGAGTTTCTTGAAAAGAAACAATTGCCTCTTCATTTTCAAGAATTGAGATTGAGACGAAAAAGCATGAATTATTTAATAAAAAAGGATGGATTATTGCCACATGAGTGACCTTTCATATAGAATTATGGAATTATTTTTGAGGATAATCCATTCAATCAATTAAATAACTATTCAATTCCTTTTTATGTATATTAGCTTAAAGGGGGTGGAATTAATTTAATTTAAAAGCACTTAGGACTTTTAGAATTAAATCAATTAATCATAGGGATTTTTAGCTAATAAACCTTGATAATTTAGGAATTAAATATAATGTCAGATTTATGCAAATTTGGGTTTTTTTCATTTGAGACTCAGTCAATTAAAGTCAATTAGCAGAAGAATTTTCCTAGTACAATAGGAATTCGATGATGATAAAATTGAAGGAATGCACCAAAAATGATTAGGATTATTAGGTGCCAATTTTGGGGTGTTAAATTTTGCCCCTCTTTGAATTGATGTGCGAGCAGCACATTGATTCAAAGAATAGTCTGATGTGAAGATGAAGATTTCAGAAGTCTAGGTTAGGTTGCCAAGACACCAATCAGGTCAAGAAGTAGAATCATCTGAGAGAAGATCAGAATCGGGGTTAGATTGCCCCAATGTCCACTGATAGCTGATGAAGATCTAGGACTATCTCCAAAATTAGGGTTAGATTGCCCCAATACGAAGGTTAGCCCTCCGAGATCTAGGTTAGGTTGCCTAGATAACGGTCTAAAGAGTTTTTGAGAGTCATCTTTAGAACGAAGCGTAATTTTCAAGAATTAGGGTTAGATTGCCCCAATACCCAATGAGATTTCAAGAATCTTCTCCAGAACGAAGCTTGATCCTTGAGGATTTGAGTTAGATTGCTCAGATACCTAGAAAGATAGATGACAAGATGCGAGACATCAAGATGCCCCTAGAGATTCAAAAGCATGGAATATCCAATTTTGACCATAAGGTACAAAAAACTGAATATACCCCAAGTGATGAGATGCCCCTAGCGATGGGGACTTTTGATTCAGATCAGACTGATTCGAGAATGATGCGAAAAGATTCAATGATGTAATCATCCTGCCCCCTCGGGAGCGAAATCGAAAGATGACACATCACAATGATGAGAGGGAGAAATTGCAGAGAAATAAGATCAAAGATTCAGAGATATCAGAGATAGATCAGGAGAAGACAAAATCAATTTAGAGCGATCAAGAGGTCCTGTTGATTAGGTTTGACCATAGTTGACCAGATTTGATGAGAGTTGACTTTGATGAAAAGATTGTAGAAGCGGAGAAAATGATGACAAGAGATAATCCTAACAAGAAAGCAACATTAGAAAATTGACTACACAAGCATCTAATCGCGTCGGTCCCAAAATTTTAAAATGCAATTTTGAGCTACTTAGGAGTGTCAAATTTCAATTTCGATCACGAAAATGGATTCAGAACGGTCCATTTAGCCAAGGGTGCAATTTTTGTGAAAAATGGAGCACTTTGAAAAATTAGGTCAAAGACTATATAAGGCCTGGAGGGGTCATTTTCAAATCATTATTCATCTTTGACTTTAGCGATGGCGAGGGCTCCAGCTGACATTGATAGGATTCCCGTGCACACACACCGATTTGAGTGCTCCCGACGACACAACCAGCCGCCGGAGTATGACGCACCTGTAAGTAATCACAACATTATCCTATATTTCAAAAAAAAAATCAATTTATAGCATTTTAGTATGTTTAGGCCTTTTTAAACTTTGTAGCGTCCAATCTCACGCGAGAAAATAGTTTCCTCGCGCCGACCTAGGTTGTGTTTCACGCGAGGAATTTGATTCCTCACACTGGAACACATCCCGTCTCGCACGAGCCAGAAAGCTCGCGTGGGAAAAGAGTTTCCTCATGCGGGAAAAGAGTTTTCTCACATGAAAAACTTGCCAAAATTCAAAAGTTTTTATTTTCTTACGTCGCAGAGTCAGCCAGTTGCAATATCTTAAAACTATGTGTAGGATAGGTCCGTAGCTGTATTTGTTGTCTTTTGCTTTGAAAAATCATCATTGTTGAGGTACTGATCCAATTTTGTCGCTTGCTTTGCAGGTTGACTTGCCTGATATCAGTTTTCGATCACATCATCCTGTCATGGGTGAGTTGCTTCAGAGATTATCAGATGCTGACGGTGCCCATATTGACGGGCTAGGATTGACTTACCTTCGTGATGCACCCGATATTCAGGTAAATCACGACTTACTGGGTGCCTTGATTGAGCGTTTCCACTAGGAGATGAACACCTTTCACTTGTCGTAGGGGGAGATGATGGTCACCCCTGAGGATATATACAGGATTTTGAGAGTGCCTTTCCACGGAGTTCGTGTGGAGTATGACATGAAGCTTAGAGTAGGTACAACAACTTTGAGAGCAATTTTACAGGATGATTTGGTGATGGGCTAGGCCATCTCATGGGAGGAGTTGATTCGCGGCTATGACAGAGATTACCCACTAGCATTTGTATTAGCACTATTCCTGAGTTGTCACTTGGTTCCTGGTCGCGATCAGCACAGATTGGTGTGCGGCTGGGGAGGCATGTTACAGAAGATGCTAGCCACACCTGCAGTTACCTTCAGATGGGGCGAGTGCATGCTTGCTCAAATGTACCATGAGATGCATGAGATTGTGTATTGAGGTGCACGTACCATGACGGCAGGAGTCGTCATCCTTCAGATCTGGGCCTGGGAGCACCTTCCCATATGTAGGACAATATTTCATGATACATGACAGCCTTTAAAGCCGTACATATATAGGTACACAAGTCCGATGACCCAGCCTGTGCTAGGTAAGACAGAGCAGTGGAGAGCATAGATAGATGACATGGCCATAGTCATATGGCGGTCTTGGATAGCCATTGAGGTGTGGGATGATGCTCGTCATGAGCTATCATATATGTTATGTTCACATCCTTTGATCAGGTGTACCATTACCATCATTGAGTGCTTCTTTCTCATGCGCGTATTGCACCAGTTCAGGAGACCACAGGATGTGTCTCAGAAGTATTGCACTTATGCCTGATTTATCGATGAGACGAAGAAGGGTTGGCAACAACAGCTTGATAGGGGTCGCAGTATGATAGATGCCTGAGTACCACCAGCCAGGTGGGATTATATGGCCGTAGTGACAAATGTAGGTATGACACCTGCATACAGAGATCACATGTTAGCCCATCCATTCCTCAGGTTTACAGCTCCAGTTGGTCTAATACCTCATGTACAGCAGGTGGTATGGCCACCACCACAGTAGGAGGTCCCTCCACAGGTACAATAGCCACCTTTACAATAGAAGGAGAGAGTTGTACGATCGAGGACATCTCAGACTGACATCCCTATTAGACCCATGGGATCAGATGCAGGTGCTGGGCCCAGTGGCAGTCAGGATAGAGTTGTTGAGTAGGGAGATGACACTGTCATGGCTGATGTTGTTCTGATTGATCCACCAACAAGCGGATAGGTAGCACAGTTGCAGGAAGCACTCCGGAGGGTCAGAGAGAGAGCCCGACAGTCATAGAGGGAGCATGATGACCTCCATACACAGGTGATTATTCAGGACACACAGATATCTGAGCGAGACCGAGAGATCCGAGAGCTGCGAGAGGCACTGGTGAGATCACAGATAGAGACTAGATATGAGGCTACTTAGGCATCTTATTACTACATTGCTTACACTATCACAGTAACTGAGGTAGTGGATCAGATTCAACCATTTTCTGAGTATGTTGGAGCACAAGCTGCTCCACTGGGACCTCCTCCACTGGTTCCACCTCCACCGGTTCCACCTCCACAGTAGTACTTGGTATACCACCCCCTCCACCTCCACTGGGTGGTTAGATCTTGATATACATTGTACCATCATTTTGACATATTGTGCTCGAGTAGCACCCTTGTATATTTTGACAGATCAATATATATATGAGCTTGATTTTTTGGCATCATTGTACATGTTTATATATTTCTTTAGATGTGTATGAGATGTGTCTTATATGATTTAGATGTATGGATTAGAGATGTATGCCATGGATGAATATGCAAATTTTTATGCACATGTTTTATTATTGTATGAATGAATGCAATGTAATGATAGATGTTAGATGGATAAATGCTATGTATGATTTGATTTATGCTTATAATGGATGCACATGTTTATGGATATATAAATGCAAATGAATGTATGGAATGCACTTTTTGAAAATGAATGTAATGCAATGAATGCAATGGTACTAATCATCTCATGCAGGATATTGCAATATACAACAGGTACTAATCAAAAGAACAGGAATGAAGATCGAGAGCGAGGACCAGACACTTGTGCAGTCGAGAAGAAGTCGTGATGAAAGATGAGGACCTTTGAAGAATGAGAAGACAATGAAGAGAGCACCAAAACTGCCATGATGCAAGCGTAAAATGCAAATGCAAGCCTAAGCTAAATGCAATCCTAGGACTTGGTTGTTGGACTCATCATATTTATCATCATCAAGTGCTTTTGGATCATCGGAGTCAATATAATCCTTACTGGTGCCGCTACGACCATAAGAATATGAATATGAATTTCATCGGATAAAATGTAGGAAATGAACATAAGCACCAAGTCACAAAAGCCAAGGTGACCTGAACATTGTTTCCAGCTTGATATAGTAAGAATTCACAAGTAAACAAACAAAGCAATAACAGTCAAGGAGATAGTTCCAACCTCCCCTTGGCATACAAATAAATAAGATCGAGGGCTGTGAGGCTTTTCCACCTTAATGCAGAAGCTCTTATCACATACACCCTGTTTATTTGACGTTGCCGGATCATCGAAACCACACCAACAAGTAGTAGACAAAGAAAATATCAATGAAATTCATGAGAACAGACAACATACCAAGAAAGAGTCAATCATATCTCAACATGTTTCAAGGTTTACGAATGTGTCTATGTTTAGGGTGTTAAAAACACCGTTGTTCTTGTGAGTGCAATGTGTTTGATTGCTATTGAGAGATGTCTACGTCGCGAGATATCCGATGCGTGTTGAAAAACACAGATGTGTCCAAAGAGAGTGTTAAAGAACACTGTTTGATTAAGGTGTTGAGAAACACCAGTTCGTGCTAGTAGAGAGTTTTCATTTGACAAGATTACTAACTTAAGTGTAAACTGAAGAGCGATCAAAATGGGGAGCCATGCCCCCAAGTAACGAACGGATCAAAGCTCAATAAGTAGATAGCGATACAATGGGAGAAATCTCAACAATATAGCGACAGTAGGTAGACTCAGTGAGAACCACTGGTGACTGTCGTGAGAGAGATTCTCAAGCAAGAAGATCGATAACAAGATGGAAGCATTAGCAGGCAGACGCAGTAAGATCCACTAGTGACTGATGCAAAAGAGAGTCTCAAGAAGAGACAAAGTGCTATGAAGCATCGGTAGGCAGACGCAGTGAGATCCATTGGTGACCGATGCAAGAGGAGAAAGACTCCAAAAGATAAGACAATGCCCCTAGACCAGGAACATGCCCCCAAGTGTGACCAATTTCAATCCATGTGAGGTCGATAAATCTTGAAGATGACTAAAAACAAATGCATGAGCACACTAAAGCATGAAAGCAAACTAAAGCAGAAAAGCAGGAAAGCAGACTAGAAATTGTGAGAAAGCCAAGAGATGCTGCGACAGATAAAGCATTGTGGAACAAGAGGCGCCTGTTTACCAGTTTTCACCATCTTGGCAGAAATTCTATTTTTGCTACCATGATGCCTGTTTACCAGGTTTTTATCAATGGCACATTATTCTCTTTTTCTTTTTTTTTTTTCATTTTTTCATTTTTTTTGTTCTTTTTTCTTTTTTTGATTTTTTTTGTATTTTCATTTTTTCATTTTTTTTGGTATTATCAAGGCGCCTGTTTACCAGGTTTCACCAGTGTAATAGATACATCAAAGTGCCTATTTTCCAGGTTTTCACTAAGATGATCATTTTTTCAGGACATTTTACAATTTTTATGATTTTCTCAGAATAAAGTATGTACATGAGCATGCAAAAGATATCTCAACTGTAGAATTTCTTCAGGTGAAGAGCATTGATGGGCTCTTTGAGTTGTTCACCCTCTATAGTGGAGAGCTGATAAGCGCTAGACCCAAATACTGTAGTAATAATATAAGGACCAAGCCAGTTTGGCTCAAACTTTCCCTTTTGAGTCTGTTGTTGCTGATTCTTAGGGTTCTCTCTCAGGACGAGATCACCCATTTGGAATTCTCTTGGTCTAACCTTTTTGTTATAGCTCTTAGATATCCTCTTTTGATATGCTCTGAGATTATTGAATGCCACCTTCCGATGTTCATCCAACAATTCAAGCTCTTGTAGCCGAGATATTCTGATATTGTCATCTGTAATGAGGCCCTTCAGAGAGACTCGCAAGGTAGGAATCTCAACCTCAATAGGAAATACTGTGTCTGCACCATAGACTAGAGCAAAGGGCATGGCCCCTGTTGGAATTCTGATACTGGTGTGATAAGCCCATAAAGCCACATTAATCTAGAGATGCCAATCTTGTCTAGATTTGTGTACCATACAGTGCAAAATCTTGAGAATTGTCTTGTTGGAAGCTTCAACATGTCCATTACCCTGAGGATTATAAATAGACAACCAGTGTTTAATAATCTTGAACTTAGTGCACAAATTTTTCAGATCTTTATTCTTGAATTGTCCTCCATTGTCAGTGATAATAGAGGAGGGTACACCATATCTACAGATAATATATTTTAGTATGAACATAGCTACAGATTTGCCATCAGCTACACTGAGAGGTATTGCCTCAACCCATTTAGTAAAATAATCCATAGCAGTAATGACGTACTTATGTCCTCTCAAAGAAGACAGATATATCTGACCCACTAAGTCGAAAGCCCACTGTTGAAATGGCCAGAAAGTGATGAAGGGAATAACCTCCTTGGCTGGAGCATGAATCAAATTACCATGGAGTTGACATTGTTTGCAAGACTTGGCAAACGATGTAGCTTCCTTCTCCATATTGGGCCAATAATAACTAGCTCTAATAAGTTTACGAGCCAGTGTCAGACCATTTGAGTGAGAACCATAAATGCCTTCATGTACCTCTTCTAACGCGCGTTTGGACTCGTCAGGTTCTAGACACCTAAGGAGGGTACCATCTAGACCTCGTTTATATAAGTCATTTTCTACGATGACATACCGTGAAGCACTGTGGATTAGGTGATGTTTTTCATTTCTAGTACATGTGTCAGGGATAATTTGGTCATGAAGATAAGAATAGATGTGATGGTAGCGGGATGAATCATGTCCAATGATTGAACAGATCATCTGGGAGTCAGGAGAGTCATAGGAAGGGTATCATAATGTCTCCACTAGGAACTTGTGTTTGAAATCATTCTCTGGCATTTGTAACATAGAAGCCAAAGTAGCCATAGCATTAGCCACTTTATTATCTGCCTTGGGAAGTTGCTGAAAGTTAACATGTGCAAATTATTTCTTAAGGCTATCAACCATCTTTTTATAGGGCACTAGCTTTTCATCTTTCGTCTGATAGATATCGTTCACTTGATTGATAACCAGTTGTAAGTCTCCAAAGACTTTTAATTCATCCACTCACCATTCAATAGTGATCTTTAGCCCATTGATCAAAGCTTCATATTCAACAGTGTTATTGGTACAAGGAAACATCATTTTGTATGCCTTTGGTAAGGAATACCGCTGAGGTGTGATAAACAGAATTCCAGCTCCTGACCCCTATTGGGTGAATGATCCATCAAAGAACATTATCCATGTCTGATGCGTGAGAAGCATGATGGACTCATTTGGGAATTCCATCCTTAATGGTTGATGATCTGTAATGGGTGCTTCAACCAACTGGTCCACGATCACTTTCCCTTTGATGGCTTTCCTCTCAACATATTCAATATCAAACTCACTAAGGAGCATGACCCATTTAGCAAGTCTACCTATGAGGGTAGCTTTACTGAGTAAGTATTTCAATGGATCAATTTTTGTGATTAACCTTGTAGTGTGAGACAACATGTAGTGTCGTAACTTCTGGGAAGTGAACACCACTGCTAAGAAAGACTTCTCAATCACATAATAATTCATTTCGTAAGAGACCAATGTTCTGCTGATGTAGTAAATGGCTCTTTCTTTATGATTTTGATCTTCTTGGGCCAATAGTGCACCCAGAGATGTTTCCGTTGCTGAGATATATAAGATCAAAGGCTTCCCCTGAATAGGAGGCATCAATATAGGTAGATTGGATAGATATTGTTTGATCTTTTGAAAGCCTTGATCACATTCTTTGTTCCATTCATAAGTCACACCTTTATGCAGAATTTTGGTGAATGGTTGTGACTTGTCAGCTAGCTGCGATATGAAATGCCTGATAGATTGGAGCTGACCTTTGAGGCCTCTAATTTGTTTGATATTACAAGGTGGAGGCATCTCTATTATAGCTTTTACCTTTGCCGGATCCACCTCAATTCCTTTCACAAAGATGATATAGCCCAGTAATTTTCCTGAAGTAACCCTAAATGCACATTTCTTAGGGTTAAGACACAGCCTGAATTTTTCCATACGATCTAGTATAGGACCTAGATCAGTGAGATGTGTCTTTCTATCCATACTTTTAGCAAGTGTGTCATCCACGTAGTCCTCCATTGTCCTATGCATCATGTCATGAAATATGGTAGTAGCAACTCTTTGATAAGTAGCTCCAACATTTTTTAGACCAAAGGGCATAACATTCCAGTAGAATGTACCCCATGCACAAGTAAAAGCGGTCTTCTCTTGGTCCTCTAGCGCAATTTTGATTTGATTATAGCCAGAGAAACCATCCATTAGCGAATACATATCATATCCTACTGTCATATCCACGATCATGTCAATATTGGGAAGCAGAAAATCATCTTTGGGACATGCCAAATTCAAATGTCTAAAGTCTACGCAGACCCTGATAGATTTGTCATGTTTAGTCACTGGGGCTATATTAGAGATCAACTCTACATAATCAATCGCTCGGATGAACCCAACTTTTAGAAGTTTTTCCAATTCTGCCTTGATCAATAAAGCCACATGCAGATGGATCTTTCTAAGTTTTTGTTTGACAAATTTCACACCTGGAGCTATTGATAAGTGATTCATAATGAGATCAAGATCCACACCTGGCATGTCAGAATACGTCCATGCAAAATTTATCTTTTTCTCTTGCAAGAATTCTGTGAATTCCTTAAGTTCCTCTGTAGATAATGACTTGGCCACATGAATGATGTGTGGATGTTCTTCTGTTCCTAGATTTATCGGCTGAGTTGGCTCAATTAACACTGATGAGCGTTCCTAGAAGTGACTCAGAAGCGCATCAAGTATCTCATCCTTAGGCGCCTCAGAGAGGTTTTCACCTTCGGATACGTCTTTTCTTTTTACTTTTTTTGGCTCTGATACTGCCACAATGTGGTTTTCACCATCAGAGCGCCTATTTTTTCTTCTTTTTAATTTTCTGACTAAGATACTTGATGTCAGCCTCGGTCATGTTCATGACACTTTCTTCACTAGTGGAGGACATCACGGGTTCAATAGTGTGAAGGTAGCAGGCTAGAGTGGAATCATTCTGGAATGTAAGGACTTCACTGGATGAAGAAGGGGAATTCCAGTCTATTAATTCAGGATGTTGGAGGGAAAGAGATGTGACAGGTTCAAGTGTGTTCACAGTATAGTCATCGAAAGTGTTAACTAGCAAGCTGAGAGCTAAATCGATCTCATCCAAAGGTGTGTTTGAATCCTTTTGATCCCTAACAACTGAGGTAGAAGACATGTTAACACCTATAGACTCAGACACATTAGACCTTTCACTAGACCCCTCACTTACGTCGAGAATTCTTTCATTAGATCCTTCTGACAAACTATCAAACTCATATTCATGAGAGTCTGTATTCGAACTCTGACTTGGGTGCTTACACCATGAAGGTTTTTGAGTTCTTGCAATACTAGCCTGTTCTTGTGCCAACCGTTCTTGAAACTCTGGTGGCATATATCGTTCACCCTGGAAGTTAGGATCTTGTAACTCTTTCCATTGTTCATAGGTTAGTGTCTCAAAAGGAGTGGTTTTATCAGAATCACTGTCAGTATCGACTGTACTGAGGCATGGTACAAATTTATGTGGCTCAACAAAGAATGTTGCCAGGTCTAGAGGAATGGGATATGGAAAGCAATCCTCATCAGATCTATCCTCTATGGTCTCAACTGCAATTGTACCTTCAGGTTCTGGTGAAGGCTCTACTTTTGGCACAAATTTAGTGATCCCCAGATGGAACAAGATCTTTTTGAAACCTAAACCAGTGGTGTCTTTTGTCTTTTGACCTATAGCTTGAATAGGTTCCAGTAACCCATTACCATTCACCCCTATTGGGCCACTCCCTTTGTACCCAAAATGTTTCATAATCTTAAGACCTTCATTGTTGGGGTTTAGTTCTTGAGCCGGGGCAGTCTGTTCAGCTATGTTCTTTCCTTTGTAAAGCCAAGCCTTAATATCTCTTTCCTCATCTTCATCTTCCAATTGTGTAGAAGACCGTATAAAGACACCATCATAAACTATCTCAGGAGTAGCAGAAGATCTGTTGTTCTCAGAAGGTCTCCCATAAGAATGAGGAGATGGAGGTAGAGCTGCTAAAGATAGCACGGGTTCTATTTGTTATCCCCCCATGCCTATGTCTATGATTTTTAGGGTCTGTTCCATATCTCTGAGCTTGGCATCATAGAGTTCTGTGTATTCTCTATTAGTTGGAACAAGACTATTAGCTGATTGAGTAAGCGCATTACAAGAAGAGCCCATACTGGCAGGAATTGTCACCTCTGCACCTTGAAAAGAAAACTTAATACACTGATGGTATGTAGAAGGAACTACTTGCATCTCATGGATCCACGGTCTCCCTAGAAAGATATTATACACAAGAGGAAGGTCTAGCACCTGACATATGATGTCTCTTTCAACTGGTCCAACCCAAATGGGTAGCACAACTAGACCTTTAGATTTTCTCTCTTCTTCATCATAGGCTTTTATGGTAATTCTTTTGTGAGAATCTATGCGGTCTTCACCATAACCTAGCTGAGAAAGAAAATGAGCAGAGCAAATATTGAGACCAGCACCATTGTCAATGAGGACACGATGGACTAGTTGTTTGCCTATCATGACTTCTATGTGCAGAGGAGCATTATGCGGGTGACTAATTGAGTGATCATCTTCTTCAGAGAAGGACAAATAATGTGGTGAATTCAAGTGACCCACCATGGATTGAAAATGATCCAGATTGATATCCTTGGGGACATTAGCTTCTGTGAGAGCTTTGTCCAAAATCTGCCTATGAGCAGGCAAGATCTTCAATAGCTCAAAAATAGTTATCTGAGCATTGGTCCTTTGAAGCTGGTCAAGAATGCTATAACCAACAGTAGGAGACATAGGGAACACCTTCGTGGTCTTGTTGGCAGAGCCAACAACAGTCTTATCCACAGTTTGTTTTGGTGCAAACGTAGTAGCAGAAGGGTTAGGACCCTTGATAGTGATTTTAGCCTGAGATCTAATAACAACGTTCGCACAATGTCAGGATTTTTCAGATTCTGATAATCAAGACCCAAGGCCTCTCAAGACAAATGAGGTTCTGGGTTTAGAATCATTCCCACTTCCCTTGCTAGTAAAGATATTACAATATGCCACTTCCACTGGTTCAATCGTGTTGATAACATTATTGTAAGTGGTATGTGCATAATTAACTTTGGCATTATTATTCTGAGTGTTGGAGGACTCACCTTTCTCATGATGAGGAAAGGGATCTTTGAATTCCTGATGATCTAAATTCTTGTTATGATTCTCCACAACAATAACCTTGTTATCAATCAAATCTTGGACTTTATGACACAATTGGAGACATGTAGCAGTCTTATGACCTTTTTTTTGGTGGTAGTCATAGTAAGCATTCTCATTCCACCAATGAGGTCATGGTTGCGGATCGTATAGACGTTTCTCCAAAGGAGCAAGAATCTGATTTTGGACCAAAGTTTTGAAAACCACATCAAGTAGTTCTCCCAAAGAGGTAAATTCACGCTTGGGTTGCGCTGCCCAAGGTTTGTTGCCAGAAAATCTAGAAGGTTGTTGAGTATTGGTTGCAGCCTTTTCAACAACTTTGGTCTCTTGTATACCAGAGGTGAGATTGAAGACCGGTTTCAAAGAAGTTGAAGTCACATTGTCGACCACCCCATCATTCACAACATCTGTATTTTTGTTGGAAAACTTTCCTTTATCTTTGTTGGATGATGAGGGGTTTTGTTTGTTATCTTTATACAAGGTCAATTCGCCTTTTTTAACCATGAATGCTTCTATTCTCACAGATTGTTTTATCATACTATCAAAATTAAGGGGACCTTGAAGTTGGACTTGATACCCAAAATCAGGGGTGAGATTATCCAAGAATATATCAAGTTTCTCAGATTCGAGTATTTTGCGAGGGTACTTTGTGCAAAGTTGTCTCCATCTTTGGAGAAAAGTTAAAAATGGGTCTCCTTTCCTTTGCTTGAGGTTGCAAAGGTCCCTTATATTGACAGGATGTTGAATATTGTGAGAATAATGTTGTATAAAGAGATTGGAAATCTCGTCAAAAGTCTTGATACCAGTGGGTAGTTGAGAAAACCACTCCATGGAAGGTCCACCCAAACTTCATGGAAAAAGATGCATCAAATATGTTTTATCATGTATAAACTCCATCAACAAGGCACCAAGTTCTCTTAAGTGATCTTGAGGATCAGTGGTACCTAGATACTTGTCATATTTAGGAAGCTCTACACCTTTGGGGAAAGGTGGCATAATAATACTCCTATCAAAAGGAAAAGGACATATGCTTTCCATTGTGAATTGTTGCGTAGGTTTATCCTTATCCTTCATAAGTTGGCTGATTTGACCTTGCATGTCTTGAATTATTTTATGAAATTTGGAGGTTTCACTTTCCTCTTCTTTAGTGACAAGTGTTTCCACTTGGAAGTTTGCTGGTAACTTGACCCCTTGTTTTGCCAAATCTAGGAAGTATTTTTCTTTGTCTTCCGCAAGGAGTATTTCCATCATTTTAATGAGAGATTTATTAGACTTTGCTGCATCTATGTCCTTTTGAGTTATTGGCTCATCATCATTACCAAGGATTTCATAAATACTATAAGTCTGATCTTGACCTTGGTGATGTTCTTCTTCTTGATGACCTTATTCATGTTGGGATTGGTCGTGACCTTGTGTGTAATTGAAAGGAGATGTCATGTTGTTAACATGAGATTGTTCCATGTGCACTCCTTCAATATGAGTGTGAGTATCACGTTGAGGACTCGTAGCCAAAGTGCTCTTCGGCGAATCAAAAGGATTTAAGTGTTGGAAAGGATCACTAAGGCAGCGAGGATCATTAATAGGATCAACACAAACGGGTGATTTTTTGAAGCCTAGTTGATTTGAAAGAAATGGATTATGCTGATCTTGAAACAACGGATTAGAACACACCTGCAACACTGGTTTCTGATTTGGACTCAGATCTATACTGAATGGGGAAGAGGAACGTGAAGATCCCCCTTGATTATCAACTTGAATAACAGGTTCAGAATGACCTTTTCCTTGATTGCGAGGTTTACTTCTACCTACTCCGGAACCGCGTATGGGAAAAATATTGCCGCTCCTAGTCATAACAGGCATAGCCAAAGCTGAAACAAGAGGAAAATTAAGACCTGATTCAGAACTCTGTCTCTAGAGATATAAAAAAAAAAAGAGGTAATAGGCTAGAACAACCAAGGTGTGAGATGCACCCGACACGAATTGTCGGAAGTATGGCTAGAATAGCCGAGATGTGACTATCATGCCGCAAGGTATAAAAACACAAAAATATAGGATGGAGACAAAGAGACAAGACAAGTTTGAGTAAGAATTAGTTAGTTTGCAACTCAAAACAACTAGTTTCAGACTGCAGACAATGAGGAAATAAGCAATCAAACCCGAGACAAAAGGCAGATCAGGCAGATAAACGGACTCAATTTTTGAGATAAAACTAGATTTTGAGACACAGTGAGAACTGTTCTCTAACAAGATTTCTAGGTTTAGGATAGTTTTATGATGATACAAATTAGCAATCTCTGTTTCAAGGTGAAAAGCATTTGTTTACAAACACGAAGTTTCAATCAAGCAGTGGTGACACAAGCAGTAATCGTAAATAGTTCTACCAAGGACAAAGCAACTTGGCAGAATCATGGGAGTCTTTGTTTGATGATGATTTGGACAGGTTAAGACTAAAAAGCAAACACTCAGTTATCCCTACAAAGAAAATTGGTTGAGAAGACAAAATCTGTGCCCCACTGTCTTATGCGTATGGGTGCACCTCACATAGCAGTGTCACCCTCGAAAGAGCACCTATTTTTTTGGTGTTTCCAAGGACTAAGTATATATGTTTGAAGGTTACCCCTAAAATAGGGGCAAATGTCATATACCACTTCAAGCATCCAGGTGCATACCTATGTTGAGAATCTAGGGGAGAGATTCTTCCCTCTCCCTACGCACATATTATGTCTCCTTTCAGAGGTGAACTGGGTAGGCATCTAACTAAGAGAGTGTTCAGTAGGCTTCTGTTCACAATAAACTTTGGGGCCTTTGATACAGAGCTGGGGCCTCACGGCCACACCAACACTTGTAAGTCATATACCCTTGCAAGCAAGGCTGGGAGCGGCGCCACTCAATACGACAAACAAGGCTTTCTCACGATGATAGTCAAAATCATGAGAAAGAAGTTATCATGGCTTTGGAGTCTTTGGACTCAACAAAGAAAACTTTATTAGAGTGAGGTTGAATCAGTGACGATAGGTGTGTACTCACTTGGGTCATTCCCGAAGGTTCAACTTTCGACAGACCCTCTAAAGGTGACACAACTTGGTTCAGATTCAAGGGTTTGATTTTTGGATTCTCTCAAAGAGAGAAGAGAATACTTCTCTACCTTTTCACCTTACCCAAACACATCAAGCATATTCATTACCAAGATAGTTTAACTCCACCAAATCCACAAGCCTTTGGGTTTCTAATTCTCTCAAAGAGATAAGAGCATAATCCCCTAACAAGTAGAAGTGCTAAAGATTCGTTATCTTGCTTTGCTTCCCCAAGTATCCATCATGCTAGCAACATTTGGGTCTCAGTTTCATCCATGGGCATCACTTCCATGTAATGAAGAGCCTATTCCCCTACTTTGCTATCGGGATCCTTACGAAATTTTAACAAAGCCCTATTTAAACTATGTGAATAAAAACAGTAAACAAACATGACATTTTGATTATGCCTTTGACAATCGTCCTGCAAGCAAACTGTTAGAAATTTTTTTTGATCTTTGACAAGCAAACCTGCAAACCACTATTATGCTGCAGCAGAAATCAGAAATAGAAAAATCACAGCAGAGCAGATGTCAGAAAAGAAAAGCAGCAAATTACAAATTCTGGAAATTAAATGTCTGTCTGCTAAATTTTGCATGAGGAAGTACTTCATTGCGCGTGAGAAAGTACTTCGAGGCACGTGAGCTTTTTGTTTCTTCACGCGACAGAGTGCTACAAAGAGAAAAATTTCACGCGGATCGACCTAAAACCTCGCGCGAGACTCTGTACCAGTGTTGTCTGAACATATGACAGAGTTCCCAAATCACTATCAAAAAGCTCAAAAATGAGGCCAGAAATCATTTTTTTGCCCCACGGTGGGTGCAAAAATGTGTGTGCTTGAATGTGACCTCTAAATCAGGCACAAACTCAGCATAGTCCTTACTCAATCGTTCAATTCACAAAGACAAACATGAATTTTTCATCCTGCAAATTTAATTGAAGTGACTTGCTGCCTCCTAATTAGTTGTGGATGTCAAATTTACTCTTAGAACGAGAGCCAACAACCTGACCATTGCTAACATGGAGGATTTCTAAAGCATGAGAGAAGATGAATTTTCCATTAATCTATGAAATAG
>MU227687.1:1681413-1696930 GCA_018584345.1 Thuja plicata | reverse complement strand
AATATAATATTAAATATTAAATTTAATATGATTAATAATAATATAACATATATAATATATTATTATTAATCAACATGTATTATATATATTCTAATGATCATACGACTGAAGCTACAAACATTAACATGATTCAACCCCCCCTCTCAGTTATTCTAAATCATTCTAACAATTGGCATCAGATCTATTGGTGCTTGTAGAGAAAAGTTTGAAGGTACTTGAAGCTAAAGATCAAGATGTATAAAAAAGAGGTACCAAGGCTGAACAAGGAAAATTTCCCTGCATGGAAAAATTTGATGAAGTTACACCTAGCTGGAATTGGAGATGCTGCAAAATACTATGTGGAAAATGATTTCATAACAGTGCCTACTGTTATGACAACTCAAAAAATGAAAGAAAACCAAGAACACAACCAAGCAATATTGGAGATTGCATCAGCCCTAAGCTATCCTAAATTTGAAGACATAAAAGATTGCAAAAGTGCAAAATAAATGTGGGATACACTAGCAACTATCTATGGAGGTGATACAAATGTACTGAGAGCCAAATTTGAAAGCTTGAGAGGTAAGTTTGATGAGATGAGAATGCAAGTTGGTGAAACTATCGTTCAGTATTGTAGCCAAGTTAAGGAGGTTGTAAATGTTATTAGAGGAGCAAATGAAACTATTAGTGATGATATTGTTATTAGCAAGGTACTAAGAACCTTACTTCCTATATATGTTATTAGAGTATCTGCTATACAAGAACTGAGATGTACTCCTGGTAACAAATTAACTCTGGAAGGTCTAGTTGGTAGACTTACTGCTTTTGAAATGTCAAATTTTGATAATTTCACTCCTCACCATGTTGATTATGCATTCAAATCACAATGGACTCTTCATAAATCAAAGAAAGGAAAAGAAAGACATGTGAATAGCGATAGTGACACTTCTGATGAAGATCTTGATGAACTTGAAGCACTTATGGCTAGAAGACTACCGAGAGGAAGAGGAAAATTCAAAGGTAAACTTCCTATAATCTATTTTTCATGTAACAAAGTTGGTCATATTGGTGCAAGATGTCCTGACATGAATGACAAGGATGAGAGAAGAGAAAGCAAGTATAAAGACAAAAGGGATGACAAAGATTTTAGAAGGTATAGGAATATAAAGACAAAGGTAAGAAATCCTTCTACATTGCTGAAGAAGAAACTTATATTGAATCTGATAAATCTGATGAAAGTGATATAGATGTTGTTTATGTTGCTATCAAAGATGATTTTGATGAAGATGAGAAAAATGCACTTATTTCATATACAAGTAAAGGTGATAGATGGATAATCGATAGTGATTTCTCACATCACATGACTGGAGATAAAATTAAATTTGAAACCTTAAACTATTGCAAAGGTGGTAGTGTTAAGTTTGGCAATGACAAACCATGTCTTGTGAAAGGAAAAGGATCAATAAAATTGACTGATAAGATCATATGTGACAATGCGTATTGGGTTGAAGGACTAAAATGTAATTTGTTGAGTGTTTCTCAGTTGAATACTTTTGGATACCAAGTTGAGTTCCATCACAGAAAAGCTAAGATTTTTTATGCTACTGGTGAACTAATTGGAAGTGGAGAACAGACAAGAGGTAATTTGTTCTATCTAGATTTATCTGATGAGACATGTTTGTTTTCACAATATGATGATATATGGTTATGGCATAAGAGGTTATTTCATGTGAACTTTGATAATTTGGAACATTAGTAAGATAAAAAGAGTAAGAGGGTTACCAAGATTGAAGAAACCTGATAATGTTATGTGTAAGCAATGTCAGTTGGGCAAAATGAAAAAGTCTAGTCTTAAGAGCAAAACCTATACTTCAGATAATGTTTTGGAATTGGTTCATACTGACCTTTGTGGACCTATTGGTGTACAAAGCTACCGAGGTGATAAATATTTCATACTATTTGTTGATGATTACTCTAGAATGATGACTTTAATGTTTCTCAAAGAAAAACCTGATGCTTTTCTATTGTTTAAGTGGTATTTGGAAAAAGTTGAAAAAGGGGCAGGTAAGAGCTTGAGAAGTCTGAGATCTAACAAAGGAGGAGAGTTTATATCTAATGATTTCAACCTATTCTGCAATGATAGAAGAATTAAAAGATAGATGTCTGCTCCAAGGACTCCCCCACATAATAGCATAGCCGAGAGAAGGAATATATCAATAACAGATTGTGCTAGAACACTGATGATAGAAAAGAATTTTGCACAAAATTACTGGAGAGAATCTGTAAGTACAATAGTCTATACCTTGAACCGAGTACAAGTCAAGAAAGGTAATGATAATACACCTTATGAGTTATGGTATGGTTATGCACCTAATGTAAAATATTTTAAATTTTTTGGGAGCAAATGTTATATACTGAAGGACAATAGAAATGGAAAACTTGATGCTAAGAGTGATGAAGGCATATTCCTAGGTTATTCCACTAAGAGCAAAGTGTATAAGTGTTTGAATTCTAACACTAACAAATTTGTGGAAAGTGAAAATGTTAGAATTGATGAATATCCAGAAAAGAATGAATTGGAATGCAAGAAAGAACCTGAAGATTAAAAATATTTTGTTTATATGAACGAAGGAGATCCCAACAGTGTGCCTAAACCTGAAAAAGAAGTTGTCGAACAACAAAATGATGTTTTCGAGCAACAAAAAGAAAATTTTGAGTTACAGAAAGACGTTTCTGAGCATCAGGAGGAGAGTGTCAAGGAAGAAGCAGAGACACAAAATGAACCTAAAATTAACTTTGATGGTGAATCTGAGGATGAATAGAAAGAGAAAAGAAGACCAGAGCCTAGACTAGCAAGATATGTAAGAAGACATCATAAACCAGATAAAATTATTGGAGATAAAGATTCAGAGGCCATGACAAGAAGCAAATTGATAAATTAGACATGTTTATTATGTGAATTTGAGCCAAAATCAGTGAAATATGCTTTAGGAAATGAAGATTGGATACGAGTCATGAATGAAGAAGTTGAAAAAATTGAGAAGAACAAAACCAGGACACTAGTACCTAGACCAAAGGACAAGAAAGTTAGTGGAATAAAGTGGGTATTTAGAGACAACTTGAATGAACATGGAGAAGTTATAATAAATAAGGCTAGACTAGTATGCAAAGGTTATGCACAAGAAGAAGACATTGAATATGGTGAGGCATTTGCCCCAGTTGCAAAGTTGGAAGGAGTTAGAACTTTGTTGGCTTATTCAACCTACAAGGGATTTTTTTCGTAGATCACTTCTTGATCCGTAAAACTTGTCATGTGTGCTTTATCCCATCAAGATCTGCTTTATTTTTATTCCATAGATCTCTCCTTGATAACTACGATTTAAATATCTTTCATGCTTTAGTTTAACTGATCATTAGAATTAAAGAAATCAACCCGTCAATCTCTTAAATATAGCTCTTCATAGCTAAGTGTTTTGTCATTCTTTAACTTCAATTTTGATTAGTCATCAACTCCAGCTAGCTCTGTCATTGACTTTAGTTATGCTCGGTAGCAACTTCAGTTTACTGCAGTGCTCGGTATACACTGTGAACTGCTCGGTGACACTTTCTTGGTAAGGCTTTCTCGGTTACTACTATGCTCAGTTTACACTGTCCATCGGTGTTCACTATCTGTTAGTGTTTACTATCACTCAGTGTATTCAAAACTTTTGTGTTTTTACCGATAACATAACTTTGTATCTTCAGCTAGTCAAGGTTATGAACAATACGTGTATGAATAATCATACCATATCAAGTTGACATCAATGAAAATATAATGGATTAACTGATTTAATTTCTTGCATTCACTTTTTCAGCTCGGTGATCATCAACTTATCATCTTCAAACATTCAATCAGTTATAGTTCATCAATGATAACATTGGCCTTCCATTGACATTGATGATGGTGCATTCCATGATGTACTATGTGCTCCATCTTTGTCCTCTAATCTTCTCTCTATCTATCAGATTACTCACAGTGTGAGAGGGAAGACAATTGAGTTTACTAAAGATTTAGTACACATTAGAGACAGTGAGACATGCAATATTGTTGCAACAGGGACAGTTGATCATTCTTTCCGCTTGTACTCATTCTCTCATTTTGGTCCACCGTCTCCACTGTCAGAGAATAGCTCTCCTTTTTCATGAGAGCCTATTGAGGTGACCCGACTATTGAGGTGAAGTTGGGTCACTTAAAATTATGTGTAGTTCCTGAGACTAGTGTTATGAATTTTACACCTCCACCTCTTGTTGATTTTACATATGTTCAACATGATTCCTCTTCAGCATTACCTGGCATCATCACTCCATACATCCAGCCACCTAGTCCAGTTGTTGAGGACATGTCAAAGGACATTCACCTCCTCTTAGATGATATATTTAGTACATCTATTGGCCCACCTTCATTGGATATTCCATTGCATGAGTCTCATGCGTTCTCTTTTGAGTATCAGCTAGGCCTTCTAGTTTCTCCTCACATTTAGGGGTTTCCTCTTCTTCGTCCAACACCTTTGTTTCTTCTGCAGTGGAGCCACATTGGTATGATCATCGACATAGGGGTTCTATCATTCTGGGGAGGGCTTTGGAGTCTTGATCCTCTCTCATGGGGTGTTGGTTGTACTTATGGTTTAAGAGAGTCTCTTGAGCCATTTCTTTTCTGCGTGATTTTTCCATCTCTTTTTGGAGTAGAGTTTTTTCCCATGTGATTTTCTCTATTTCTCCACTTTATAAAGATTTGGTTGTGATTGGGTACCAGATGAGGCCTTGTTGTCAGGGCCCACATTTCCTTCTTTTAGTAGTTGTTTCTAGGTTTTATCTTTTCCCTAAGTTTATCTTAAGGGGGGGGGGGGTGTTAGAGTAATAAGTTAATTCTCTTATTAATTAAATCATTTGATTTAATTATTAAATTCACTTTTAATCTCTAGTTTACTTAAGCTAAAATTTAGGCATATAATAATTAATTCTTTATTAATTATTATCATGCAACCTAGGTTTCTCCACCTTCTGGAGTTTGATATCCTTTATAAGGATTGATCTCTTTGTATTTCATTATTTCCTCTTTGAATGAACATTTCATATTTCAGATCAATCTTTGTCTTGTCTCCATTCTTTACTTTTGTAACAGGTTATTTGCATGTAGTGGATCTTGGTGATAGAATTATATGAATTCTAACAGTAGTTACAAGTGTTGATCTAGATATTGTAGCCCCTATATCTCAATCTACAAGCCCACCCTTGATCCCGAGCTTTCACAAATCAAAGTTTGTGTGTGAGGAATTCTCCATCTCTATCCTTGATGTGTTTTCCATCTCTTCTTGCAATAAGATCAAAAACCTCCCAGCACAAGATCTTACTTAAATGAATAATAGTGTAAAAAAATTTCTATATAATACCTAATTTGAGGTGATTAGGCTATATAAAGTAAAGGAAGCAAGGTATGCAAAAACACTTTCTAAACTAATATGATAAGAAGAGTTTTGTGTGAATTTTAATCTTTTTACAAATATAGAAAGGAAAAACATGTTTAAACAAATATAAACAATACATACCATAACACAAGTGTACGTAGGAAAAACCCTCTCATGAAAAGAGCCCACTCTAAAGAAGGTCAATTATTAGTTAATAACCATAATTACTATACACTTGGAGAGTGATCCTTCAAATGTGTATCAACAACAAGAGATCTAGAAGAATTCTTCTCACTCAATAATATTTACAAAACTATACACTCAACCTCCATCTCAAGCACCTAATATAAAGAAATATAAACCTCAATACCAACAAATGCTAATTAAAACCCCATGAGCTAAAACCACTAAAAAGTAGTACCCAAATTATTCCTTTGGTCAAGTAATGTAATTCCCTTTTACAACTCTTTCTCGAAGGTCGTAGCTTATGAAGAGTGGGTTGATTGGGTTCAAGATTTTTTAATTTTTAGCCAAAAACCAAGCCTATAGCTTATAAATTGTGTTTTTCTATGTCCAAAAATCAAACTTTTTATAATGTTGACATTAGGAGCAAGTTTAGGACACCTTTCCAAACACATTTTGAATTGATGCAATATAAAAAAATTACTCTACCAATATTTGTGAAGTACCTCACGAAATAAAGCAATTATTTTTTAATGTTCTTGGAGACCTTTGAAAGCTAATGAAGATTTAATACAAAAAAATCCAATACTTAATTTTCTCTTTGATAAAGAGGCTAAAAATGGACCACTCTAACCAAAAAGAGAATTAATTTCTCCAAGAATGGTTTTCAATTTTAAGAACAAAATATTAATGTAAGATGTTGAAAAACAAGAAATAAATTAACTATTCTTAATCTAATATATAAACCAATAAAATAACTAATCTTAAACTGACCAATTGAAATACAAAATAACAAATCAAATGCTAAGCTAAACTTAAATGAAATAAATGAAATTTTTATCATAATTATGTGCTCAAGGCCTAGAGCAAGTTGGAGTAGCAAAGTTTGCAAATTCATTAAATGTACTCCTCAAACCACACCACCCAACAAGTCCCACTTGTATGTAGTTGTTGATAAATGCCTTGATGTAGGAAAACTATGTGAAAGCTAGTTAAAAAAAGGATTGTATTGACTTGAAAATGGTGAGGTATAGAGCTATAAATAGACAAATTGAACTATTGGAATCATGAAAGAACATATCAGATTGTATGGATAAGGAAAATATTCTAAATGGATGTGATGTATTGTACCTAGGGTAGAGAGAAAATATTTGTTGTAGCTAGGTTGAACAAAGGAACATTCTATCATACATTTTCCTAAAAATGATAATCTATTTTTTTAAATGAGTCTAAAACATGGTTTTTATAAGCTTTGAAAAAAAAATTGGAGGTGAGAAGGTTGAAGGGAAAATCAAAATACAAGGTAGAGCAAAACATAGGGAGTTCAAATGCTCTTTTTTTTTTTTTTTCTTTCGAACATAGGAACACAATTTAAAATCACCTTTGTTAACATGTAATGATGTTAACATCATACATAATTTCAAAATACCTAGGATGATTATCTGACTACTATGAGTATTGTGCAATTATCGTGACAATTTTACAATCATCACTTAGAAATTATTGAAAGCCTAGATAGGCTTTAAACTAGTTTTTGTATGAGGAGATGAAAACATATATGTAAATGAGAAAAAGAAGATACAATGGAATTATGTCATCATAGTCATTTCCCAAACTTTATGTCATATGTCACCTTAAGAATTTATTGAAAGCCTAGATAGGCTTTAAAACTAGTTTTTTTTGTATGAGGAGATGAAAACATATATGTACGTGAAAAAAAAACAAGATAAAATGGGATTATATGTCATCATAGTCATTTTCCAAATCTTATGTCATATCTCACCTCACCTTAGAGTGGTTTTGGTCATTGCCAAAGGTAAAATTTTGACAAAAATGAATACTTCTAACACTCGGTGCCACTTCCCAAACCAATTTTCAATGCTAAAGATCATGACCAAGAGATGGTTCTAAATTCCTATGTCATGTTCCATTAATAGTGTTAGTAAAAGTTATCACTAACAACTACCAAAATATATAACTAAAGACAATCAACACCCACTTCACACAACATAAAAAATGGTGAGTATGTTTGCATTACAACCAATCATGCAATTCTAAGTTACAGGGGAGAAATAGGTGAATATAAATCTTGTAGAGAAGTACATCCTTCTTAAGGGGAATGCCTCTCTTAATTACACTAGCTTCCTCTCAATCTAGATGAACGTTCAAAGCTAGGGAAGTATTATCTAGCAACATGAATGAGGACATAGAGAAAGGAATTTCCACAATACTTTCTTATCCAGTATGACATTAACAAGTATATAATTTCACATTTTAAACATCATTCTCATACCGAGCTCCACAATATACTAAATTTCTCATTTCAAAATGCACAAGAAACAACCAACATGGTGCATACAAAACTAGGTTGCGCATTACATCCATATCATTTTCTCTTCCAAGATGAATATCTAGTATCACATGCTCAAAACATGGTCACAATATTCATGAGGTGTTAACATACTAATTTTACATTTTCCGCATACTTCTTTTTTTACACTATATAACACAATGAATTATACACACCCGCCCACTTACAATCACTATATCACACTAGATTACATAAATCTTTCTATTATTATCATTTATTAATTTAGAGTGATTTCTTGTGTATATTTCATTCAAACATTTGCAATTATTCTAAATCATTGTATGAATTCTCTATCTGCGAAACAAAATTTGACACTTTTTAATAAAAAAATCACTCAACTATGTCATGCAACATCAATTCAAGTAGGTGCAGAAGCGTCCTCTCCTGCGCATGCTTCTATCATTGATGGAGTTACCCTTTCTGCTCCATCTGTTGTAGGTTTCGTTATGCAGCATCTTCCTTTGGTAGTGCTTCCTGTTGATCTGCTACTTGCACCTTCTCTAGGCCCTACCCAGTCTAGGGTTGTGGGAAAGTTAGTGTGTGATGTGGTGATGGCTAGGGTTTTGGTGGTAGGTTCCTCCTCTTTCTGGGATTCTGGTCCTGTGATTTCCGAGGGACTGGGGGAGTTCATTGCTAAGATTATGTCCAAGTCTTCGGTGGTGGAGAAAGGATTTAAGGTTTCGACCCCGATTTAGGAGTGTGGTTCCCTCTCGGTTAGGATCTCTTCTGAGACTGAAGAGGATTTGAAGAATAGTACAAATATTTTTAAAGCTCATGGATTGATCTCTCGCTTTAGGGGTTTTTGGCCCAGCCTTCCCCTATTGCATGATTGGCTCACTCGTAAATGGGAACCATTGATTTCAGGTAAGGTTCACATTTTCCCTATGGAAAAGGGGTTCTTAATTGCAAAGTTTGACTTGGTTGAGGATAGAACTAAGATTTTTTGTGATAACTTTTTTTGCTGGGAGGATGATAAATTTATGCTTATTGTAAACCCCTGGCACCCAGATTTTAATCCTTCTTCTGAAACCTTCACTAAGATCCCTATATGGGTTAGACTCCCTAATCTCCTTATTCATCTTTAGCATGACTCCATCTTTGAGGAAGTGGGTGAGGCTCTGGGGGCTTTTCAGATGTTGGATCATGATTCCTACAACATTTTTCATTCCATTGTTTCTCGTATTTTAGTTGATCTTGACATCTCGAAGGGTCTCCCATCTGAAATCAAAATTGAATCAACATCAGGATCTTGGATCTAACCGCTTGACTATGAGGGCATCCCCTTCAAATGTCAAAAATGCTTTAATAATGGCCACATTTCCTCCCAATGTGACCTGGAACACAAGAAAAACAAATCTTATCCCTCTTGGTGAAAGGAGGCTTCCACAAAACATTACACAGTTATTAAATGTTCTTCTCAGTCTGGGAAGAAGGATGATTTTGTTCTTCCTCCAATTTCCCCTGCAAGGTCAATGGTGGCTGTTGGTTTTGAAGTAGTGTCTTTTGGAGACTCCTCTACTCTTCTTCTATTGGTTGTTGTTGGTGGTGGTACTGCTGGTGGGTCTGTGTCTGCTAGGGCAGAACCAGATCATTCTCCGTTGGAAGCTATTGCTGATGGGACTGGGGGTGTTGGCTCGACTGGTCTTGCTCTAATTTTGGCTCCTGCTAGTTATGATTCGACTGCTCCTCTTACTGATAGATCTTTGGTTGGGGGTAAAGATAGCCTAGTGCTGGATATGTTGCTGATAGATCCTTCTCCATTGATATTCATTGATTCTTCATCTTTCGACTCTTTGTGCTGGCAGAATGATGCTGCTAGAGTTGAAGATGGTTGGGTCACTGTCAATGGTAAAAATATTAAGAGATCTTATTCATCGTTTGACATGACCCTTCGGTCCTATAAGAAGGGGACGAGATGATTGGTTTCCTTCTTCTTGCTACTTCTCACTAATGTTTCACCTTTTGTAGCATTTTTGGTAGGTTTTCTCTGTGCTCGTGGAGTGTATGATTCTCTTAGGCTTCGGTTGATATGTCTTGTTTTGGGAACTCTTATTTTTCTATCTTAAGTTCCTATTTGTAAAGGGTTTTGGGGCCCCTTCAAAACATGTTGTTACCATTAATGAAAAACATCAATTCAAGTATTTCTACAATATTTTTGTCTTGCTAAATACATTAGATAATTTTTTAATCATTTAAATCCATCCAACAATGCAATATTGAGGGAAATATAACCAACAAGATAAAGCACAAGCAACATCAATTTACTACTTCATGAGAAGGGGTATTCTTTTCATGTTAGCATAAACAATCACAAATGTGAATCTAATAATGCAGTCAATATAGCCAACAATTTTACTCATTGAGAATCAAGACTATAATCTTTCCTATGAAAATTATGTACATCACTTGCATCACTTAAACATTTTCCAAGCACAACATTCATTGAACTCCGTCAAACATATAATAACCCAATCACAATCTTCCATCCTAATATTTTTCTTATATTAATCACTATTTAAGCTCAATAAGTAACAAAAACATTTTCCAAGCATAACATTCATTGAAATCCATCAAACATATAATTACACAATCACAATCTTCCATCCTAATATTTTTCTTATAGTAATCACCATTTAAGCTCAATAAAGTAACAAAAGCAAGCACACCAACCAAGCATTGCTATAACATGTGTACATGAAAACAACAAATAATCATACTACCAATAGTATTTGTGCACATGTAATGGGTAAGACCCCAACTTAAACTCCCAAAGCTTCCATCATTGCGGTTGTGCTTTTGATACTAGAAGGTAGGCCCAAAATTCTCATCATAAACAACATTAAACAAGGGTCCACCCAATAGTTTTTCAACAAAACATCACTAAACAATAACATACCATGCACAACAAAAGTCATTGCCACAGTACACACCAAGAAAACACTCAAATAAGTGAACCAAGAGGTAAGAAGTTCCCAAAAATTCATAACCAATTATGGTTGAGATTATGAATTTTCACCCTCCACACAATTTGATACACCACCAAATTATGGCTTTCAATCCATAGTGTTACAAGCTCCTACAACAACTATACTCTGATTGTAGGTTTAACTATGAGTTCATGGAAACCCATGACTAACATCCACAAAGAACATAATATTTATGGATTACCGTGCTTTGAAATAATTTTGTATCTTAGGTCTTTTCCAAAATATCTTTTTTTATTCTACTTATTTTCTTTCTTTTTTAACTAAAATTTAATTAACGTCTGGAAAGTGGAGAAACATAGTTTTTTTTTGGTAATTAAATAGCTGGATTGAGCCAACTCCCATTGCATTAAATGGAGAAACATAGTTTTACTCCCTTCAACATTTGTCCAAAAAGATCAAGTCAACAAGTCAATTTATATGAGTGCAAACAAGAAGTTTATTGAACCTTCCAAATTTATTTATTTAATTTTTATTTTTATGACAAATTAAGATGTGTTTTTATAGTTTTTTGTGATTAAGGGCTAAAATCTACATATTTTATAAAATTAAGAATATTAGAAAAATATAGTATGAAACATACGTGTTTCCAATAAATTTCTAAATCTATACAATATAATTAAATGGTAAGCATGTAAGTAGAATATCATAAAGTTTCCAAGTGATGAGCTCCAAGCTACTTGATGCACCATCGCCAAGGAAGGTGTTCCTCCTAATTGTATGACATCATTAAATGCAACGGGTTCTCCCTACATTCTAATTAAACACTAGCTTTGGAGGATTGTCCAAGGATCCAAAACATATAATACACCTCAAGATAATCAACACACGACCGTAGAGGTTACACAAAAATACAAGGACTAGAGTGACCCCAAAAGACCAATCAATAGTTTCTCTTAAGGGATGGCAAGGAATGTGCAGTTTTCCAATGAAATGCATGAATGTTGAGGGTCTTGCATCCCAATAACAAGCATAGGATCAACCATTATATGCTTTTAATAATTCAAGATGACATTATCTAAATAAAATTCTCATTTAACAATTTTACTTAAAAGATGAATATAGCCACTTTTTAATCCTACATGAAAAAATAATTCAAATGATTCCCAAGGTTCCCCTGGCGAGTTCATATGTACGGTGAAACCTAGTTGAATATTTCAAACAAAAAGGCCAACCAAGCTCACAATTATTTCAACATTAACCACATCCAAGTTTTTAAAAAAAAATCTCAATTTCAAACCCTCAAACAAGGGAGCACAAAATGTAAAATCGCTACAAAAAAAAACCAAAAGAGAGATAATTCTAATACCATGTAAGACCCTCTAAGAAATAAAATCCTTCCCTTCTTTCACCTCCAATCTAGCTTTATCCTTGAGATTCATATATTTTCCAATGAAATGAAAATGGACACTCCTCTCCAAGCCATACGAGAATAAATAAGTAATGTTATATCGTTATTAATGGCTACCCTCCTACTTAACCCATTAATTTCCAAACTCTTCCCAAGGCCTTCATGGTACACAAGAGCCTTCCAAAACACTCTCAACTTTCTTCTCCAAGTACTATGGAAAAATACAAAATTATTTTTTCCCAATCTCAAAAAATGTATTGAAAGAAAAGTTTAAAATTTTCTAGTAAAACAAAATTGAAACCCCTTAAAATTACTATCTAAGCCCCTAAAAACTCAAAATTAAATACATATAAACATAAGAGGATAGAAATATCAACACTACATGGTCAACACATCACCTTGGCCATATTTCACCAAGACAATTTGGCAAAACTATTTAGCAGAGTCAATCTCATTACTCCATAATGTCGAGCAAAATGGTAAAATGGTCCTCGATATCCTCCAATGTTCACGATGCCCCTCCCTTAATGTTCAACACATTCATTGTGCACATTAAAACCACATCACAAAAAAATATACCAAAGGACTACAATAAAAATTACAGTATTCACCTATACGTATATCCACAATAATCTCAACTCATGAATACACATGACAAGATAACTAGCTTATATATACTTATTATATATAAAATACACCGAGAGATATCCTTCTCGAGGTGCCTATTTTCATCAACCCTAACGCTGACACAAACCTTGTAATTCGATGAAAATAGGCACCTTGAGAAGGATATCTCTCGGGGGTATTTTATATATAATATGTATATATAAGCTAGTAGTAGTCAGACGCAATATGGAAGACATTAAATAAATTTTAATATATAATTATATTAGGGTTAAATTGAGGGTTAGGGTTAGGGTTAGGATTAGGATTAGTATATTACAGTTAAGGTTAGAGTTTTGATTAGGGTGAGGGTTTAATGTAAGGATTAGGATAGGATTTTGTATTTAGCATTAATATTATTGTTAGAGCTAGAGATAACACCATAGATAGGGTTTAGAATTAGGGTTAGAGTTTTCTTTTTTAGTATTATTTGTCGGGTTAGAGTTTAGGGTTTAAGAGTATAATTATGTTACTTCTAGCATTTAAATCATAGTTTGAATTTTACGTAGGGTGAGGGTTTAGATTTGATGTTAGGATAAGGGTTTAAGTTTATGCCATGGCTATTATTAGGGTTGGGTTTACGATTTGGGTTATGGTTAGGATTAGGATAATTTTTAGATTAGGGTATAGGTTTCGGACTATCATTAGGGTAAGGGTTGACATCATGGTTAGTATTATAATTAAAGTTAGAGTTTGGTTTAGGGTTAGGGTTAGGATTAGGATAGGGCTTTGGATTTAGCCTCAAGATTATTGTTAGGATTAGGGTTAGAGTTAGGGTTTTGATTACAAATAGCATTAGGATTATTATTATAGTTAGGGTTTCATTTAGGACAATAATTTATGTTAGGATAGTATTATGGTTAGTGTTAGGATTTAGGAATTCCTTTAGGGTTGGATTTACATCATGATTAGTATTATGGTTACGGTTAGGGTTTCAATTAGTATTAGGGTTTAGATTTAGGGATAGGGTTAGGATTATGTTTAGGATAAGGGTTTATATTATGGTTAGGTTTAGGATTCTAATTATGGTTATCACTTAGAGTTTATGTTAGGAATAGGTTTTAGGATTAGGATTTATATCATGATTAGTATTATGGTAAAATTAGGGTTTTATTAGGGTTTTTGGTTTTAGATTTAGATTATAGTTTCGATTAAGGTCAGGATTAGTATTATGTTTACGGTCAGGGTTTGTAAATTAGGGTTACCATTACAAGTTAGTGTTAGGATTAGGGTTTAGGTTATGGATTATCATTATGATTGTTGTCATAATTAGGGTTTACATAATGGTTAGTATCATTCATAGAGTTAGGATTTTTCTTAGGGTTGGGGTTTATGGTTAGGGTTAGGATTAGAGTTATTGTTTAGGGTTTTGGATTGGGATTATAGCTAGGATTACCATTATGATTATGGTTGTATCACAGTTAGTATTATTGTTAGGGTTAGGGTTAAAATCAATGCTTAGGGTTCGGGATTAATCAAGTTAGGATTATGGATGGGTTTAGGGTTTATATCATGGTTGGAATGTTAGAGTTTACACCATGGTTAGTATTATTTGTAGGGTTAAAGTTTAGGGTTTAAGACTATGATTATGTTACTTTTAGCATTTAAATCATAGTTTGAATTTTAGGTAGGGTTAGGGTTTACAGTTAATGTTAGGATAAGGGTTTAAGTTTATGCCATGGTTACGATCAAGGTTGGGTTTACGCTTTGGGTTATGGTTAGGACTTGGGTTATGGTTAGGATTAGGATAATGTTTGTGTTAGGGTTTAGGTTTAGGACTATGGTTAGAGTAAGGGTTGACATCATGGTTAGTATTACGATTAAAGTTAGAGTTTGGATTAGGGTTAGGGTTAGGATTAGGATAGGGTTTTGGATTTAACATAAAGATTATGGTTAGGATTGGGGTTAGAGCTAGGGTTTTTCTTACAGTTAGCGCTATGTTTATTATTAGAGTTAGGGTTACATTTCGGGTAACAATTTATGTTAGATTAGTATTATGGTTAGGGTTATGATATAGGGTTAGGATTTAGGATTTCCTTTAGGGTTGGGTTTGCATCATGATTAGTATTTGTAGACACCCTAAAATGGACAGGCTTGCAACTTTAAATTAAAAACACTAATTTCCATCTATTAATTAATGGTTTTTTAATCATTAATTAATCATCTATTTTCCTCTAAATTCATTCCCCAAATCATCTAATCAAATTCCCAAAATTAATTAAATAATTAATTTTATTTAATTAATTAACCTTAATTGATTAATTACCATTAATTAATTAATTAAATTCAATTTCCTATAATTTAAATTGAAATATTTAAACTTACTAATTAAATTCTTCCAATTAAATTAATTTAATTTCATCAAATAAAGAAATTTTAAATAAAAAAGAATTCAATTATCTCACATGTTGAAAGCTTTAATTAAATAAATGAATTAAATATTCATTTATCTTCAAAGAGATAACTCCAATTAGATCACATGGGTTACTCCACCCATCTCTCCAGTTCACATGGGTAACTCCACCCACCTCTTCAGTTCTAA
>MU227687.1:1626346-1647787 GCA_018584345.1 Thuja plicata | reverse complement strand
AGCTCTCGTGCGCCATTACTATGTCAGTTTGGTTCTAGCATTCAAGCCATCTTGCGATCACACACACACATTTCAATTGTCAAATTCTCGATGCTTCTCAAGTCATAGACGCTGCCCCGCCAATACTAAGCATCAAGAACAGCGTTTCGGAAGGAGTAGAGAGAAACAATAGAAGCTTCAAGCATCGAAGGGTTTGCATTTACTTGTCTTTCTTTCTCTTGTTTGTACATTTTATTGCTCACGTTTCTGTCATTCGTTTAGTAGTTATTGCGTACTTGATTTGCATTCACTTGTGAACCTTTGCTACTAACCCCCGCCCTTGGAAAGCTGTGGGAAACCGGAGAGAGAGGTGTACAATATCAAATGAACATCACTACAAAAAGGTACATATATAAAAGCGAAAAGGCACAAAATCAGCATGTGCTACCCCCACCCTCGCCGCTAGGTGGACGAGGGGGTGGCATATTAGTAGCAGGTCTTTGTGATGAGCTCGAAGCACCAACGCCACTACTTTGTGATCTCTGGGATCTCTGAGCCCTACTGGATCTCTGTGAGGCTGTATACCTAGGAACCCTCTGATCAGTAGGAACTGCACCCTCATAGTGGCACCTCCAATACTCAATCTCCCTCTGAGCATCACGCCCAGATCTATAATATCTATCTAAAACATCTTGGTGTGAAACATCCTGTACACTATCAATAAATGAACGGACCTCAGCTCGAGCCTGTCGCTCTCTAGGCTCCACCGCAGTCATCCTGGCCTCGACTGTTGTAACCCTAGCCTCCAAAAAATTGGCACGTGCATCAGAGGAGGCAAGTCTGGCCTGTAAGTCCACAACCTGCTGTGTGAGTCTCTCCAGATCGGCATGATCTACATCCGTCCCACCCATGGCCACATCCATATCACCCAATCCCTCATCACCCCTCCCCCTCACCACCCAAGAGTCGTCACTCTCAGAACCCTCACCAGTACTGCTACCTGTACTGCCACTACCAGTAGACGAGCTCGTACCTGCACTCTCAGCATCCAAGGCCTCAATATCAATATCTACTATCTCTACATCTACATCCTCCGCAATCACTCTATCATCCGCTCTCAGAGCCAATACAGCGCTAGTACACTGACTTACTCTACGCACTAACTGAGGTTCCTCCTCCTCCATCGCCTCCTCATCATCCAAAATGGCCCTCAATCCAACTCTCTGGCTACCACTCCGCCCACCCCTCATCCGAACTCCACCACCAGAACCCCCAAGACCAGGATCATCTCCCCTCCCCCGTCCTACATCTCTACCTCCATCCCGTCCGCCATCTCGGCCCCCATCCCTACCTCCATCTCGGCCTCCAACTCTACCTCTGTCCTGGCCTCCATCTCTCCCTCCGTCTTGATTACCCCTACCTCATCGTACCAGTCGGCGCCTCCTCATGATAGTCCTAGCAACAGGACGAGAGACATCTGTAAGTGAAACAGGACGGGTCTGTGCCCAACGAGCATCATACTGAGGAGTGGTGCCTGCAAAAGATCAAATTCACATATATGTACCACATCAGATAAAGAAACAAGTATCATAGAGCAGATAGACTAAGAAAGCAGTAAGGGAATTACACAAAAATATCATTGCACAAACATACCTGCATCTACAGTGGCATATCGCCATGTCCAAGCAACAGGAAGTAAGCCTACAAACTCAGTCCACGCAACATCGAGTGAAACGACACCACCACAGACCGCAACGTCCCTAGACCTACGAGCAAAATAGGCATACATGTCGGACACATCCTGCTACTCCCCGAACTGTCGCAACACCCTGTCGGTGTTGTGAAAATAAATCATATGTACATGGTCAGTCACAACCAATCAGGTATCTCCGCTGACGGCAAAAAGGAAGATGGATATCCTCTCCATCCCACACAGGGCACTCTCTATACGGTCTCCAAATGAAATAGGTCATCATGTCTAACTGTTGATGCCAATACAACAGATGACCCATGTGAGTCTGGACAATGGCTCCATCATACATGAACACATAAGACCTATCTGCAGGCAGATCACGAGAACCAACAGGACGACACACAACAATGTGCTCCCACGCCCATATCTGCAGGAGGGTAGCACCACAACCGAGCGACTTACCATTAAGGTAAGGCACGTAAAACATATGATAGTGCATATGAGCCAACATACATGGCCCCCATGCATATACAGTATGATCACAGACCATACTCTGCAATACAGAACCAAAGCCAACAGAGAATATGTGCTGGCGTCGATCAGGGCATAAGATGCCACATATCAAACTACCTAGTAAGGTAGACAATCTATCGAGGCCAAGGCCAAATCGAAACCATGGAATATCATATGCGCCAGACAAACCAAGCTGATCCCGGGGCAACCCAGATAACTCAGTCAAAGCAACAATCCAGGACGGGTGGCATACTCAACAAGTGCACCTTGGATCGGAAGCTGAAGAATGCAGTACACATCCTCCAATGTAACAGTACACTCTCCAATGGGTAACCAGAAAGTGCATGTCTCTGAATGCCATCGCTCTACAAGAGCCGAGATCAGACCCCTGTTGGTCGTGATCTCTGGCATGTAACAGATCCAATATAAACCTAAGTCTTTAAGCACTGACCTCTCATCCTCGGAGAGTTGGAACCTGTATACAAGTCCCGTCAGTCTAGACTCCCGGCAGCGTAGAATCCTCCTGGTGAACTGCACACAGCAATAAATAAAAAATATATCAATATTAGTCATAGAGGGAAGTGTCAGAAACCAGCATAAGCAGAAATGAGACCAAGGAAATCAAGCAAATACTCAAAATAGGCAATTGTGGCAATAAACACTACAAGTGCAGTACTGTTATGCAATTGCAAAAAACAACAGTCAATTGCGGCAAAGAAAATGCAATTGCGGCATGCAAACTAGGCCAATGCGGAACTCTTATCAATTACGGCACAAAGTCGGCAATTGTGGCATTCAAACCGCAATTACGGCAAAACCGCAAACAATTGCGGCAACCTTGGCTAAATGACAGAAAACAAAAAAAATTCAAAGCAATAAACACATGCATTAATGACACGCAAAGCAAGAACACTCACCGGACGTCCTACGCCAGCTGGCCTCTGATATGTCCGGACTCGGTCGGATATGTGTGTGACTCCAGGTAAGCCTGCCATCGCACGAAAATAAGAGGAAAAGCAAAGAAAACTAAGAACAAACTCACCAAGGATTCAAGAGCTCCAAGAAGGCAATGTGACAAATGAATGGCTCTCTTGCCTACTTATAGGGATTTCCAGAAACCCTAATTTCTCTAGGAAGTTTGGATTTTCCTCCCGGTCCCCGGAAACTTCAACAGTCAATATCACAGGCAATATAAAATATTTTTTCAAATCAGTCAGCTACCCAAATTCAGAAATTGCAGTTTCAACAAATTAACGCTCATGTCGCGACTTTTCATTCAAATTTGTTGAGGGGGCATAAATACACCTACTATCGCTGGGGCAAGCTAGGGCAAGATCAAAATCAAAGAATCTTTGACACACTGCAACAAGTCACATTGTATCAAAGAGGGGCAAATATAGACACCCTAAAATGGGCAGGCTTGCTTTACATTAAAAACACTAATTTTCATCTATTAATTAGTGGTTTTTTAATCGTTAATTAATCATCTATTTTCCTCTAAATTCATTCCCCAAATCATCTAATCAAATTTCTAAAATTAATTAAATAATTAATTTTATTTAATTAATTAACCTTAATTGATTAATTACCATTAATTAATTAATTAAATTCAATTTCATATAGTTTAAATTGAAATATTTAAACTTACTAATTAAATTCTTCCAATTAAATTAATTTAATTTCATCAAATAAAGCAATTCTAAATCAACAAGAATTCAATTATCTCACATGTTGAAAACTTTAATTAAATAAATGAATTAAATATTAATTTATCTTCAAAGAGATAACTCCAATCAAATCACATGGGTTACTCCACCCATCTCTCTAGTTCACATGGGTAACTCCACCCACCTCTTCAGTTCTAAAAGGTAACTCACAATTAGCTCTTTAGTCAACCAAACTCTATCTCCTCTCTACCAATTGAAGAGGTGGAGTTTACTGATGGCTTCTCGAGTTCCCTTTGATCTCAACCATTCATTTCCTTATCTCTGAGATTGATCTCAACCGTTCATGTCATCCCCAATTCCCATATAATAAACCCTTCATAATCATTTGAAGGATCCAGGATTTCAAGCTCTCGTACGCCATTACTCCGTCGGTTTGGTTCTAGCATTCAAGTCATCTTGTGATCACACACACATCTCGAGTATCAAATTCTCGACGCTTCTCAAGTCATAGAGGCTGCCCACACCAATACTGAGCATCAAAAATAGCGTTTCAGAAGGAGTAGAGAGAGACAATAGAAGCTTCAAGCACTTTGGGGTTTGCATTCATTTGTTTTCCTTTCTTTGCTTGTACATTTTATTGGTTACGTTTAAGTATTCGTTATTAGTAGTTTTTGTATTTGATTTCTATCATTTCAAACCGGTGCTACTAACCCTCGCCTTTGGAAAGCTTGGGAACCACAAATCACAAAGAGAGGCGTACAGTATTATAGTTAAGATTAGGGTTTCAATTAGTATTAGGGTTTAGATTTAGGGCTAGGGTTAAGATTATGTTTAGGATAAGGGTTTTCATTATGGTTAGGTTTAGAGTTTTGATTATGGTTATCATTTATAGTTCATGTTAGGAATAGGTTTAAGGATTAGAATTTATATCATAATTAGTATTTTGATAAAATTAGGATTTTTATTAGGGTTTTTAGTTTTAGATTTAGATTATAGTTAGATTAAGGTCAGGATTAGTATTATATTTAGGGTTAGGGTTTGTAAATTAAGGTTAGCATTTAAAGTTAGTGTTAGGATTAGGGTTTAGGTTATGAATTATCATTATGATTGTTTTCGTAATTAGGGTTTACATAATGGTTAGTATAGAGTTAGGATCTTGCTTAGGGTTGGGGTTTATGGTTAGGGTAACGATTAGGGTTAGGATTATTGTTTAGGGTTTTGGATTGGGATTATAGCTAGGATTACCATTATGATTATGGTTGCATCATAGTTAGTATTATTGCTAGGGTTAGGGTTTAAGGTTAAAGTCAATGCTTAGGGTTTGGGATTAATATGGTTAGGATTATGGATGGGTTTAGGGTTTATATCATTGTTGGAATGCTAGAGAATCCCTAATAACAAATCAAAGGGGGGATCTAATATGCCAATTACATGTGTCCACTGCAGGATCTAATATGCCAATTACATGTGTCCACTGCACAACAATAATTTTAGATTACAAAAATAATTTTAGATTATAATTGAGAACCTATCCACCTCATGCATGAATTTATGTAATGTGTCATCTTAATTTTTTCTACAACAATATGGTGCATAAGTCAGTTTGTGCAATTTATTTTTTAGTTTCTAATTTTGTGTGTTTTCTTTAATTCATGCTTGCTTCAAAAAAAATTGATTCTACTTTATTTCTTTGACATACATGTCTATCATTTTCCTCCAATTAATGTATGCTTGTTTGTAAAGATTAAATTTCTTTGTCTACCTATATCTTTTTTTTATATAAACCATATAGTATTTGTTTTTAATTTTGAATTAACCTACTTTATCTCTTCTAATAATAGTAGACTTTATGTTAAATTTGACAAAAAAAAGTGTATAACCATTTTTCTAATTTTAAAATAAATGTTTCTATTATAAAAGAACAAGCTCCATCTTTTATTATAACTTTTCTGTCAAAAACTTATTTTAAAAATTACGAGGATAAGTATCTATTATAGATTTTTAAAATAATTTTTCAAAAAGATCAACTTCAAAAATTTAAAATTATTTATTGAATGATTTACTTTATGCAAATATTTAATGTTCAATTAGTTACTAAAAATTAAACTTTCTAATTTCATAGAAAAAGCTTTCTATTATAAATCTTTAAAAAATAATCTTCTATTTTTATTAGTTTTTTTCCTTAAAAACTTTCTTTATGATTTGTAAAAAATTGTGTATTATAAATTTTAAAAAATCATCTCCAACTTTTTTTCCTAAATGGATGGGCCAACAAGTCGTTTCATATGCCAGACTTATCAATTATTCATGTCTACCAATATTAATTTCTTTCTCAATTGCCAAACTTATGACTTATTAATTTCTCACCAGTATTCATGCAAACTCATTTCATAAAAGATGTGAATGCCTGTCAAATTATTTAATATAATAAAATCATAAAGGCCCTTAGAAACAAACTTGATACAAAATCTCTAATTAATTGAAGAAGATTACAATGCTACTAATGCCAAAATCTGTGTTTAAATCCTCGATAAAACTAACTAATTGGGTAAAACAAATGACTCCTAGACATTAAATCTGTCTGCAATAACACCCAAGAAGCATGTCAATAAAATATCCAAAAATAGACAATACAAATGGAAAAAACTGCATAAATTCAAGCTCGGGAGAAACCAATAATTCCAAAGATTAGGAAAATTAATTATCTTTTGGCTACAGAATATAGGATGTGTCCACGTGTCCGGAAAAGTTGCCTCCTCCAGCGACTGTGGTGGCTAGCTGCGTGTGTCGCTCGTGTCTGGCAAATCTCACATCTCTCCGCTGATCTCTCAACAATCCTCCCGAGTACCACCTCTTTCTCTCCCTCTTCTAGACCAAGTGTGACCCCAGATATCAGCCGGCCACTCACCACAACACACAAATCGCTATTCTTACACCCCCATCTTCCTCTTCCGCTGCCATCTCTCTCTGCAATCCTCTCTCACAAATCTCCGCCTGCATAAACCTGCGAAGCATGGCGGCCAATGGCACTTCCCGGAACCTGCATCTCCCTATACAATCATCTCTTACCGGAACTTCCCGCTTTGTTCGAGGACGAAATTGTTGGGTCCCAATCATTCCCGCCTGGCTATAAAGACATTAGACTTCCAAAATATAGGATAGTTGAGAGATGAATCGTTTTCTCTTCCAATGGCCGTTTCCTATTCAATTTGTAACTGCTAAGATTACGAACCAATTCTTTTTTATATACACGAAATATAAGCATATTCTTCGTGTTGGGATCCGTGATGTGGTTGTATAGAGGTCTCTCGATGTAATTAAATAACACACATACCACCAGCATGGATATAATTATAGCACGACTGATAACACACTAGTTAGAATATTAACGTGTAGTGACTAGAATTGGATAAAATCATGAGTTTTTAAACAAGAAAGGTGCAAAATGGCTGGGCTTTACAAAAGATGTTTAGCATGAAGTCCAAGGCCTTAAGCTAAGTATGTGGTTTGCAAAGATGGTGAACACACGAGAAAGGGACCTGCAAATACAAGGGAGCTTCCATCAACGTTGGAATTCACACATTGGTCATGAATTGAATCGCCAAATCATCATTGAAGAGAATTAATCACACATGGGTCATGGAATTTTAGATGCTTACAATTGCCTATCATACAAATATGCAATCTCAGCAAAAGATGGAAGCTTACTCTTACATAATGTGATGTGGAGAATGTAGTAATATTAAACATAGAACTCTTTAATATATATATATATATATATATTCTGTTTCTTCTTCGTACTTGATCTCTCCAAGGTGCTCCACAGTTGAGTCATTCTGGGCCTGACTATTTTGGCTTCATGTGCAATCAAGATGCAAATCTAACTTTCAAGATGATTTGTCTCGGCTCGTAACGTACAAGTTGAGACTCTACAAGCGTTACGTGTGATTGTGAAAGTTAAACCGGCAATAGTACTGTAAAGATGGTATCTCTTTGCTCACCAAGGTGCAAACCTTGGTGCTTCTGATCCTTGCTTTATCAAGGAGATAATTTTCTTGTAGCTACTCTTTTCAATTCATGTAAAATTCTTGTTTATTTTCGTGAAAAAGGGTATACTTTCCAAAACAAAAACGAGAACAGAAGTTAGTTTGCTAACAGCTGTAGAGCGTTTTATAGATTGCCAGCCAATAAGATTGATATTGACACTTACCTTTTTAGTATTTTTCATGGTTGGCAACCCCCTTGACCATGTGTACACAATGGTAGGAATCTACTGTTCTGCATCTACTTCCTTCGGGGGAATAAATGTACCGAGGATAATACATTTGATATATTGGTTTTCAAAAAATGAAGCATGGAAACGAGTGAACGGTCGCATGGCTTGTCTATTTATTTTGCAACTATCTAAAAGACAGCAAAATCAAAGCATTTTAGTAGTGAACTCACAGGATTTATTTCTTGTCACTAGTTTATTTATTATTTCAATAATACTGGCCATATTAAAGTTGAAGAAAAGATTCTGCCATGTTAACAAGAAGTAACATAAGGCAATGACAATCTCCACCATAACCATTATGATTTCAAGTTAACTGAGTAAACAAAACAAACTGTGGAACAGACTAGCTGACTACAAAATAATTGCCTCAACTAGAAGCCACGGATCAAACAAGACACGGGAAGATAAGTCCCCCCCAAATACTTGAATTTCACCATGAAATAAAATAATAATATGAAATGAAAACAACAGCAAACTCTTTAAGCCCAAAATTATTAAATTATATTTGTAATGTCTTTCAAATCACAAATGTCTTGCTTCAAGCCTCTACTTTAGCCACTGCTGATGCATAGCTGACACTGCTATCTCGCATGCTTCTACACTGGCTGGATTGCTCATACTGAATGAAAGAAATATCCATTTTCAATGAGCAGTTCCTTAACATCTGTCACATACAATTCAAATTCAGAAATCATAATCCCGTTTCCTGGCACAAGAAGCTTCCATAGTAGCAATATTCATCCATTGTAAAAAAAAATGTGTTATTTATCTGGAATTCTATAAAGGTGTCTAAATGTATATCTAGATTGTTTACAAACCTGAAATTAACTATAAGGAAAAAAAGGAACTGTACTGTATCTAAAAGCTATCTACTACAAAACACAGTACCTCCAATGGAGAAGAAATTCACTCAAACACTCTTAAGAAATAACAGATGTACAATGTGGCGGCATAAATTGGGTGATCTTTTAGACATGCAAAATATAAAATTTAAGCATAATTCTGTTATCTATATTATTTAAAGACTAAGGACAAAGAAAAGAAGTTTCGTACATGCAGAAACACACTGATGGGATGCCTTCCACAAATGGTGTTATCATACTCCTGCAAGTAATCTTTAAAGGCATCTGGATCTCCAGATTCTATAATTTCCATGCCTTTCTTGTCCAAGGCCTCAATTGATTTGTAAATTGCCCCTTCCTTTCTATCATAGTATACATAGTTGAAACTGGTACAAGACAGAAAAGATGGAAGCATTTGGTAAGAGTCCCCAATATGTCTCCCAAAGAATTAAATACGGAACAGTTTCTACTAAGAGGAATAATTGTTCAAATTTTGTATAAATCATTCGAGTGAAATATTTGAGCTTACCGGCTCCCCCAATGGCAAAAATCAGATGACACAGAGAAAAACGTTTTTGGATCATCAACATACTTGGCCAATAAACGTCCATACATTGCCTCACTCTCAGAGCTGAGAGAACCGACAAGAATAGGCACAATCTTCACTGGCCACCTATGCCCAAGTGTAAGAAAAAAAAATGCATTTAATAACCTCCCAAGATGTGGCTTGAGAATGAAAGAAGATAATTGGAGTTAACATACTACCCCTGAAAAACTTTTGCAAGGTATGGTAAGTGCATCTCCATGCTATGTTCTGCCTCATCTACTTGAAGATCCATGACCTCAAATTTCCCAGTTGCTCTAAGTTCTTCATTAACTGAAATTTGGATGCCCACATAGCTTATGCATATATTTAAATACATGCTAGATCACTAAAACATATAAAAAATAAAAAGAGGTACAAATCCAAGCTAGAAAAAAAGTTGAGACAGTAAGATTTTAAAAAGTGAAAAGAATAATGCACAATGCAAACAAATGAGAAAAACAGAAGCCAGTCCCAAATAACTCAATGCCTGACAACGATTGAGAAATGCCGAGCTAAGGTAAAATATCAATTCTTGCAAAAGAGTTTTAATTTTAGGTCACCTTCTAAATCAATTGGAAGGTCTCCCAGAGGTGTCTTATAGACTGTAGCCCTTGAGATAGCACACTTTGGAGTGTAATAATGGTGTGAGGGACCAAGAAGAAACACGCGAGACCTGAGAAACTCTTCAGCCAAAAAATCAGTAAATATATTCACAATCAGACTGCTAA
Organism: Thuja plicata; assembly: GCA_018584345.1. Taxonomy (NCBI): domain Eukaryota; kingdom Viridiplantae; phylum Streptophyta; class Pinopsida; order Cupressales; family Cupressaceae; genus Thuja; species Thuja plicata. Next base: position 1,637,503 of record MU227687.1, on the reverse strand, counting down.
AGAAAACATCTATATATACTCAACCTTAAAATAAAATGTAATGACAGAAAGTTCAGTAGATCTATGCAAAATGAGACTATTACAGCTAAAATATATATTAATTTCAATGCCCTTAAGAAAAATGAAATTGAGCAAAATTGCAAATGATACCCCTTAAGAAAAATATAAATGCAATTGAGCAAATGATACCCCTGGGCTAAAAATGATCATCATTCGCCTGAAACATAAGAATTTCTACAATGAATTTGATGAATGTGATCTTGTGCATAACCAGTGAACAGGAGAACTGAATTGCAATTAAATTGAATTTCAAACTTTCCTGTATTAAAGTAGAAATAAAGGGCATGCATTGGCACCATAGATCTTGTTAGAAGAAATTTGATAGCTTGCTTTATTTAAAGATTCTTGATAATTTTGGCTCACAAAATTTTCACAAGTTAATTATCTAAAAAAAACTTGTAGTAAATTGAATCCAAAGCAAGTTTGAAACAGAACCTCATGTTATCTATGGCCTCTTATAAGATACCATTCCTGCTAGAAACAATCTTGAGGGAAAATAAATGTTCACCCTCCTGACATTCATTTCAGACTATCAACTAAAATAACCATATCACTGTTGCAATAACGTAAAAATCACTCCATGTTGGACTATCATGCATCTCAAAGTGTAGCAATGGCCCATTAAAAATGTCAGTGGCCAGATATAATGGTATTGTCTTCATCCCAAGTAACCTTGTGTACCTAGGAATCATTTAAAGAGATAATCCTTACATGGATAATAAATGAACATCAAGGCAAGTCACGGAAGGATATTCTGTCTAAAAAGTATCTTACCGCATGTAATCTTCCCAGCGATTACTAATCTTTACATTTTACAAGCAAGGAACCCAAAATGAAAACAGCTCAATAATGTAGTAAAACTGTAAAACTATACTATATCTCATGCCAAAATCCTCCCTGTAGTCAATATGCTACTCCTGTATTCTCTCTTAGAGATGAGAAAAATCCAAGCAGTGTAAGCAAAAATATGAGAAAAATTAAAGTGTAAGTGCACCCCTCATTTCACCCTGCCAAGCCCTTTTATGGGACCCCAGGGCTTGTTTGCATACAAGGCTATGGCTAGATAAACTGTAATGTCCCCTTCGACTGAGTAGGGGAAATGACCCATTTAGCCTATTTAAATCCCGTAGGCTAATTTTGGAATATCAGGGAATAAGTTAAATTAATTAATTGAAGTTGTCTAATTAAGTAAATTTTACGAGTGGCTTTATTTTAATTTATTTAATAAAGTGACTTAAGTGAAAATTAAAAGGAAATACAAAGTCACTTTATTGATGAGCTTCACTGAAATATTTTAAGCTAAAATTTGAATAGCCTTTAAATTATATTATAAGGGAAGACATAAAAAGAGGATTTGGGAGCTCATTTGCTTATGCTTGTTTATTTTCTCTATAGTGAAATTTGGAGCTTCTTGTTGGAGCAAAACCCTAGAATGGTAACCCTAAGAGAAATCAGTTTTGGTTGTGAAAGATCTACCATAGCTTACACCCACCAACTACCTAGCTCCCAAAAACAACCACCCTATAGTTGTTGTGGGTGGGAAGTCATTGCAAGACTCATTGCAAGTGGAGCTACTCAGGTTTCACACTCAAAATTGTTAATGTTTGTAGCTTTAGTTGTATGATCGTTTAGAATACATATAATATATGTTGATTAATAATAATATGTTATATTATTATTAATCATATGAAATTTAATATTCAATATTAATCTATTATTATTCTAAATTAATAATTGATTAATGAAACATTATAAGATTGACTAAATTATAATCAATGGGAAGAAGCATGTTACATAAATGCAAGAGAGATTGTTGCATTTGAAACACACAGACAATATAGAGAGTGCTATTACATTTGCAGTGATCCTAAAACTCAACATGGTATCAGAGCCAGGCTGCAAATGTAAGAGAGTAGTTTGTTGATGGTGAATGAGTGACTGTCTCAGAAAATACAGTCTCAGTACAGGGACCATATCTCACAAATCCACCGTTGGATTTTGCTGAATTTTGGATATGTTGGTAAAAAACAAATTTGGAAGAATCTCACTGGAGCGATTGGAGAGAAAGTGTAAGAATCAAAAGTTATGATGGAATGTGTACGGGTCTATGTGAAATTCCTGAAAGCGGCTTTCATTAACGAGATATTAATTTGTTATGATCGTGGTCAAGCATTAACAAAGAACGTATTAAAGGAAGGGTGTCTCTTTCTATAAAGAAAGCATTAATTATAGAGTATCACCTCTCTTAGAGAAATCAATTCATTTCACAAGAAGACATGAGAATTGTTCAACGATACAAGAGTGGGAATTGTACATTGTGGGGGGGAATAATAACCAATGTTACATTCCCATTTGAACCATCCTTAGTGGGGAGATGATTCAAAGGTGAGATGTCTCAAATAATTTGAGAAGGTGTTTTCTGATTTGATGTATGTGGACCCTCATTGGAGCAACTTGTATCAAGGATGTTGATGAGCAGATAAGTATTTATTATCCTTGAATATTACATTTATCTACTCATTGTAGTCTCTCTCTTATTTGTATTTCTATACGTACTATAAGAGCTATTTGCCTTGATCTTTTCCGGGATGCTATTGCAGGAAAAGAAGATTGATATCAAATTCAGACGGAGTCTGACATTTCAGAGGTAAACTTGGTATGACTAAGATGTAAATGTAATTACTGTGATTGAATTTAATATATATTCATGAATATTTAAATGTGAAAATTATGGCAATATTGCATTTGTGTGTTATGAAAGGTGACAATCTTTCATATGTGTAAGGTTGCTATTGTTAGGTGACGACTTTAACAATAGCTTGACCTATTATCATGATAGACTACTCTAGCTAGTTGTCTCGGAATGTGCCAAAATTCATGATAATGAATGTATCAAGATTGACTACATTAAGTTGCTGTCCCAGAATGTGTCGGATATCTTGATACTGAATTTGTTGTGGTTATCACTAAATCTAGTTCCGAATTGAGTCGGGGATTGTGATAACACTCATATCATGATTGACTCCAGTAAGTGGTTGTCCTGGATTGTGCCAGATATCATGATACTGAGCTAGTTATTCTTGATCTATTATCATGATTGACTTCATTAAATTGTTGTCCCAAAATGTGTCGGATGTCATGATAACTTATGCATCAAGATGAACTATGTGTTTAAGCTTGTGCTAGCTACGATCTTGGAGACTTCATTGTTATCTGGAAGATCAAGGTTGTTATCTGATAGACTTCATTTAATTGTTGTCCCGGAGTGCCGGAGGTCAAATAACTCACATCTCTCTGAGTTGTAATGTACTCTACTTGTGAGCATTTCAGAGTTGTTATAAGTACACTTATACTCCTAAGATGTTAATCAATTCTCTTTGGCTAAGAGTGAGTGTTAAGGAAGTAGCTTCATTCAGATTGAAGCTTAGTGATAACAAAAGCATCATGATTGACTTCATTAAGTTGTTGTCCCAGAGTGAGCCGGAAATCATGATGCTACTTGTGTTGTTAATTTCTTGAGTTCTTGATCCATTGTCATGATAGACTACATTAACTTGTTGTCCCTGACTATGCCAAAAATCATGACAATAAGTGAATCATGATAGACTACATTAGTCCCGGATGAGCCGGAGATCATAATACTATGTTGCCTCTGAGATCAAGACTGTTATCTGATAGACTATACTCAGTTATTGTCTCGGAATGTGCCGGAAATCAAATAACTAACATCCTTCTAGGACATGTGTTGAGAAGCATCTTAAAAATGCTAGTGTGAGATTGCTTATAAATTGATTATTCAAAATGGTTCAATTTGATCTCAGAATTGTTCAACACTGTTTGTGATGCCCAACGATGTTGAGGTTGTTCAAAATCAGATCACCAGTTATGTAATTAAGCATATCCTCCCTCGCTAAGAGGGAGTGTTAGAGTTATAGCACATAACAAATAGTTGACCACGTAGGGTCATGAACCTACGTGGCTCTTGCCACGTAGAGAAAATTGAGGCATGATGGTTGATGCAAATCATGATAGATGATATCTTGCATGGTGGATTAAGTTCCTTAAAGTTTTAAACAGACCATGGCCTTCTATTGAGATAGACATCTTGTGATGGCTGATACAGATCATGATAGATGATAAATGTTCCTATGGTAAGTATTATTGAGGCCAGTACATGTGCACACTACCTATAGGACATTTTTTTGAGTTATGGTGAATATCATGTGACTTGATATTCCTGCATATACCATATCTCCTGATATCACAGTAAGGTGGTATCTCGTCTCTTTCAAAATTAATGGACTTATCGAGATTTGCATCTTGATGGATTTTATCTTCTCTGACTAAGAGGGAGTGTTGATGTTTTATGTAGCTATGGTGAGGGTCATAAGTGTTGGCACGGGAGACCACTACACATTATGGTTGATCATCCCCCCTAGCTAAGAGGGAGTGTTAATGTTTGTAGCTTCAGTCGTATGATCGTTTAGAATACATATAATATATGTTGATTAATAATAATATATTATATATGTTATATTATTATTAATCATATGAAATTTAATATTCAATATTAATCTATTATAGTATTCTAAATTAATAATTGATTGATGAAACATTATAAGATTGATTAAATTATAATCAATGGGAAGAAGCATGTTACATAATCAATCATCATTATATTAATCATATAATAATGAATAGACATGTCCCATGAAGGGACATGTCTCTCCTTGCCTCATCCTCAATATAAATGCAAGAGAGATTGTTGCATTTGAAACACATAGACAATAAAGAGTGCTATTACATTTGCAGTGATCCTAAAACTCAACAAAAATAACTGATTGAAGATTTGCAAATTGTAGGCAAGATAATTTGGTGAACATTGGATAAGCTTCCAGCTCTTGGTGTCACTCTTTGAAATTGAAGTTAAGCCACTAGAGACTTGTTCTTAGTCGCTAATCCTCCTAAAATTGAGACGTAGGAATGAGGACTGATTGAAAACAAATGTTTTGGATTTCCTCGCCACCATGATCTATCTGGCTAGATGTGAGATTACAGGAGCAGATCACAGCACTTTGGGTCAGCTATTAGAGGCATTTAGAAAGTTTTTGCTAGTTGGAGGTCACTGGATATTGCAGGGTTGAGAGACCGTACTTGGCTGGGTGTGGGAACTTAACAGTGGCACGAACTGTTCATCTTCTGGAGTGAGGGTTTGTTGACTCTTATCCTGCAATGGAATAAGGTGTTTTGGACTGAGACTTCATTGGTTCAGACCATAAGCGCAGTTGCTGTCCATTTCGTGGTGAAGGGTTGATGCTAGATGTGTATGCGGCACTTCCAAGAGGCCAACTATTACTGATTTTAAGGTCAGAAACTTAAATATGTCAATCTTTGTAATCTGCTCACTCTCAGAAGTTATTTGGATGAAAGTATTTCTGCTTCAGTAAATGCATTTATCTTTTGCTGGTCAATAAATGTTTAGTCTAGTTGCAATTGTTGCTGGGTGGACGTTGCATTTTAAACTCCATAAACAAATACCACCAAATCTGCAAAACAAAAAATCACACAAAGAGGTGAATATAAACTGTTTGACAAAATACATGCCATGTTTTGGTGGAAAAACTGTTTTGAAATATTACATAAACCAATGGCCTGGCCTTAATTTGGAAATTGCAGCCGCACCACATTGTGCTGTAAATGCCAAATTGGCTTCCCAACAATTATAAAATACTACTTCACCTTGGTGTGGCCTATATCAACTTGCTTCATGTTACTTAAATCCTGCTGGAATTTTGACTCGCTGCAGCTCAACTTGATTCAGCTCTCGTCTCTTTAACAAAGTCATCCATTACAGCTCCAGTTGATATACTTAAATTAAGATGATTAGCCTTCAACCTTTCCACTTGTAGCCTTTGCACCCTCCCTGCCCCTGTTTGTAATATCCCCGTAGGATATTATCCCCAGATTTTAACACAGAAATTTAAACAGATATCTTCCATGCAATTGATTCAACTTAACCAGCACAATGTACAGAAAATATAGAATATCCAGCTAAGAAAAGATTATGAAATAATATTGCATTTAAATCTCAGAAGAACAAAATATCCAAATCGCAGCCACAGAACTTACAGTCAGATTTGGATAATCAGAAGTATGAAATTGAAGCACAAGTGAGACACCCGAGTGATATCTCCAACAGACAATCGGTTTCCGTCCACTGCCTCCAAGCTCATGGGTTTCTGTCCTCAAACCTGCTGAAAGATGAAGCTTCCCAGAATTCTCCCAGAGAGAAATGTATCAAAACATATATCATATTATCAAGCATAATGAGAATGAGCCTCACTGTTCTTTTAAAGCACAACCCTCTGATCCTTCATTTCCCTTTTGCCTGACTCTTCATATTCCTTTCTCTGTCTCTTTATTTTCCCTTTAAAATATCATTTCCCACTTAAGTGAATAAAGTGTTCTTTTTATAATAAAGTGACATAATAATATGTACTTTTAATTTAAAAGTCACTTTATTAATACATTATTTAATCTTCAAGCATTAAAATTACTGATCAATCAAACTCGGATAATCATGTGTGATAGCTCGTTGGAAAGGTCTCAGCGAGACGCTCCCAGACCACCTCTGAAATACCAACATCACTGAGCCCACCGTTGACTTACTAAAAATAGAAAGTATCTGGAAACCCTGCTTAATAAACTCCGATTGGCCTGAAACTGGAATTGCCTAAGCCAAATCTAACTTTGATCCCTGTAAAGTCTTGGTTAGTCCACAGGACCAAGGCAAATAGGGATAACGACACATCATGAATTAATGGGCTAGAAAAGGGGGCATTACAGTCCTCCCTTCCCAGAGATTGCTTGCCCTCAAGCAATCTTCACCTGCACGTTGAAACCAAATGCCTGGATCCCATATCAACCTCAAGAATGGTTCTCTACCAATCTGTTGCTCTACTATGATATAAATAACATGCCTGGAATTGTGAAGCCACTCATCAAACCCCCACTGAAGTAACGTACCAAGCAAGTCAATACGAGGATCCTAGATTATCATGTTGTCACGACTATCACATATGAAGAAATGGTAGTATCCCAAGAAGCTATCATCACTAAACAACTCTCCAACTGCAAGTGATCTCCCATGGAAGTGCATAACACCTATTGTAGGCACAAAATAAAACATATCAGCCGAACCTAGTTTGTTGATGTAATGCATAACAACTCTCATAGGTCTGAAAACTCTAACAGCGCTGAGATCAATGCCATGATATATATTTTGCCAAGGTAACTCAAGAGAGACCAACCCCATAAAACATCCTGTCACTCACGATCCAAGAACTATTCCTGTAGTTAACTACTGTAAACTTATCATCAACAGTTTGCCTCCAAATGCTAGTGTAGGAAAAATGAGCATTCCAACAAACCCAACTCACTGCAAGCACACAAACTGATGTTATGAAGTGACCATAATGACTCAACTTATCCCAAACAATCATGAAGAATAATTGAGTCGTGCCCAAGAAATGCCCCACAACTATTTGCACTGAAGTATACAAATACTTTGAAGTAAACACCCACGCTAGAAAGGAACTAGCACAACAGCAAACAATTTGAAATGCCACTGAATACATAGAAATCACGGGTAAGGAAGTAGCTGAAAAGTCATTTTCTCTGATCAAAACATATCTACCATCTGCCCGCAACCCGCAACCACTCATCTGTTGAACCAAAGAATCCATCCATCTCACCTATAGATCTGAATCTAAACTCATATGTAGGTTGATCGATAAGTAGGAAGCAATCCTAACGCTAGAAACTAATCCACTACTCCAATCCTGTGACCATCCCTCATTGCTAGGAATTGTACCTAGGTCCCAAATCATGCAATCAATTTCATTCTCATCACTGGAATCAGAAAAAACTCCCCCATCCAACTCAAAGAGTGGATTCTCAAATGTCCAATCAGCATCCACCTCAAACAAAGAATTGTCAACCAACTGAATGTTATCCAACTCATATTGAAGTTCTGGCTGACCCAAAAATTTGATACTTGATCTTTTGGGGCAGCTATCCAAGTCATAGGTCTGTTGTATGCTATCAAGTTCCTTAATCACTTCCTGAAAAAACTCAGACCTTCCTCTATTCTCTTGCTTCCTGAGCTGATTAGTGACCAAATTCTGATTTTTTGCTTCTTGAAGAGCAATCTATGTATTCTCCAAAGTCTCTTGTGTATCGTTAAGCTCCTTGATGAGCTTATTAACCTCATTCTCCTTTTCCATCAACTTGTCAGCATGTACTTCAGCAACCTTTAAAATAATAAAATATGATCTCTATCTGAAAGTAAGTACAAATAATCCGATTTCATTGTTTCCAGAGCCATTTTAACAACCTGCAAGTCTGCAAAATAAGGATCACTTCCCATGCCCTTTTGCCTCTTTTCAATTTGAATCTTCCTGCAGAGATCTTCAATGATACTGTGAGTGACATCATAATGTACTAAGGCTGCAACTATCATTTCATTGGTGAACTTCAGCTGATTTTTCAAAGCATGTGTCATAACACCGTCATCTTGGTTTGCATTGTTTGATTGGTCCTCCAAAATGTGAAAGATGAATAAACTTATATCAGATTTGAGAATTTTGCCTTTGATAATATAATGAATGAATATATGTAATCTTGTTGTACGATATCTTGCTTTAGATGTTTGTTCGATTCACATATAACACTGATAGATTGCTATATTTGTTGTAATCAGTATTATTCACCTTGGCCGATTTTATACATATTGAATGGGTCACGAGTATGATGAGTCGCGACTCATTGATGAGTCACGGCTCATCATAGTCGTGACTCTTAATTATACTGCTCATCGATGCCAAAGTAATCGGGTTTATACATACTGTTTGGTAATATGCATTAACCGATCGTTATCGGTAATCTTCAAGACATATACATGCATTAACCGATAGCATTAACATGTTGTTTGATAATACTAGCGTTTCCATGACAGTAAACGATAGCCTAATACTATTGATATTATGAGTATTGATATTAATTCAATAATCATTGTTCTTAATGATAATCGACATTATAATGATGAGAATTATTTGTAATTATAAATGTATATATATATAATAATAATATTATATGTACATTAATATATATGCATGTATAAGTACATACAATTATCTGATCGACACTATCATTTTTCAACACTCCCTCTTAGCTAGGGAAGATAATGTGAAATGAATCTAATATCAATATTTGCAAAACATTTATCAAACCATCTTACTTGTGAATGTAATATGGTATAACACATCACTTAACATGTGATACTCAGTTTTGCATATCACCTAACATGTGATATGAGGAATCACTTTAACTCATGATACCTGGTTTTACATCACCTTAGATCATGATATGAGGAATCACCTTGACTCGTGATACCTGGTTTTACATATCACCTTAGATTGTGATATAAGGGAATCACCTCAGATCATGATACCTAATTTTCATATCACCTTAGATCGTGATAGAACGATATAGTAACTAGAGAACATTACATTCCCTTTTACATATAACCCTATTACGGTATGTGCACTGACATTGCAAGATGTCTACCATAACCATTCCGCATTACAAGATCGTCACCTTATAATGTTAAATACAAGTGTTCATTTACTAAGAAATCGTCACCTCTTAGAAATGTACACAGGATGGATGAGCCCATAAGAAGTTTACACATTAAACCTCTTTATTATATTAATACAAATCAAAATTTTACAATTCAACCATACCAAGATTTTTCCTGAAGTGATCAACTTTCACCTTAGGGGGTGCTTTGGTAAGAATATCTGCAGTTTGATCTCTTATTCTAATATATTCCAACTGAACCACCTTCTTCTCTACCATGTCTCGAACATAGTGATAAGGAATCTCAACATGCTTGGATCTGTCATGAAATACTGGATTTACTGATAACTTGATACAACTCTGGTTATGACAGTGGATGATAGTTAGTTTTAGTGGTTTACCAAATAACCCAACCAGTAGTTTTCTAAGCCATACTGCTTCTCTAGGAGCCATTGAAGCTGCAATGTACTCAGCCTCTATAGAACTTTAAGCTACTAAAGATTGTTTTCTACTGATCCACGATATCATAGCCGATCCCAAACTGAAGCAACATCCTGAGGTGCTCTTTCGATCGGTTACACGTCCAGCCCAATCTAAGTCGGTAAATCCCTGAAGATCCAAGTCAAACTTTTCATATTTAAGTCCATAACTTAGAGTACCCTGAAGATACCTCATTATATGTTTTACAGCAACAAGATGAATTTCCTTAGGGTCACACATGAACTGACTTAATGCATTTACTGCATAGAAAATATTTGGTCTAGTATTTACCAAGTACATCAGAGACCTAAATATCTTCCTGTATAAAGTAGGGTTTGCTGATGGAGACTCTGTTGCAGCTTCCTTTAGTTTATGAAAGTTAGTTTCCATGGGTGATGACATTGGTCTACAATATGTCATACCAAATCTCTTTAATATGTCAATGGTATACTTTCCTTGATTCAGGATAATGCTATTTGATTTCTGCGAGACTTCTAAGCAAGAAAGTAGTGTAGTAGCCCTAAGTCTTTCATGTCAAATTTTGACGCTAAATCCTTCTTGCATTGATGAATGAAGTGATCCTCTCCTATAATCAATAGATCATCAACATATAAGATTAATATCGACATATTACCTTTACTTTGTTTAAAGTAGAGATTTGGATCAGCATCATAATTAGAAAATCCTAATTTCATAAGCTAGTTGTCAATTCTCTCTATGAAGAGCCTGACTGGCTCTTTAAGCAATTTGCCTATTTGCTTTAATTTATAAAATCTTTCCAGCTAAATTGCGAGAGAAATCAACTAGCAGGTATGAAATTGCTTTTGTTTATTATAAGCAAACACTTCTTCAGCAAGAGAGTTATATTTAATAGCAATTTTAATTTATTCTCAGAATTCTGGAAATGCTTTATTTAATTGCCAAAACCAACTATAAAACTTATGCAAGCAAACTAAACATTAATGTGCCGCTGAAAAC
>MU227687.1:1490021-1596368 GCA_018584345.1 Thuja plicata | reverse complement strand
ACAAAGTGTTAAGGGTTTGTTGAATAACAAACAGTCATGACTTATCATTACGATAAGTTATGACTATTCATTCTTGTCATCTTTCGATTCAATATATATGTTACTATATTTTGTAGGATCAATCAATGACAACGACAATTGTATCCTACAGCATCTTAGTTCTAATAGTATCTTCAGATCTATATTTCTTAACAGATTGAAGTGAGTTGGTTTTGTCAGATTACTCGATTGTCGTACACTAGCACTTGGAGGTTAATTGTCGTTGTCATGGTTTTAGTTGTTGACCATAGAAGTAATACTTGGTTGGCTGACTTCAAGGTTAGTTATGTTGACTTCTACTCTACTCACCTGATAGTGTTGGAATAAATTCTTGTTTGGGACTTCATGAGGAGAGATTCTAACGATACATCACATGGCATTGATTTCAACTCTCATAGGGTTTTCAGACATATGGGAGAGGTTCTAGTTTATACCAGCAACTTAGGATGGGCTGATATATCTTATCATGTGCCTATGGCGGGTATTTTGCACTACCGTGGGAGATCATTTGGAGTTGGGGAGTTGTTTGATGTTGATAGCTCCTTGAGATACTTCTATCTCCCAATATTTGTTAGTTGTGACAGCGTGATAATTTGGGATCCTAGCATTGGCATATTCGGTGCTTTATTTTAGTGGGATCTTGATGACTTGCTTCACACCACAAGGTATAGTGATATTTACATCAGAGTGGCACAGTGGATTGGAGTAGTGTTCCTAAGATTGATGTGGGATCTCAATATTTGGTTTTGGCATGCAGATTGCTTGAGTGCAAGCAATCTCCGGGAAGGGAGGACTCTAATGTCCCCAAATTTTAAGTGACAATTAATTGAATTATTTTTTATTAAGTTATCGAAAATAAATTAAATATGCAATTGTCGACTTAATATTAATTGAATTAATTAAAAAAAAAAATAAGATGATATTATTAAAAGTCACTTATTTCAAATTAAGAAGACAAAGAAATGGAATGCCAAGAGACAAGTTGATGAAAGACCAAGAGTTTCTTGGAGAAGGCTATAAGAGCTGAAGGAGAGGATTATTCAAATCATGTTCAGATGTTTTGTTGATTTGATAATTTTGTCTGGTGCATTTGCAATTGCATTAGCTGAATTTTTGGAGACAAAACCTTCAGAAGTTGATTGAAGAGCTAGACGAAAACCTGGTCCTTCCCGGGAGTGGATTCGTGATGGTGTTCACACTTGTGCCAAATTTGTAAGAGTTGAAAATCAGTTTCTGAAATAAGATATTTGCATCTAATTCCTATTTGGAAATATGATTTTTCTTTTTTTGAATAGAATAGTTTTTGTGGATGATTATATAATTAGCGTGAACCTTGATATTACAAGGGAATTGATTTAAAAGAAATATTTTATTGGGCGCCATATGTATGGGGTTAATGTTGTGCTTGAAAATATGAGGCCGCATGAGGATTCATATTTACCGCCTGTTCAATATTGTGCATGAAGAAGAGGAGGTTATTATTAAATTTCTAATAAACTCTGAGGTGTATTGTGACTTTGATACAACTCTTTCCTAATATTTAACCGAAGTCTTCCAATATTCTAATGTCCGGTGATTCAAACATATTTCCCTATCTCAATATAACTTTTTAGAAGGTTGTCGGGAAGAGTAATCTGAAAGTGAAGAGTAATACTCTCGTGAAGCTTTGGTGATTTATTTGACCATATTCTCGTGAGTAATTTTAATTTATGAGGGCGTGAGTTCCTTGGGTAAGCCAAGATTGTTATTAATAGATTGGTAATCATTTCCAAACTGTTGACTATTATATTTAGCCGCAAAGCTTATGTTCTATCGCTGAGGATTAATAATATCGGCAAAGGTTGCCTTACCATAAATATTACATAGCAACTATAGTCCATTTTTAATAATCAACTGTTGTCTTCAATATCATTGGGCAATTATGTTCACTGGGTAATGTTTGTCGTGAATACATTTATACAGCCAATGTTAATGCCGTGAAGATTTGGCATGGGTTTTCCTTAATACGGGCTTTCTGATGTCTTCAGCTGGTAATGACTAGCTTCAACATTATCACCACAGTGCCAATATATATGCAACCTAGCAGTTAGAGAAGCCACGCGAAAGTCCCTATCATAGAGATTGCTTGTATATGCTGAAGCGGAGGTATATACTTGGTGTCATTAATGTTTGAATCAAATGCACCATTCAATCTTGCTCTCCAGTGTTTTGTATCAACTCTGAGAAACAATTGGTGTCGTCCCTTGACTGGGCACTGAGTACCATTCATTGCATAAATCGATTTGGAGACTGTGAATCATTTATCACTGCTGGAACCTGTTGAGGTGTGGTCGGGTATGCTGGAGTTAACCAGTTCTTGCCAAATATTGTGTGTTCTGGAGTGGATGTTGGGGCGTTAATTATAGCAACGAAGGCAAGCTACAGAATCAGTTCCTGGTGAATTTTCTGGTGAGAATTCTGTAACACATAATCTCAGTCAGTTGTAACTTATATCCAGGTCAGCAGATTAGTACTTCCTTCTGTAATGTCTGAAATAATATTCTTATCAGGGAAAGCACTCTTATTTCTGTTCATGTATGCTGGAGTAATAAGCTAATCTGAAATAAAGGTTCAGTTACCAGTGAATTTCTTGTTATTGTTATTTGGTATTAAGATTCAGATTTTGGTGTACATTTCATTGAGATTCAGATTTTGAAATAATTGGTGTCGTCCCTTGGCTGGGGACTGAGTACTATTCATTGCCTAAATCGATTTGGAGACTGTGAATCATTTATCACTGCTGGAACCAGTTCAGGTGTGGTTGGGTATGCTAGAGTTAACTCGTTCTTGCCAAATGTTGTGTGTTCTGGAGTGGATGTTGGGGCGTTAAGTATAGCAACGAAGGCAAGCTACAGAATCGGTTCCTAGTGAATTTGCTGGTGAGATTTCCGTAACACACAATCTCAGCTGGTTGTAACTTATATCCAGGTCAGCAGATTAGTACTTCCTTTTGTAATGTCTGAAAATAATATTCTCATCAGGGAAAGCATTCTTATTTCTGTTCAAGTATGCTGGAGTAATGAGTTAATCTGAAATAAAGGTTCAATTACCAGCGAATTTCTTGTTATTGTTATTTGGTATTGAGATTCAGATTTTGGTGTACCTTTTCCTTAATATCATTATGAACAACAAATTGAACCTACAAGTCTGAGACAATACATAAAAAACAAATTGTATTTCAGAGTTGTATGTGTCTCACTGTGGAAATTTGAGTAAGACAACTGTTTGCCAAAAAATTACAAAGACAGGAAAAGTGAAAATTTAAGCCCATATCCGTTGGGGGTTCTTACACAATGGCAAAGTTTTGTGCTAAGTTCCTAGTTTGGATTTGGGTTCGATATTCGTTTTGGGGGTGGGTTTGATTTCGTTTTGGGTTCATCCGTACAAAAATATATGTTTATATATATATATATATGTATATGTAATAGCAAATAAGTTCATACACCACTACGCTAATATTAAAGCAACATAGCAAAATACACCACCATATGTCTTAACGTTTTTAGTCCAAATGACATAATAAAATGCCAAAATACACTACCATATCAATGTTTCAGTTCAAAAATAATAATGTCAACATTAACAATAAGCTATCACAGATCAAATATCATCAAATGTATCATCATCATCCGACTGTTGCAAATTAGAAGGACAAATAGCTCACAAACAAGCTTAGAGCATGCAACAATCACCTTTCAGCATTCCTTGAGCAATGACAACCAAACAAGAAAGTTTAGCAATGGAGGCAAGTTATCTTTTTCATTCACAAATGCGCAAATGACATATAAAACATCTTTTTTGGCCTTTGTAGTGGTCAATTTTAGGGTTGGAGGATCGAATAGACCAAATTAGGCAAAGAAAACATTTTAAAAAAGAAAAAGAAAGAAATGGTTTTTAGTCCAAATTCGGTAGGTTCTGCTTCTGGGCATCAAATTTGTTACAAATTCCTCCAAATTATGCACAGGTCCTTCTGACAGAATTTGGAGAAAATTTGATTGTCTGCAGCCGAATTTGGAGCGAATTTGACAAGGACTGGAATTAGTATCGAATCGAACCCGACTTCCAGGCTTCCAAGGACGAATCTGGTAACATAGGTTTTGCGTACCAAATTATTGCTGAAGCTCAACAAAGTTTTTTGTTTACAAGAACAACATTACGATTTCCCCAACTTCCTTCCTAAGCCTTGCATGGCAGTCCTCTGAACTAGTACGGCCCTATGTTCACTGGTGCAGCACCCTTACTGCTCGTATGGCAGTCTTATAGCTTCTGCAAGTTTGTACAGTACAGTCACAATATGTCTCAGTCTGCTAGCAATGCCCTTGTTGGAAATACATACCTGTACGGCAATAATCAGACAAGTACAGCGCCCTAGATATGTTGTCCAATGCAATGACTTCTGATATCAATGTGTTATGGAGCCAAGTGCATTCACGAAATCACACATAAAGCCTAAAACTTTATCACTGCAAACATAGGAGGTTATAACAGCAACCCTTAAGGAACCAAGTACATTGACTATGCTAACACAATGACACCAAAGCGTAACAATGAAATGTTATTTTGACTCCTCAATGAATGTTACAATGGCAAAGTTTTACGTACCAAATTATTGCTAAAGCTCAACAAAGCTCTTTGTATATAACAATAGCATTACGATTTCCCCAACTTCCTTCCTAAGCCTTCTATGGCAGTCCTCTGAACTGGTACGGCCCTATATTCTTTGGTGCAGCACCCTTATTGCTGGCATGGTAGTCTTATAGCAAGTTTTTACAGTACAGTCACAATATGTCTCAGTCTGTTAACAGTGCCCTTGTTGGAAATACAAACCTATACGGCAGTAACCAAACAAGTACGACACCCTAGATATGTTGTCCAAACAGTATGGCACTCCTGTAGGAAGTCCTGTACATGTACGGCAGCCTTGGGTTTGTCTATAATCGATGGAAAACCTCAATTTTCAGCAGCAGATCAGACTCGATACTTCACACTTCTTGGCAACTTTAGTATTGGCAAATGGAAGAAATAGATATCTCAAGCAATATTATTTTACCTTGTAGCTCAATCGAATCCCCAAACTGTATCTTTCAATAGCGTAGAGATTGTCAGCGAAGAAAGATTTCGTCTTCCAAGCCCTTAAGATGAACTCTCCAAACAATTTCATCAATTTCTTGTATTTTCCAGTTTGCCTGAAAGTGAGCTCTTGGAAATATTTTATAATGTTCTCATAAGAGTTCATTCACTCATCTTACCAATGTGGGATAAATAAACGTTACTCCCCGTTTACATTTTATGTCTACAATCTGTTATTAAATAAGGGGACCTTTATATTTAAATATTTCCCACTTAACTATAGTCTCACATTAATAAAGTTAAATATTTATATTTAACTTTGTAAACTAACTTTATCAATGCATAAATGAATCATATCAATGATATTAAATCTTCTGTTGACATTAACCACTTACAATCAACATGACACTATCACTGAATATCCTGGCCATGCCCAAATGGCTTACTATAAATAGTAAGTATGCCCAAAACTGCATCCAAACACCTCGGATTGACCCACAACTGAAACTGCATAGGCCAAAAGGCCTCAAGATCCCTCAAATGTCTTGGTTAGCCTACAGGATCATGGAGAAATAGGCTAACAACAATGTCCTGCTACTAATTCTAGAAAGGGGACATTACATTGTGTAATATACCGGGTGGGATATTGTTCTCAAACAACTCCAAATTATTTCCAGAATTTACACAATGATATAACTTGCTCATATACAAAAAATACCAGAAATAACCAGCAATATACTCCAATAAAACCGTCAAAAATTGTTATTACATTATACAACAGCAATACAACAACAATGGAATTAAAGGAAAATCCAATCTGAAATACAGTATGCAACAGTGAGATCGGATAACATGAACCTGGAAGTGCAATGGTGAATCCTGATGTGAATCCATTCTGTTGATGAACTGGGGCTACGTCCAATCCACCTTTAAGCCAAAAGGGTTTCCGTCCTCAAGGCTGAATTCGAAAGCTGAAAGCTTCCCAGTATCTCCAAGAGTTAAAAAACAATTCCCAAAACCAAGCATGAACCAAACAAGTCTCATTTCCCTCTTTTAAAGCAACAAGTTGTGACTCTTCAATTTCCCCTTCTCTATCTTTCATATTTCCACTTTATGTCTTAATTAAACCACTTTAAATTAATATATCCATTTAATAATAAAGTGGCATAATAATAGTCTATTAAATCTTCTGGCATTAAAATGGATGATCAAACGAACTTGGAAGACGATGTGTGATAGCTTGTTGGAAAGCTCTCGGTGATAAACTCCAAGTCCAACACTGAAATGCCAAGAATACTGAGCTCTGTTGACTTGCCATAAATAGTAAGTATCTGGAAACCCTGCGGAAACTACTCTGATTGGCCTGAAACTGGAATTACCTAGGCCAAATATCACACTGATCCATGTAAAGTCTTTTTTAGCCCACAAGACCATGGTAAAACAGCTAACGATGCATCAAGAAATAATGTGCTAGAAAAAGGGGACATTACTATCCTCCCTTCCCAGAGATTGCTTGCCCTCAAGCAATCAGTATCTGCATGCTGTGACCAAAATGCCTGGATCCCATACCAACCTCAAGGAAGCCGCTCCACCAGCCTGTTGTGCTAATCTGATACAAACAACATATCCAGAATTGTGAAGCCACTCATCAATACCCCACAACAACAATGCATTAATCATACTAATACCTGGATCCCAAATCACCCCATGTGCATGTTCAGTCGAATCAACCTGCCATGTGCTGCTATCATCTACGAGAAGATCCTCAATCCAACTGAGAACCTCACTCCAACTGAAATCACAAGCACCGCTAAGGTCAAATGAAGGTGGGAACTGAACATTATGCCAACTAGCTCCCTGAATTATTACTAACCGTGAGAATGTTCCTCCTGTGTCCTACAAACAAACAGGCCATCCACCTTCCCAGCTGTCTGTAATATCCTGTCGATCCATACCCATAATGGGTGGAATGTCCAAAATGTCCAACTGCCACAACACTTCCCCTCTAACATGTATCCCAAATCGGTGAATGTACTGAAGAAGAAAACTAGCAACACTGTTGGACATGGCTTCCTCCTTCATGAAGGGAAGCGTATCAAACAAATCACCCATCCCACACCTATGCAATAATCGGAATAGAAAGTCCTCTGTCAGTGGGCTGAATGGGAAACTAAATGCATCCCATACAATGTGGCCATAATGTGATGCACTAACCGACTCCTCTGGGAATCCTGAATCGGCACTAGGATTCCATAACTGTCTCTCTATACCAAGAGACATACAATGCACATCATTGTGTGAAAAAATCACACCATCAAGCACGGTCAGCATACCAAGCTCAACAATCCCATACTGAATAGACTCTACCCAAACGTCATCATCATGCTCAACATCTGTGATGGTAGAGTTACCATAGGCACTGGATGAATCGTTACGGTAATGTGGTTGAGTCCCAACTGTGTGAAGAAGAGAACGAATCAAGGGATACTCATCAACATTGTCTTCTCTCCTTATGTACTCCTTGGCCAAATTGATAGCCAAGTCTCTATCCAAGGCTGATTTGCAATCAGCATTATGTCCATCTATCAAATGTGACAAGGCAGCTGCCTCCTGGATGCAATCAGCAGCTAATTGAAAAGTACTCTCCTCTGAGATCAAGAGTTGGGACTCCTGATCAATATCAAGAGGTGTTCCATCATCCACTCAAATAGTGGATTTTCAAATATCCAGCCAGCACTCATCTCAAAGAGTAAGTTATCGATCAGCTTGAGTTCTGTATTTTCACTATGCTTCATCCAATCAACATTATGCTGGATCAAAGTACTACCTTCATAAGAGTGAATATCCGCATGCCTTTCCTCAGCTGCTGCTACATAAATAGCTTATTCAAAAGATGCTTTATCAACCCTATAGTCATCAACCAAAGGACATGATGCCATAGTGCATGGAGACTCCTTCAAATTCCCAGGTAGCTGATCCAAGATTGTGTCTTTTTCAACCTTGTGGTCCCTATGAATACCAATAGCTTCACCCCCACTAAGCTGCCCATATGACTGAATTTTGTCTTTCTTTGCATGACGCTTTATAGGCCGAAACAAGTCTTCCTTCCTTTCTTCCACATAATCCTCAACCATAGATGCACCCACCATATTATTTTGCTCAAAATCAAAAGAACTCATACCTTCAGGTGGCTGGTCAATCACTGTGGTCTTTGAAAATTTCATGACAGCATACTCATAATCCTTCTTGTTATCACTGAGGCTTGTGTGATTCACACCCATGGATGCATGAAATGATTCTCCTTTTGCATCCTCTTGTAAATCTCCTCTCAAAGATGATGGAGCCTCGTCTGAGTCACTCCCCAAAGCTATCATTTTGTTCTTGTGAACCAAATCTGCTTGTTTATCAAACTCTCCATGAAATTTTCTGCATACCTCCTTTGTATTTCCTTTTCTCTTAAGCTGTTGATTTGAATTTGTAGAATCCAAACCATCATGATGGATTAAAATCAGCAGCTTAAGAGAAGAGAAAATACAAAGGAGGTATGCAGAAAACATCATGGAGAGTTTGATAAACAAGCAGATTCGGTTCACAAGAACAAAATGATAGCTTTGGGGAGTGAAAATTGTGCAAAGGGAAGATGGTCACGTATCTTCTTAGGAAGAATGCAATACTTTTGGTGGCTACTCATAATTGCCTCATTTGTTGCTATGGCATGATGCCTCTTACTTGCACCTGTAGATGGTGATGAAACCTTAGGGGGTCCAAATTTACTAGAAAGTGTCACTTAAACGTTGCAATTCACATTGGAGATTTTGTTGCGTTTGTTCAAGGTCTTTCCATGCTTGTGTACCGCTAAACAACGCTGCCATTATGATCTATCGTGCTGCACCCAATCAGGCTGACAAGATCCTCCCCTGTAAGATCTTCTAGTTTTAACCCAAAATCACATCACAATTCGCATATACATAACAAGGGCATTCTGTCAAAAACTTGTCAAACACTTGCATAGACATAACACTCAAAAACATTCACTTATTTCTCAGGAACATTTCGTCAAACATCTTGTTTATTGTCTCTTATCAACAAGTTAATCATTGTTTGAACTTAAACAAATAGTTTCTTGTTATTGGCGGAGAGAAGTTGCAAATGAGCAAATTTCAAGCTCTCTAACAAGCTCAATGGTGATTTAGTCTGAAATACAGAACAGTGTCAATGTTGTATTCTGGAATTGTTTTTAACATAAAACAAGAGTCCCAAAATTATATATGAATATCAAACTCCAACTTAAATACTCAGCAAATAGGACAATCTTCATAACATTGCATATTCAAGAGCCTTAGAATAGCACACTCAAGACGAACATCTTCTGAGATTTCTTCTATTTCCTCTTCAGAAAATTGCAAAAGCTCCTCTTTGGTTATCACATTCTTTAGTTTCAAAATTCGTGTAGGCTTCTGCATGAGTGCCTTTGCAAGGTCTGGGATACCATAATTTGGAAGGTATTCACCCTCAACATTGCATCAGGAGTAGCCTGAACTACAGTGATAATGCAACCTCCTAGCCTCATACCATTCAGCCCCGCACACGCTTTCAAAGTGAAAAATTGATCGACATACTTAAAGTTGTAATCAGATGGCACAAATGGAACTAATTTAGATAGAAATAATTGTTCAGGGTAACAATCTCCCTTTGCAACAATCAGAATTTGTGCATTTTTCTCAAGAATGTAGAAGTTTTGTTTGTGTCAACTTCCTAGTATAAGGCTCTCAGCTGTCCAAATGCAGTGACAATCTCTTTGAGCTTATCAGAAGAAAGCGAGCGTGGAATCCCTCCAATAAAGATCTTGTAAGGAGAATCAACAACAGTACTGGATATCATATCAAACGCAGGCAAAGTTTTCTCAGAACCTCTATTCCGCACCACAACAGTAACTCTCTGAACCCCTGGAGAATGCTCACTGTCGCCTTACGGTAGCTCCAATTCACGCCAAACAATGGACCAATTAAAATGTTGCTTCTTTATATATTTTGGCAACACTATAGATTCTCAAGATATCGGCAGATATATTATAAGCTTTACAGCACCAAAACTCTTAAATATTTAGCAGCTCCCAAAGTTTATAAGAACTATACTTCCGCAATGGTTTAAAACCCACGGCATGGCATATATCAATATTATCGCTCAAGTATTTATTTCCGAAACTTTAGCGAAAACTCAATAAAATATATCTGGCCCGCTACACGTCACGGAAATCCACCTTCAATTCAGATTTTAAAAAAAACTTGGAATAGCTACTTATGAAGCTCGGGCAAATAACTATTCACAACCAATATTAATCCGCAATATAGTCTTCATGCCAAATATTAAAGACCAGATTATTAATTGGGCCCCACGCACCAATATTAATTTCTATTAATCTTTCTGACTTGCAATCAATTGATTTTAACGCCAAATATGAAGTGCAAGCCCAAAAATAGACTGTAATCCTAAATGATTTTTTTTTAATGATTTATATTCTCTGCAATCAGCGTTACTCCTGAAATTGTTCCTTCTGTCAGTCTGTCGAGTGGAAGGAAGAACTTCGTCTGCATGCACTGTAAGACGTTACCCAACCACGACAAGAACAATTACAACACCAAACATTAGAAACTCCCAAATGTGCGTGCTCATATTTTGATTCACTATTGAGTCAGGAAGACTCCACAACTAACATTGCTCAAACAACTGCCCTTAGTAGATATACGATAATGCTTGCATTGGGAGGCGCAAGCATGAGTTCTGCAATCTCTATGCAACCAGTGACTCCACGCCTTTATCCGTCTGTGAGGATTTCAGCAATTTGCTAATGGCTGAACCCTTGTTGGGCCTCTAAGAATGTTTGTCCCAGCAGACTACATCTGCTACATACTTCACAATTTCATCTAGCACGTTGAATCAACACAAGAGCCTCTCCTAAATAATCCGCGCTTTATTAGGAAGGTCACAATAATTTAATATCTCCTACCATATAATAAGTGCCCCAAATATTGCTTGTATTGGAAATTAAGGGGTCTCGCTAGCTTCAGAGAGCAACTATAAGTGTCCGCCAAATAATGAAATATTAGCCAAAGTTTCTTCGCTTAAAACCCACGGCAAATATTGAGCAAATTATTTATTAAAGAAACGAGGCCCATCAAATACTCAAAATCGAGTATTCAAAACATTTCAAATTTTCTATAGTCGTGCTTCTCCTTTTAATATTCTTAATACACTACTCAGAAAAGGTATACTTCAGCCAGGAAACACTAACAAGTATGAAGACCCGATAATATATTTACTGTTCGAATAGAATCCTTTGCCCAAATAATTATCAACACATCCAACGTTTGAAGCACCATAGACATTATTTTATTCCCAGAACATGATACTCTTCACGACAGTATGAATTTAAGACAAGGCTTACAATATTAATCTTCTAAAAATATAAATGGATCCACAGAAAACATTTCGCCCTCAATAAAAGTCTCTGGATCGTTAACAAAGCCTTCAATTTATCATTCTTGAATCCACTCAATTAAGCCCTTATCAATCTGTCTTCAAAAACATTTTACCGATCTGGTACAAGTGTGGGCTCATAAAAATCTCACAGACTGGCAGGAAAACCAGCTCTGATACCACTGTAATATCCCGGGCGGGATATTGTTTTGGGGCTACGTCCAATCCACCTTTAAGCCAAAAGGGTTTCTGTCCTCAAGGCTGAATTCAAAAGCTGAAAGCTTCCCAGTATCTCCAAGAGATAAAAAACAATTCCCAAAACCAAGCATGATACAAATGAGTCTCCTTTCCCTCTTTTAAAGCAACAAGTTGTGACTTCAGTTTCCCCTTCTCTGTCTTTTCATATTTCCACTTTATGTCTTAATTAAAACACTTTAAATTAATATATCAATTTAATAATAAAGTGGCATAATAATAGAGTATTAAATCTTCTAGCATTAAAATGGATGATCAAACGAACTCGGAAGATGATGTGTGATAGCTTGCCGAAAAGCTCTCGGCGATACGCTCCAAGTCCAACACTGAAATGCCAAGAATATTGAGCTCTGTTGACTTACTATAAATAGTAAGTATCTGGAAACCCTGCGGAAACTACTCTGATTGGCCTGAAACTGGAATTACCTAGGCCAAATATCACACTGATCCATGCAAAGTCCTGGTTAGCCCACATGACCATGGTCAAATGGCTAACGATGCATCAAGAAATAATGTGCTAGAAAAAGGGGACATTACACATTGTAGCATGTTTACATTTCTGGGGCAAGTGTTCTTGGTGTCTGTGTTGGCATGTTCACCTAGCATTCTTTTATATCCTATTCAAAATAAAAGGCCATCTAACACTTTTTTGCATATGCTTATCATGCTTTGTGACTATCGCACTTACCTCGACCACAAATGCACACATTAGAATGGATAAGATCATTCCTTGCTTGCAGCATGTGTGTCTATGCAAATTAACATCGATTTCACCTTGGTCTTATCATACCTTGATGTATATCTCTATATTTGCAAAAAAAAAAAAATACCCTATGATGATAATAAGCATTTATAAAGAAAGCTCAAAATCCTCATTCTATTCATACCTTCCTATCTATCCATCCTATGTCTTTTTCTATCAGTTCTTCTTATCCCCTTGATCTATCTATTTTCCTAAACAATCTTTCTTCACTTCTCGCTTACTCTTCTTCCAATTAACAAGTCCTCTACCGTCTATCAATGTCATATCAATTTATCGTCATTCAATTTTATATCCTTCCATTTCCATCTTGTCAACTATCACTTGCCTTATACAAGATTGTGTCCTTCCTGAAACCATATGCTACCGCTAGTCTTATATAGGGTGTGTCCTTGAAACTAGACACTTGACGCTTGTCTTATACCGAATGGGTCCTTCCTGAAACTAGACATGATTCTTATCATCCATATCATATCTATGTTTCATCTTATCCATCAACCATCTCTATGTCTAATGTTGATCAAATAACCAACAGCAACATCCTTTTCTCTTACCATATTAACAATCTTCTATCTCTTCATCTTGTCGAGAAATTGATGACCTTTGCAAAATTCATTGCTCAATTTCTCGAGGGGGCGTCATACCTCCTTATCTTGGTCCTTTGGAACATATTGGGGCATATTTCTCCAAATCCTTCTTTTTCTTTGAAACAGCACTCAAAATCGAATTGTCTCAAAGAGGGGCAAAATGTAAACATCGAAAACCGATCCTTCTTCCATCATCAATTTTCTTCATTACTTAATCAATCCTAATCTTTCCCAATCTTTCCTAATCATTTCCTAATCGATCCTGAACTATCTTAACTGCTTCCTCATTGACCCTAATCAATCCTAATCATTTCCTCTCCCCTTTCCAGCATTAATTAAATAATTTTATTATTTAATCAAATGATCATTTTCCACTAATTAATCAATTTTGATTATTTTTTAACCTTTTTGTCTCTATAATTAAATAATTTTAATTCTTTAATTATCTAGCTTTTCTACTATAGTCAATAAATCATTTGGATTTATTTCCTATTCACATAAAATGAATAAATTTTCATTTATTCGTGCCTTTGCTAGAAAAATTAAATAATCTCATTAATTAATAATCTTCTCGCATTCCCCTTTCAATCAAAAAGATGAGTAAATATTCATTTACTCATGTCTTGCTCCCAAAAATAATTAATCTTAATTATTTATTCCTCTTTTTCCACTCATATTCCCACTCTCTTACAATCTGCCACTTTTCTAGGGATTCCTTCTTGCCACTTACCCACTCTCCTATCTTTGACCATTTTTCTCCTATATAATCCTAGTCGTCCATCCTTTCTAAGTTGAATTCATACTCTACCATCCACCTATCTCCCTCCAAATCTATAAATTTGAGCCTCTCCCTCCATTTTCTTTTTGACCACACTTCATGAGCTCTTCTTTTGTCAATCCGATATTGTGCTTGCAGATTTATGAGGGCAAATACTATTTTCATTTAGGAGATTCATGACCAATGGAGAGATGCTAGAAGGGGAGTGCTTGATGTTTGTTTCGCTTATGTTTATTTCATCTCTTAGCATTCTTGCTTGTTGCTCTCCATTGATAGTATAGATTCACTGCTTTGATTTGAGGATTTTGTGATCAATCCTAAGAAAATTATTGTTTTTAGGATTTTAGGCTTACACTTCTTATGCAATGGCATGCCCTTCAAGACCAATCATAAATGACCATAGGGTTTAGGGTTGTGGCAAGCTAACATATTTCTTTGTGGTGGAAGTAGAAGAAGCCATTTCTCTAGAATTTACAAAAGAAATTTTACTTCTTTCCAGTTAAAGACATTGAATTTCCACAATCCATGTAATTGGAATCAGGTGTTTCTGGATTAGATTGTGTGTTGCTTTTTGCATCAGCATTTTGTTTCACACTACGTGATCCATCATCAAGATGTTAGAGTGCAAGCAGAGATGAAAAATGGACAAGTAGCATACCCGAATGGCTAAAAAGAGAGGGAGGGAGGAGGCACAAAGAACAAGGATAGAAGGATGACAAGAATAAAAAAATTAAAAATGTGTATTTATTGTTCGAATTCAGACACTCAACTAGATTCAAACTAGAGATTGAGTATAGCTGCTTTTGAATTAAACTTTCACTCTATTGCACAAAGAAGTCATACTAAGCATAGTAATGAGTAAGGAATCAAAATACAAGTTACTACGAGGATAGAATTATCATATGCCACTAGAACTAAATATTATGGAAGGGCCACAATCCAAGAGCATGAAAATTTTAATGACTTCAAGGTCTATACTCCAAAAGAAAAAACCAGAATAATCTAGCACCTGAAAAATTTGGAAATTCAGCAAACATGATGTCTCAAATACTAAAAGTGAGAATACCACCTGACCAGGATAAAAACCATTCATATAATACAGGATACAATAAAACAACTCTGGGACATATTACTGTCAACAACAAAGTCAAATGAAGTAAAGTATGTAACTCACGTGCTTTCTGGATCAATACTTGCAAATGCAAATGCTGCACAACGACCTGAATATGAGTAGCCTGCATGCCTGAAATTTTGATGTCCATTATTTTAGGAGATGAGGAATCATTTGAACAGAAAAACAGTATACGAGAAACTGTAAGATCAGCAAACATATGTTCAAAGATGCAGAAGAAAAAGGTACATAGTGTCAACTTATTATTTTCATTCTCAATCTTATTCAACACCAGGCAACTTACGGAGCAATCACACCTCGTACATCAGGAGACTTAGGCTGGCCACTGGCTCTTAACCATCTATCCAGCTCCTCTCCTAATTGCCTTGCTGAGAATGACCAAAGAAAATGCTGTTGTTAAGTTTTAAAAGAGGTGAAACAAGGATAACAATAACATAACAAAAAAATGAAGGCTAATATTAAATGGACTATCAAAAGATGAGATCCACGATAAATCGCATTCTATCTTTCATTAAAATAAATGTTCCAAGCCTACACGAACAAACTAACCCCTAGACTCCACAGTTACGAAAAATCTTAAATAAGGTGCCTGATTTTACACCAGTGTTCCATATGATTTACACTTTATCCAACTAGGATTAAAACCTGGAAGTGGCTACAATCCATGCATATTTGCTTGAATTTGTCCCCACTGTCTCTTAACACAAGCGTGATAACTCTTACAAGATTCTAAGTTTGATCAAGTGTTTTACTTGTTAAAGATGAGGAAATTGATAATGGCTAGTTCAAAACCTGCCAATTGTTTTCCATATGTGAGACACCAAGTTCAAAGATGTAGATCCATTTTAACCAGTTGTTTAATCATGATGGTAACACCTAATTCCAAATGAAGTTATTAATCTTGATATCTCATTTCCTAGTAGTTATTGTAAAGCTACTTTCCTTCTGAAAATGAAACTGCCCCAACTGCTACTGATATTTCATATTTGTCAAGACTATACAAGGAATCTAAAGCATTCTAAAAGGCCGGTAAGCTATACTTGAAATTACCATATTCTTATTTTATGTCCAAAAACTATCATTTGAGCAGTACGGCATATATCCCAACTGCCTTCTAAGATTGTGTTTGCATTTAGGATGAAACACAAATCCATCATAAAACATAAATTAAGCATGATTTCCCCAATCACAATTGACAGAAATGAAGGAATATAAATGCAATTAAGTATTCAGTCTTGTAATATTGATATGAAAGCATATATGCAAAGTTCTCTGCATGTTTGCATATGATTCATTACATTTTTTGTTCAATATCAATTAATTTTTCACATTATGTATCTTAATCCAAAGTTAATCAAACCACAGTACGCATGCCTATTATCTCTAGCTCTTAACAGAAAAAATCAAACATAGAGCACAATACAACACATTACTCGAGGCATCATCACCTCTCTATTATGAGAAAGATGTCTAGTTAGTCACTTCGGTATCATAGAAATTAGGGTTCAAAGGCATAAGAAGCCATTTGGAGAGCTGTGTTTAACTTGCTCCATTTGAAATAAAAAATAACATTTATCATGGAAAATGATGAAATACTCCTGTCTACGACAAATTTGATCGTCTAACACACTCAGTCAACACTTTGAAAACATGCACCCAAACATGGGCTACCTGTACCTGCAGAGTGGTTAATATTAGAAGAGACTAAAATTAAAGCAGCTGATCTCAGAGGCAGACTCAAAATTGACCACAAATTCTACATCAATTCGAAAACATATTATGGAAGGTCAACCATTTAACCTTGGCCCCAATCTCTGGCATGTCACTGACTATAATGTAATATAATGCTCTTTTGACTTCCAAAGGTTGCCAAATCAGAAAAGAAAATGACAGCACGTTTCAGTGATTTTAAGCAATTCTACCCATGAAAATCACTTGTGATTAATGCTGATTGCATTTCAAATATCTGAATCTTTCCTTGCACCAAATCAACTTCAAAAATTCCACATTTACCAATGCTCTTCATGCATGCACACAACATGAGGTCCAAAATTACACACAAATTATTTTTAAGTCCTATCTATAAAGCCTGCAACTTTGCATAACAAGATTGCACTTGTATTAACTTCAAGAAAATTAGATGCCCTAAATACTAAATGGAATAACTCCATAAACATTAGATGGTCTTTCAAGAAAATAAAGAGTTAATTTGTTTATCACTACTGTCACTTGGAATCTCAGCACCCATCAGTTGAAAAATGTTTGGATCATTATAGCACTTCATCATTATAGCTGGACCTCCAATTTCATCCATTGTAGAGATCATAGATCAAAATTCAACTTAGCCTGGAAACATTGTTTTTCATGTGAAGCACTAAACAGCTCCTAAAAACTTTTGATTCAAAAACAAAAATCTTTCATATGCAAGCAACATGCAAATTCGTGCAAGTACATGCAACTTACATGCACATGCCAGTTATTTGCATGAAAAATCCTACACAATTTGAAACAAATCTGCCCACACAAAAAAAAACCCGTGATTTAACCTTGAAACCCTCATGGGTTGTCCCACAAGATTCAACTTCGTTTCACATGACAACCTAGCTCTCATACCCTATTGCAAAAATTAATAGTATATGATACTTTAATATTCTATTAATTTAACAGAATACATTTACAAAGAGGTTCATCTCCTTATATAGAGATTCGGATGAAACCATCCATACAGATAAACATTACATGACACAAAACGAACTAAAAAAACAAAAAGAAAACACTTGCCACTAAGGTGGCTTTATTACAACTGTAAGTAAGACTTATCATTCAATAATTTAATATTATTCTAATACATGTGTTTAAAAAATCACCTATTACTATGTCTATTTGCTAAGGTTGTCCAATTAGGAACATCACTGCACTAAACCAAACTAACGGATAGGAAGATTACAGAGATCAAAGGAACAAAGGAGAAAGAAATATGAAGTTGGCTGTCAAATGTGTTGTCCAAAAGACAAATTGCTGTCCAAAATAAAAACAAGAGACAAAACACTTTGAGAATAGTTGCGGACAGTAATCAGAAATCTGTACTGAATCATACTGTACATAACAACAGAGAGGCTGTACAGTATCAACAGTAAGACTATAGATGAACAGTGATATCAAAAATTGGGTACATTACATCGGATCTTTAATTCTGTAAGATAAGCCCAATATTGTGCCATTTTTTTCTGAAAACCTGCATTATATCAGTCTGCAATTGCTTACTTTGCAGTCAAACTCTACTTTTTCCTTGTGAGTTGAAACCTTGTCAATGACCAGTATTCAATGTCTCATTTTGCTCTTAGCCCAGAAATTAGTAGGTCAAATAGTGTGACGCTAGAGTCGCAAAATACTCATCATTGCTGAAAATAGCAAATGAAAATAATTCATAAAGCAAGAAAATAACAGGAGTCTAATCCTCCCTATGGTTGGGCCATTTGCTCACCTCTAGCTCAAATATTGCATTTAGGTCAGACTATTTTCCTTTAGGTCAAATCTTTGCCTACATTCCAAAGATAAATCCTATACAATCTTATTTTGGTGCATTTTCATGTGTTTTTAAGCTCTGCGAGTATTTACGACTTTTACTCGGCGAGTTTTTCACAAAAACTCGGCGAGACCGTGCAAAAAACTCGTCTATGGCTGTGTATAAGCGTTTAAAGTAAAAAAAACGGCCCAGCTCATTTTATTTTTGTGAGTCTTCCAAGCCCTTGCTAACTGATTTCAATCGATTTGAAGCGGATTTGAGATAGTTTTTGAAGAAAAATAAGATTCCCAGATAGGTTTTCTGATTTTCTTTCTATGTTTTTTAAAAACATTTTATTTATTTTTTGTTGCATCTAGATGAATAAAAAATCATTTCTAAGTAGTTAAAAATAATTTTGAGTCATTGGAACAAGATTTAACACTATTTTTGACAAGTTTTATTGAATCTTTCACTATTTTTTTTAAGAATCTCTAGTTTTTTAAAAATAATCAAACCCTAGTAGTGTTTTATTTTTTTTAACTTTGAATGATGTCTAAAATTATTGAAACTAATTTAGATAGTTTGCTTAATTGTTTAACTAAAATATTAATTTTGTCTTCTCACTTTGTATGTGTAGGTTAACAGTTAACCATTAATTCAGCATGGCAGCTTCAAGGAATGATTGGCCACTAGAACCATGCCCATCTAGATATATAAGCACCCGTCCTAAAGGTGCTAGAGATAGGACTTGGAGGTATGCCTATGAAGGACCGGACCCTGGGACGGTGATTTGCATTAAATGTGAGAAAGTAATTCATGGAGGCATAAACCGCCTCAAATACCACCTTGCAGGCATCAACAAGCATGATGCTAAGAAATGTGATAAAACCATAGAAGAGATAAAAAGAGAAGTTAATACCATACTTGCAGCTAGTGAAGAGAAAAAATTGCAACAGGAGAGGACAAAATTAGCTATGAGAGCAGCCATAGTTGAATCTCAAGGTGCTTCAATTGACATTGAAGAAGAAAAAGCAGCACTTGAAAGCATAGTGGGCTCTCATCGTGGCCCATGTATCTACAAACTTAGCACCCCCTCGGCCACCACTTATGCTTCCTCTAGTAGAGTGTCTGTTGTTGCATCACCATTAGGGACCTAGCCTATAGGTAATCATTTTGTGCCCAGGAACACACCTAGAGCACAACCATCATTAGAGGCCACAGGATGGAATAAGGAGGCACATGAGAAAACAGACATTGCATGTGCTCATTTTTGGTACTTAACAACATCTCATTGAATGTAGCAGAGAGTCCTTATTGGCTAAATTTGGTCACTGCAATGACAATTTTGGGAAAAGGGTACGAGGCCCCTTCTTGCAAAGATTTGGGTGGGAGGTTAGTAAAGAGTCCACTTCATTTCATTTTTAAATTTTAATTGTTTTTCTTGTTTATTAAATCAAAATTATGTACTAAGAACTAATTTCACTTTGTTCTTGTAGGTTGCTCACAAATGTGGTTGATAGGGCAAAGAAGTGGTGGACCAAAAAAAAGAATGAAGAAAATATGACTGCACCATTTTTTTGATGGGTGGACAGATGGAAAAAACCGCACCATTATTAATTTTTTGGTTGCTTGCAAGGACTATGTGGTTCTTGAAATCAGTTGATGCATCCAATAAGGTGAAAAATGCAAATACATTGGTTGGAATGTTGGAGCTCATTGTCATGGAGGTGGGAGTAGAGAATGTGGTGCAAATCATCACGGATAATGCAGTAACATATGTGTCAGCAAGTAAAATCCTCCAAGAAAGGCACCTCACTCAATTTTGGACACCTTGTGCAGCACATGTCCTAGACCTTTTGGAGGACATAGGAAAACTTGATTGGGTGACTCCAATTGTGGAAGATGCAAGGCGGATCACAAAATATATTTACAATCACCCTTGGGTTCTACATTTGATGAGAGAGGACATTTAAGGGAGAGATTTGGTGAGATCTGGTATCACAAGGTTTGCAACGGTTTTCTTGACGTTGCAAAGCATTCTTGGTGCATTGACTTCTTTGAAACAAATTTTTGTGAGTCAAGCATGGCTAGACTCACCTTATTCAAAGAAGGTTGAAGAAGAGGTTGTCGCATGCATAGTCTTCGACAACCATTTTGCACAAAAGGATGTAGAGATTGTGAAGGTAACTTCAAAACATGAACTTTTAATTATTCTTGACTCAAGTCTCTCATTGTTAATTTGTAACTTCATTAATTAATCTTTTTCTAATTTTTTTTCCAATTGTAGGTGTCCGAGCCCTTGGTTAGAGTTTTGCACTTGGTAGATGGGGATCAAACCCTAATGGGGTATATTTATGAGGCCATGGATAGGGCTAAGGAATCTATAACAAATTACTACAAGGGGGATAGACTCAAATTTGATCCCATCTAGGAAATTATTGATAAGAGGTGGAACAAGCAACTCCAACTCATTCATGTAGCAGATTACTTCCTCAACCCCTATTTTAAGTACGGGGATTCTTACTCAGATCCTAATGGAGAGGTCATGGAGGGCATCACTACATGCTTTTAGAGGATGATACCTAAGGTTGAGGAGAGACCTCATTGTGGCCGAACTCCAAAACTATGTGGATGCAAGGGGTAATCTATTCTCTTCAGAGCTGGCAAAGAGAGGAAGAACTACTCAAACCCCAGGTATAACATTTGCCATTTGGATTTTGGGGTCTAAAGTAAATGATAAATTGATAAAATATGTTTTCGCTTTTCTCTTTGCTTTCTAACTTTTCAATATTTTATTTTGCAGATGCTTGGTGGCAAAGTTGGGGTGGAAATACCCCAAATCTCAAAAACTTTGCCCTCAAAATCTTGTGTCATCCTTGTAGTTCATCAAATTGTGAGCGCAATTGGAGCTTGTTTGAGGCCATCCACACGAAGAAGAGGAACAAGTTAGCTCAAAAACGCTTCAGTGACCTTATCTTTGTGCAATATAATCTTCAGTTGTGCATAAGGAAGGCACAGGAAGCAGCAACTGGCCCAATTGATTTGGATGATATAGATCCTTACACTGATTGGACATCACAGGAGTAGCCTCAATTGTTTACAAAGGATGACGTCACTGATTTGGAGAGGCAGGCTATGGAGGAGGGGGGTGGATTTGGTTTCACACTGGATGACATTGTGGAGGAGGATGAGTCATATGAGGAGTCATTGTCAATGCCAAGAGGAGCTACATTCAAGATGGAGGACGAGCCACACACCGCGTTAGACATACCGAGCGAGGAGGCACAGTCACACCTAGTGCAGGCTTCTAGGACTATCACTAGACCCTCTAGTTCTACCTCTCCCTTAGTTTTTACTAGAGTTGGGAAGATGAAGATGTAATTGTAATGATGTATTTACTTTTAGTTTTACAGAAACTATTTACTATTTTGCTTTCGGCCATCAACATTCCTCATGAGAATGTGATTTTGTACCTACTTTGCGTTTAAATATATATCTAGACTCAGCTTGTTTCTTTTGTGTTCTCATTAGTTGACTCATTGGAAGCAACTTCTCATTGAATTTTGCAAAAAAAAAACATTTCTAATTAAATTTAAGCAATTTTTTGAGTTCCTGAGTTTTTTGCCGAAAACTAGCCAAGTTTTTCCCAAATTTTTTTCAAGCCTTGGCGAGTTTTCCAACTATGATCTAAAATGTTCTTTTCACTTATTTGCACCATACAATCCAATTTATCATTCAAGGACACACAACCAACTCAATGCCTCACCTAAAGAAAGTCTGATGTCATACAATCATCCATAGCTCAACTTTAGGAGGTAATACAATTTTTGGGTTCTCAGACTCCCACTACCCAAAACACACATTCTACCCAAGTAGATATCACTGAAACACTTAAAAGTCATTTAACAATTAACCTAATGAAAACATCAAGAAATGTTCAGCCTCCTACTATAACAAAAATTACTGCAAATGGCTAATTTTGCTCAACAAATTAATTGGAAGGACCTTAATCAATGTCCCTTACCACTCCTACCCTACCAATGCAAGTGGGAAACCTCTCCCTCAACCACTTATCAGTAACAAAATTCTCAAATACTTAGAAGATGAGTTCCTAGTATCATGCATGATGATCATCAATAATAGCTTTAGCTCCACCACCATTAACAATGTTAGTACTAAGGATCTTACTCTATACAACAAAAGGTTTTGGAAAGCTCTATAAAAATTGGGTCACTACCAACCAATAATCTGCACGTAACTCTTGCCAAATCCCTCACTGAAGATGCCCAAGAATGGTACAACCAACTTCAACCTCATTCCATTGTAAATTTTGACCAACGTGTCCTCCAAATATTCAAATCTGGCACCTTACCCAAGGATAAATTCGAACATGAATCTGCCCACAATTT
Organism: Thuja plicata; assembly: GCA_018584345.1. NCBI lineage: Eukaryota > Viridiplantae > Streptophyta > Pinopsida > Cupressales > Cupressaceae > Thuja > Thuja plicata. The sequence goes on along the minus strand of MU227687.1, from coordinate 1,573,317 downwards.
CATGGATGAGCAGAGCTTATTCAAACTTTTCTCACGTATTTAGTGTTGATGTTATAGCTGCAAGAGTTATCTTTCTCTCCTGTATTCAAAATAAATAAATATATTATTGAAGCCAAATCAACAGATAGCATCATCTTCTTTGTAACGTCAAGGCAATGAAGGGTCAAGACAATTTTATATGTTCTTCCAAGAGGAATTCGTATTTGAAAAAATTGATATTTTTTGTTTTCTGAGAGATAGATACAGAGGAGCTATTATCATTACTTCAGTTTTAGCCTAGTGTTTGGGCAAATTGTAAAGCAGTCTTCTGCTCTTTCATTATATATATAAGTGATATAATTGTGGCTGGGCTTTTCTCCCTCAAGTTGGAGGGTTTTCCCAGGATAATTCATTGTGTCTTATTGTGCATTATTTTGTTTTTCTGTTTATCTTCATTTGTGTATTAAAAAATCAACATTTAGAACCCAACTTCCAATACTATAAGATTCCCCTATAAATTTTTACCCAATTGTTTGCAATTTTCCTTCCTCAGTAGTTTTATAAAACAAATTATTTATCGTGATTTTGTGAGTGGTTTCAGTTTGCAAGATAGTGAATTTGTTTTGAGAGTATAAGATTGTGGTTGTTGCAAGATGTATCACAGATAGTTGGAGAATAAACAACATAGATTGAGCGCACAAGTAGAGGTTTCCTTTATTATATCTTTTGCTCAAAATACAGAAGTAAAGCATCAAATTTCTAAGATGATTAATAGCAGACTTAAATATAGATTGATACACACAGTAGTTATTTGTTTGACAGTCAAAATACACTTCCAGCAACTGCGTCTGAGTAATAATATCCTTTCAGGGAGTCTTTAACCACCTAACTGTTACCAAAAAGTCTCTGCCAATATGTCTGAAAATACTCAAGCCAGAATCCTTTAATTGACAGTAATGTTTTGCACAATCCTGAGAGAAAGTTTTGCTTGCTAGTGCTTGGAGGTAAAAAATAACACCCAACTCACATATTCCAGCAGCAAGGGAAATATAAAATATCACATGATGTTCAAGCAAAGTCCTTTAATAAGGAGTGCACAAGTTTCTCGTAACTGTAAATCCCACATTCTGATATAATGATCAACAACTCCATCATTGCACCAATAGCAATTTGGTTTACTGTATCAATCTTCAAAAATGGGCACCTCTTGAATAACCTGTCGTTAGACCTCCACGACCCACCATAGGGCATTTTGACCTTCAAAGAATCCCTCACGCACCAGGTGAAAGCCTCACGCTACTCTCTTAATCACCACACCCCAAAATATAGCTCCCTTTGACCTCCAAAATCCTAGTATCTACTTTAACGTAGCAGAAAGAGGCACATCAAACAACCAACAATAGCTGTGACTGGGGAAAATGTCAGAAAGCATCGATTCGACCAGGTGTTGTCTAATACTTGTTCTCGACTTCCTTAAGAATGGCATCCAACCTCTATTTCATGAGCACTTATAAATACTTGTTTGCCCTTGCATAAGTCATGATAATCAACTAAGGCATAAGCTACTCAACAAGTGTTCTACTCCATATATGGTTTGACCTTTCAGATTTTGAATATATCAATCCTTTCGCTCCAAATCCAATAAAACCAAAAAAAGCCTCATGCCTCAAACTACATGAAATCCTTCACACACACTATGAAATTTGTCTTTAATTAAAAGACTTCACCAATTTCTAAAGCTTGTACCAATTAATCCAAACATGAAAATCCTCTTGATGCTCAAATGCAAACCCTGGTTGAGTTCACCTCTAAATCAATACCAAGAACGAGGATTTTTGTTCCCGCCTAAACCTTCAACACAGTCGACCCCTGTGTGGAACCGCTTTGGTGAAGCAAGAGGGTTTCCGTCCTCAGCACCAATAACTTTTTGGGGATTTCGTGTCATAGGCAAAAGTTTGGCCACAGGCACAAACGTCTAAATCTTTGCAAAGAAAACAACAAGCTTCTAAATCTTCTATATATCACAAATGAGCCCTCAGCCTCCTTTTATAACCATCTCGAGAACTTTCTGAAAGTGCATTATAAAATCACTTTGTAACTTAATTAATCCTTAAAGCCCCGAAAAGTGACTTATTTAAATATTTAATAACTCAAGGCACTTTAGGCACAACATTAAGCGTCCAACCTTTAAAACTTTCCAATCTCTTTTCAACAAGCTATTGTACTAAGGTGCCCGTTAAAATATTTTAATTAAATTAGCAACCTTAATAAAATTTATTAAATGTAGCTCAATATTACACCCAAGTTGCGGAAATGGTCGAAATGCACAGAATCGAAAACTAGCTACACGGGAGGGATACCAATGATGATTGATGATAATTGGACCCAATTGGATGACTTGCAATAAATAGAAACTCTTTCCAACAATCTTGGAGAGCACAGTAGAAGCCGAAAATAACATTGGAAAGTGCCCTCTCTGTCCTCTAGGCCATCTGAACTCGCTGGTAACATCATGATCAAATAACTATTATGATTCCGCTGGCACACATTCAAAAGAACAAAGCCAATAAAAAAGAAAGAGAACCTGAAAATGGGGGCATTACAAATACAAAATGCATGCAATATCACCTACAATCCTATAAGAAGCATTCAAGCATGCCAAGCAACACGATCATCTTAGGCAAACCTTTGAATCTCAATCCAACAAGCCACAACTTGATCTTAGAACCAATAGATAAAAGCCTTATTAGAAGCAAGTTATCAACACTATTGAGCGCAAACCAAAGTCCCCCCTATAAATCCTCAAGATTCCTGTCTCCCAAAGATAAACTTTTATAATCCTTAGCACGTGCATGATGCATGTCTATGGATGCAGCCAAAAGCTCACCCGTGATATAACTACCATGAGAAGCCTCCCCTCAATCTTAGAGCCGATACATCAAAGCCTCGTGATAAGAAAGCTTTCGATATTACCGAGTGCCAAACAAATCCTCTCTGCAAGTCCTTATACTCCCTCTCTCTCAAAGACAAACTTCCGCAATCCCTATCACCTAGAAGACTTAAACCTATGGTACAACCAATCCCTCACCATATGATATGACTAGTGGTATGAAAATTGGCGGTATTCCCATGACACTTGTCACAATCTTAATATTGGGGTATTGAACCTAGTACTTGGAAATGATTTTAATCACAAAGCCATGAAATGCGCTAGAAATGCCAAACTCCTCATTGCTAAACAAGGTCCTTTATCATGAAACCAACATCCAATTCTTCCCCCATACCAACACTAAAAATGTCACGTAGAAGCAATCTCTTCTAAGGCTACACCAACCCAAAACAAGAATCTCCAACAAGAGTCATCATTACAATTAAAGGCCCTTATGCTCACAACCTAGCCAATTCTCAATACATCAATGCTACTTAAGTAAATCAAAGAAGAAAGCCCACCCATATAGACCTTGTCACCATGACACCTACTAGAAAGCATTCTCGATAATTTTCCTCGATTCTACTACAATGAATCCTTTAACAAACTGATTTCCCTCCCAAAAACTAATACCAACTTTAATGACCAATCTACCACAACCACATAAAAATCCTCACAAACACCTCAAAATCAAAATCTCATCCAAACAATTCCAACTATCAACCAAAGTACAAGTGTGGTACCTATCAAAGCCTACACAAGGGAATTTCTTGAAGATCTCAATACCATGCCTTGCAAAAAGCACTTTATGGAGTTCATGGAAATATCCCCACACCATAGGTTGATTCTTCTCCAGCAAATAATGGTTGTAGAAAAAACATTCAAAATTGAACCAAAAAGCAAATTACCATAGAATTCCCCTTAGATGATAAGGTCAATGATGGAACCCTCTTTCTATCTGATGATCATTAACATCTAAGTACAGGGATACCGTTTAGATTAAGAATCCAATATCAATTTTACCTCGCTATAGCTCATCAAACAACTAGGATATTCAAAAATGAATTCAAACTAACGAAGACTTTGACATCCTAGTGTAAGAGCCCCTACTATTCTTCACCAAATTTTTTACTCTCTCCTTAATACATTTCGTCGAACACTTGTCATGAAAGTGTAATTGTGGTTTCAGATTTGCAAAAGTATTCATGAAGAGGTTTGGAAAAGATATTCTTGGAAAATAATACTCAGAAATGAATAATGATAGTATTCCTTACAGTTTATAATCAGTATCTAACATTCCTATCAACAGTATTGCAGCTACAAATAGAGAATAGAAGTTCAGTTTGAAATGTTCCAGTTTACTTGCTCATATGACACATATAAAATGTGTCTTCTGAAATTTATTATCTATCTGAATGACTCTGCAACAATAAAATGTTATAGCATTCTAACCTTATTTCACTGTCGATGGTGATTTATGAAATAGACCAATCAGATGCCAGAATGGCACTCAATAACCATTTGTTGTGCACTGACACCACAGATCAATATAGCTGCCCAGATGTGAAGGAAACGGTCCACAGCAAGTATACAGGTTTCCAAAGCCACCTAAAGACATGTCAATAAAAGCCTCTATCTCAGACACATGCTAAGGATGCTTAACATGGTGCTTTGGTTTGAAGATTCCAACCAGATAATTCAATTATTATTCCTGTCCCAAACTTCTGTCAACTTCCTATACAATAAGGAGAGGCTCACGATAACTCACGCTTGCTCCCAATAAATCATCACGGTGTTTCCGGCACAACGATTTGCCCAGCAAAGGTATTCTGTGTTGTCCAATACATGATTCTATTTATAACACAAAGCCCGAATTCTAGAATATGAAGTCATAGTTGAAAAACTCAAACTCGGCAATAACTCAGTCGGCCCACAAATTTTGAAAAAATCAAACTCAACGAAAAAATCAGCAATAAATCGACACTTTTATCGAACATTTGAAAATATATAATTTCTTAAAATATTCTTAAAAAAGCACACATATACATCTGAATAAAATTGAGTTCAACACATATCGAAGTCAAACTCCATGAAACAACTACAACTTCTGCATACATATTAAGTTCAAGTTTCAATATCAATGAAAACTATAAATCATTGATTGTGTCTATGACTAAATCTAAAAAGAGATTGTTGCCGCTGGGTGGGTGGTACTGAAGTAGTTGCAGCATCCTCAACAGGTGCCTGAATAGGTGCCTCAACAGAAGCCTCTGATGGATGACCAAGCTCACGTTCCTTCTCACGTGCTACCACTTCTGCATCCCAATCATCTTCCTCCATCTCAAACTCAGCGAAGTGATCATCAATCAAGAAAGGAACCACATCATCACCATCAGGAGCACCAACCCAATCTACTGAATATGGATTAGTGTCATCCAAGTCAAGTGATTCATGTGAAGCCTGCCCTTGCACCCTCTTTTCGTGCAATCAAAGGTTGTACTGCACATAGACCAAGTCATTCAAACAGTTTTGAGTCAACCTATTGTGCTTCTTTGTGTCAATGGCATCAAAAATACTCCAGTTGCACTCGTAATCAAAAGTACTGTAGTGTTGCGATAATATTTGAATGGCAAGATTTTGAGAATTAGGTGTTGTGGCACCGTAATCTTCCCACCACAAATCTGCAACGATAAAAAATTGACATTTATAACTTGGTAAAAATTCCAATAAACTTAATGAGCGAAATAAATGGTATAATAAAACTAAACACGTGTTCTTTTTTACCTAGTTGCAGGGTGTCTCTCCTACATTTGCAATCAAGTGAAGAAAACAATACCCCATCGGCCTTCTTATAGCTTTGTAACTCATCAAGTATGAGGTCTCGAAGGTGCTCATCATCAACTAATCTCTTAATACATGTGTCTAGGCCAACCTGAATTTCTACATCTGCTCTGAAAGAGTTGGAGAAGTAAAACTTGGGGTTCAAGTGGTAGGTAGCAGCATGAATATGTTGGTTGAGTTGTCAGTTCCACCTTCGATCGATTATGTGCCTATCCATGGCCTCATATAGATACCCCATGGGGTTTTTATCCCCATCCACCATTCGCAGAACCCTCACCAACGGTTCTAACATCTAGGCACAAAAAAATTAACAAAAATCAGCAAATTGCAATATCTCAAAATTAAATAATAAATCATCAATTAAGGGTGGAAAACTTACATTGATGATCTCCATCATCTTGGCCAATCTTACCTCAAAAACAGCCTTCACAACCTTCTTTGCTTCAAACTTCTTGGCATAAGGGCTCTCCAACCATCTCACTCACAAACATCCGCTTTAGGTTGGGCAATGTGGCTAATATGCTCTGTAAGGAAAAATTAGTAGCAAAGTGTGTGACCCCTAATCGCACAAGATCCTTACCATCAGTGTGCTCTCTCATAAGACTCGGGACCCATGTGTGGTTTGTACATGTACTTTGTGATATTTCTTTCATCTTCAACCACCTTCTCCGCCCAACTGAGTTTCTCTATGTCCCCAAAGAGCAAGTCAAAACAATGGGCAGCACAAGGGCTCCAAAATAATGTTGGATGCCTAGAATTCATAAATTTACTGGCTGCCACATATGCAACTGCATTATCAGTCACAATCTAGATGACATTACCCACTCCCACTTCCATCACCGCCTCATCCAACATTTGCACAAAGTCTCTGCATTTTTCACTTGATCAGAGGCATCAATTGATTTTAGAAATACTAACTGTCCCCCCTGAAACAACTAGAAAGTTGACGAGTGTCCTATTCCTACTATCTATCCACCCATCAGATATAATGGTGCAGCCTTTTTGTTCCCAAATCCTTCTTTGCTCTTCCACAAGTCAAGTGTTTTGGACCTCACCCTACAATAATGGTCCACTCACCTCATAACAGCTTGGGGCCTTGAACCCCTTAGTAGACACAGTCATTGCAGTGACCAATTACTCCCGATACGAACTACATAAACATTGAAGGGAATATTGTTGTAAAACCAAAATCTTGCAATTGCCACCTTTGTCTGATGGTGTATCTCTTTGTTCCATGCAATGCCTTGCAATCTAGGTTGAGCACCAGGAGTGTTACGTGGAACCCAAAAGTTTGATATATGCCCGCCCACATTTCTCAATCCTTGTATATGTGGTCCAATGGAAGAAGAAGCCCCTGCACTTGTTTGCGGCCCAGTAGAACTAAAATCTCCCATTGGGGTTGTCATTGCCTCTGCTGTGCTCTTTTTTCCCGCCTTTTTTTGTGCATATGCTTCAAGGCTTGCTAAAGCCTCCCTCATAGCCTCTTTGGGGCAGTCATCACATGGTGTAATATCATGGCATTCGATCTTTGCAAGGTGATATTTGAGCCGACTTATGCCCCCTGTTAACTATTTAGTGCAATGGTTACAAGTCACATCTCCTTGATTTGTTCTTGGTGTCCCATGTTTCCATAACTTGTCCCTCTTTCTGACACCAGCTATTTTCTTGTAGAGAAATAGGTAGAGAGCCTAGCAAAAATGAGACAAGATAAATAATTAGAGAGCGTAAAATAAATAATAGTACAGACCATATAAGAATAGAATCTATATTCATGAACCATAAATCTGTATTTATTAATCTATATTCATAATTTCATAGTATTCATAAATTTATAAATCTTTAACCATAAATGAATACAGATTTATAAATTTATGAATATAGATTAATACAGAACTTTTAATCTATATTCAGAAATTTATAAATCTGTAATCATAATTAATTTATGAATACAGCTTTATATATTTTTATCATTTCCCTTGATATTTTTTTAAGAAATGCATGAATAAAATGAATTACAGAGTATGGACTTGGTAGAAACAATTCTATGAAGGGAGATGCTTATAGTTATGGAATTATGATATTAGAGATGGTTACAAGAAAGATTATAACTAATGATATGTTTGTGGGAGACATGAACTTGCAAAAGTGGGTGAAGTTAGCAAGGGATGGGCATATATTGTTAGATTGCACAATGTTAGAGCATATAAATCTATCCCACAATGCCTTTAAAGGTCCACTACTAGATTCATTTTCCAAATTAAAAAAAATCTACAAGAAATGGATTTTTCTTTCAATATTTTTCAGGGCATATTCCAAGGGTTGTTTGCAAATAAAGTTGTTATATAATTGAATTTATGATGTATTACTACTATTTGCCTATCAATTTAATACATGATAACCGATCTCTAAATTCTCCCAATCTACTTTGTTTTGATTCACTTTGATTTTCTTTCTCTTTTCATAGAAACAAAGCTTGTGAAATGATTACTATAATTAATTTATACGGTGATATTAGTATAGATAAATCTATTATCTATGCAAGTTCGATGTCTCGTTTTTTTCTGGATCCTTTTTTCCCTTGTACATGATATATTACACTACAAAGTTCAACGTATATATCCCAACAAAGGAACAAAACAAAATGAAATTAATTACATAATCTTGGCTTCTCCATTTGATGAGGGAAAAATCTGTGTTAGTGGATAATGCTACCAATTTACATTACAAATTATCTTGAATGCAATGAATGAAGATATAGATAAAATGGATTGAACTAGAGATTAAAAAAATCGCACATTTAAATAGTCAGTGAAGATATAGTGATAGTTGAGAGAGGGTACTATAAACTTGGTGAAATTTCCTTCCTCAACATTGTAGACTGGTTAGAGTAGTGTGTGTTAGCACATTTTTATAAAGATAGATGAAAATTTTACTTGTAATATCTTTCTTCAATGCAAGTAGTGAGAAGTACAAATTATAAAAAAATTTAATATTCAACATTTAGTATCTAACAGAGACTTTTCTTTATTTTCCATTTATATATTTAATATTTATATCTATTTCAAATTTTTTATGATCTCTTTGCAAGTCTTTTAGAGGATTTTTTGAGTTATTTTCATTCATTCTTTTTGTTCCACTAATTAAACTCATGTAAGATACCAAAAATTTCTATAAAAGACTTTCCACACCTCTTCAGCATACCCATTCCACACTACGATGTGATTGCTAGTTTAAAAACAAATAAATTGTAATAATCAATTAGTAGAATTTTGATCCTGCCATCAACATTTAAATCCTCTTAATGAAAATATTTGTTGAGTTCTCAAATGAAAATAAAATCCACACAAAAGAATAGTAGGGCTAATGGTAAAAGGACGTATAGATAAATTTATATATTTATACAGATTTGAATTTATAATTCATAAATTTATAAATCTGTATACAGGTGACACTATAACAGCATAACTATACATAAATCATTTATGAATGCATAACGACAAGAAATTACAATCACAGGATCTTTATAAATTATAATTATATAACTGCAGTCTTTTATATCAAAATAATAGTAAACCAAAACTATATATAAACTTTAAAATATATATTAATAAGCTAAACTATTTTAATAAACTATAATTTATATCTCAAATTATTGCAAGAAAACATTATAAACTTTATAAATTTGTTTGCAGGAGGTCTTGGGCATTTGATTCAATAATGATAATCAAGCGGAAGCCCTTCTGATTCTAATGATAAACTTTATAAATTTGTTTGCAAGTCAAATTTCAAGGAAAAAACTAAAATAATAATCAAGCCCTTCTCAATCGATAATGATTTTCAAATTCATCGAATACATTTGTTAAAAGTTTACCTACCCGTGATCGCAGCATTTTTTCTTATCACGGCCTTCTTTCCTTGTCGTCATCGACAAAAATGGCTTTACAAACCCCTAATTTTACTTTATATTATGTTGTGTTTCACTTTATGACTTTACCGCCGATTTAATCCTCCAGAAAGCATGTTTTCGCGATTTTAACCCTAAAAACTCGTGGCGATATTTTGATAAAATTGTTGCCAATTTTTTAATGATTATATCAGCTGCATCTTTGACGTGCGATATATCGCGATTTTGGCAATTTTCCTTCAATTTTTTCAACTCTTACGGACTTCATATGCAGACACAAGGAAAGCCTATTTCAATCATTTGCAAATCCTTTGACTCAATAATACCAAATTGAAGGTAATATACTCTTCTTCCTCCACGGTAAACTTGACATTCGAATATGTTATAAAGTCACTTGTCCCTTTGTCTTGGCATGGGCATTTATCAAATTAATCTTTTATTGAATTGACCCCCCTTTATAACCTCTACAATACTCCTTCAAAGCTGCAGCCCCCTGAAATTATTTGCCAAATATAGATAATCTCATTGAGACGGAAAAATAATATTAACTCTGCAATTAGATCGAGTATGTTGGCAACTAGCACCCGATCTTATAAAATATATCCTTAATTTAGGATGATAGAAAATTATCACATCAATATTGAATATGGTAGAATAAAATATTCTTTATGTCCCAAACTCAGAATATAAACCCCCAAGAAGATAATATTAATATCAAATCTGATAATATTAATAGGTTTTTCTCAATTAAGATATGTGCAGCACCAAATACCTCAATCCGGCATAGATGTAGACTCCATCACGAATCCACCTCTTTGAAGAACCAAGTTTCCATCCATCTCTTCTGTCAAACTCCTTAAGGTTTTCATCTCCAGAAATTTCAGCTAATGCCAAAGTATCAAACAATTTTATCAAATCCAATAAACATCTCCACGTTTCAAATGTATTGCAAACCCTCTATTTTTATAACAATCTGATGAGCCTTCTAGAATTTCCATCTCATAATGTGGCTTCTGAAATAAGCTGGATAACTTAATTAAACAAAGTGACTTTTAATAAATTTTTATTATTTTATTTAAGTCACTTATTAATTAAATTAATTAAAATAAAGTAGTCCTTTTAATATTTCATTTATTTGGACAACCTTAAAATAATTAATTTAATTAATTCATCTCACAAAAAATTTGGGGACATTACACCTAGTCTTGACAAAAATAATCAAACACCATTCTGATGGCTTTGGTTACGAACTACAATTGGGATCAAAGCCACTCACATTAAAGAATAGTGTCGACTTAACATTTCTTACAAAATACTTCAAGAGTGACAATGGACTCATCACATGCATGTAACAACATCCTCCAATAGCCAAGGCATTACATTCAACCATAAAGGTACTTGCTACAAATACATAACCAATCAAAACCCATGAGATATTATGATCAACTTACATGACAGAAACCAGGATTCCCATCTCCCACATTATCAATTGCATCTACTCAAGAGAATACAAAAACATATTCCCTATTGCACATGTTAGCATACTTGACTTCACTAATGAACCTTATAAATTCCAAAATAGATGCAATACTACCATATTAACTCAAGCCATCAATAATTGCCCACCACCCCCACTATCACCAATAGTAAAACATGCTCCATAGTTGAAAACATTGGCAAAAAAGAAGCGGCATGCAATGGTAATGAAGAAATATACGATGATATCACATTTGAATTAAATGAATGGGTAGTCAAAGTTTTCAAAGAATCTACCACACTTTCACCACAAAAATTTAATAACTAGGTATTGCAAATAAATCCATTATCAAAGATACACAAAATGAATTTATGCAAAAGCAATCTTGAGTTGTTGAAACTTCAGGCAACGACGATTATATCATTGCCCATGCACAAGACTAACATTTTGATGTTCATTATAAACAAGAATCAGCCCATATGTGCTCTAATATAATGTGCCCTCTTCAAAATTAAACCAAGATAAAATTCATACCCAGGTCATACTTTTCACATGGGTCAAGGAATTTCGCACTATTGTAAAATGAAATTATAATATAAAGGGCCTCAAGTAAAGTTCAAAAATAAGATAGGGTCTCTTATAAAGTTTATTTTAAATAATTCCTCAAAAAATATCAATCAAAGGTCATGAAGGAAATTCGAAGAGTTATGTGTATTGGAGGAAAACTCTTAGTGAGGCCAAGCAAGGAGGAGGCATATGAATAAACCATTCTAATTTCTAATTTCTGCTCCTTGTTGGATCATTGGAATTTAGTTCAATTACCCTGAGGGCAAAACCCTCTAGGTCTAGAATTGGAGGACAAAAAATACCTGATTTTGATCATTGGATTAGTGGACAAAATCCCATGATTCAGAATTCGGGCAACCTCACCCAAGAATTGCATATGAGCTTCAAAGTGACAAGCAATTCAAAGTGACATCGTGGTAAACTCTTTCTAACTAGTATGCAAGAGCAGAATGTAATGTCCCTCGATTAATCTATATATTCTAATTCTTTACCATTAAAGTATATTTCTAACTATTGTAGCTATTGCATTAATTAATCAAAATTGAGCATTTGACTGCATTGTTGAGAATTATTGTTAGTGATAATTAATATCATCATAATATAATTACAATATATATATATATATATATATTATAAATGTTATCATTAGTTGAGATAACATAATGTATATTTATTATAATATATATTTCTTATAATGAATATTTTTTATTAATATACTTTTAAATATATAATAATATATTATATTATATAATGATATATAATATATATTATATATATATAAGTGAAGTAATGATATATAATATATATTACATTATATAGATTATAATATAAGTATGATAACTAAGGAGTTTAACTCTTTTAGTCAACCACCTTAGTGGTGCAGCTAGCTGCGGCCCAGTCGCACCCCTAAGGGGAGCGACGGGGTGGGGAGGGGACGTGACTCCCCCTCCCGCACCATACTTATAATGAGGAGCCCTGATGGTAAGAGGAAAGAAAGAAAGTAAATTAAAAAGGAAAACAAGATACGAAGACAGGAAAAAATAGTGTTAAATGGATTTTATACTAACGTTGTGCATCTAAAATAATATTAGATACCATAGAGAATGAATTGGATGTTCATTAGAGATGGGATTCCTAATATTGGATACCATAGAGAATGAATTGGATGTTCATTAGAGAAGGGATTCCTAAAATTGGATACCATAGAGAATGAATTGTATGTTCATTAGAGATGGGATTCCTAAAATAATATTGGATACCATATAGAATGAATTGTATGTTCATTAGAGATGGGATTCCTAAAATGATAATATTGGATACCATAGAGAATGAATTTTATATTCATTAGAGATGGGATTCCTATATGTGGAGGGGGCTAGAGGAAATTGTTATAGTTTCCCTAGTCTCGAGATTATTGCAATCTCACTTAGGCAGTATATATACTGATAGTCAGTCATATGCATATGTGTAGGCTTGGATAACGTCTATCGTTTCCAAGAGATTCCTAGGGCAGTGCTCTATGGGAAGACGTGTCGATAACCTAGTTGCTTAGAGTGGATCTTATATCCCTCAAGCCAAGAATCGGGAATTCTATGAAGCCCGACCTAGAGGCAGCTCCTAAGAATCAAATTCTCTTACTAACGTAGAATAGAGTATGAGGCATATAAATAATGTGCAATATTTTCTACTAATGATGGTTTTGAAGGAAATATATATAAAGAGACAAGAAGGGACATTACAGTGGTATCAAAGTATTGATCTTGCCATCTTGTGAATTCGACTCATGCAAACCTATCAACGCACCAAGGGAAATAAAGCTATGGCAGAACAACTAGCACAAGAGTTAAGAAAACTTCATGGAACAAACCAACGAAAGGTTCGAAAGAACCAACCAGTTGATACTCCAGGCCATTCAAGGCATGAACAAAAGCAATCATAATGGGAGACCCAATCCCAATCTAGGGAGAGATACTCACTCCAATCATTCTGAAAATGAACACCCAATTCATGATTCCACCATGAGGCCTGCTATACCATCCTTTCTCCCAAGAGAAGAACCACCCACCCATTCAGTATAAGAGATTGTCCAAATGTATGCTAGTTTAGAACCAGAGATACATGGACTCATCCCCTTTAAAGAATACTATGAAACTAAAACCCTGGGCAGCCATAGAAGAAGAAGAAATAATGGGGAAAGAGACATTAAAACCAAGATAGGTAAAATGTCATTACCATACTCCGATGGGGCAGGAAAAGAAACTGCCCAAGCTTGGGTTCAAAAACTAGAGACCTACCTTTCCCTTAGCCCTATGACTGAAGAGAGTGCCATTAAATTCGCCATCATCCATTTAACCGAAGAAGCTCACAATTGGTGACACTATGGCATCATCACTCTTGGGCATAATAGTATCAACACCTATAGTGAGTTCACACAAAAAATCATTAGCCGATTTGACCAAAGAGAGCCAGAATGGTACTTCCAAGAATTAACCCACCTCAAACAAACAGGCACTATTGAAAAATTTGCCTACAAATTTCAGAGTTTATTAGTCATGGTTCCCGACATATCTCAAAAGAGAAGGGTCTACATGTTCCTTGAAGGACTTAAAGAACACATCAAAATAAGAGTAAAACCTTTCGAACCCCAAACACTTGAAGAAGCTATCTGGAAGGCAAAAATGTCAGAGTACGATACGACTAAGCAAAAGCCATGAGGCATTTATCTACGACACCAAATCGAAGTGAAGGACCCAAAACAGATCAATCCAAGTGTCTTTTATGTCAACAACCATGGAGTAGGGACCACAGGTGCAAAGAAAGACGAGAATTCATCAAAAAGGAGTTGTGCTTCAAATGTAAAGCGCCATGGACTAAAGATCACTAGTGCAAAAGAGGACAAATGAATAACATGGAGGAAACGCAAATTGAAGACGGTCCTGTTAAAAGAACAAGATTTGAAGACCCCAGACAGGGAACACTAGCCGTCATAACCCAGGGGAATTAGAACAGGCCCTTCTGACTTAAAGGTATAATCCAAGGACAAAAAGTAACCGCGTTGGTGGACACAGGAGCCTCACATGATTTCATTAGCCAACAACTTGTAGCAAAACGAAGGTTACCCACTCAAGGTTTCAAAGGGTTTGAAGTAATAATGGGCAACGGAACAATAGACCAACGCACTAAAATTACACCCCAGTTAGAAATTAAGGTGGGAGAACATATAATCAAAAGAAACTTCTTTGTGGTAAATTTGCAAAATGATATCATTCTGGGAATGTTGTGGATAAATTCATTGGGGCCATTTACAATGGATAGTCTGAATCTCGAAATCTGCTTTCTTCATGAAGGGAAAGAGGTAATACTAAAAGGGAAACCAGATGGCTCTCGAAAGGTAGTATCATGTAATAGAAGGGAAAAAATACTTAGGCATGATCAAGGAGAATGGATAGCCCAATGTATGATCCTAGATAAAGTCTCCACCCATGAACAAATAACTCACATTGACATCCGTCCCATCCTTAGTAAACATAGAAATGTCTTTGAGGATATTCCACTCGGGTTACCCCAAAAAAGAGGATTCGAACACTCAATCGAATTAGAGGAAGGAGCTAAACCAGTCATCACAACTCCTTATCGTCACCCCCACAAATTTAAAGAAGAGATTAAAAGGACCATTAAAGAGTTACTAGAAATGGGCCATATTCAACCCAACAACAGTCCATTTGCCTCCTTCGTGGTCCTTGTTAAAAATAAGATGGAACGATGAGAATGTATATAGACTACCGATCTTTAAATAAAAAAACTATAAAAAATAGATACCCCATACCAAGGATTGATGAATTAATGGATGAACTACATGGGGCCAGATACTTTTCAAAAAATTGATTTAAGATCAGGGTATCATCAAATTAGAATGAAAAAGGAAGATATTCCCAAAACAGCTTTCTGATGTCACTATGGACACTTTGAATTTTTAGTTCTACTGTTCGGACTCACTAATGCACCAGCAACCTTTCAGTCATGCATGAACCATATTTTCAGACAACAACTAAGGAATTTCCTACTTATTTTCTTTGATGACATACTCATTTACCGTAAGACATGGGAGGAACACCTCAAACACATTGAAGAATTTTCGAACATTTTAGAATCAGAGTCATTATATGCAAAAAATGTCTTAGTGTGAATTTGGGTTAGAAGAAATCATCTACTTAGGACACAAAATCAGCAAAGCAGGAGTGAGTGTAGATGAAAAAAGTAAGGTCGTTAAAGAATGGCAAACCCCCAGAACCTTAACACAACTACGAGGGTTTGTAGGTCTATGCAGTTACTACAAGTGATTTGTGAAGGGTTTTTCATAAATTGCAGCCCCCCTAACCGATCTAACAAAAAAAGGAGCTTTCACATGGAATGAGAGGGCCCGACAAGCCCTTTGAACAACTCAAGATTACCATGAGCTCATGCCCAGTCCTAGCTATTCCTGATTTTTCAATACCCTTTGAACTTCAATGTGATGCCTCCGGGGAAGGGATTGGGGCAGTGCTCATGCAAAGGAAGCACCCTATAGCCTTTGAAAGCCTAAAACTTACGGAAGCAGAAAGACACTACTCTATTTATGACAAAGAGATGCCAGCCATAATGCATGCTTTATCCAAATTCCGCCAATATCTAGTTTGTGGAAATTTTGTGGCAGATCACAACAGCTTGTGATTCTTCTTGAGTCAAAAAGATCTCAACG
This sequence comes from Thuja plicata, assembly GCA_018584345.1. NCBI lineage: Eukaryota > Viridiplantae > Streptophyta > Pinopsida > Cupressales > Cupressaceae > Thuja > Thuja plicata. Next base: position 1,556,882 of record MU227687.1, on the reverse strand, counting down.
ACAGGCAACAAAAATGGGTGAGCAAAATCCAAGCTTATGATTTTGATATCGAATACATTAAAGGAGTGAACAATGGCACAGTTGATGCACTATCTAGAAGGGCACACCTCAACACCCTCAGTAGCCTCTCCAAGGATTGGAAGGAAGGAATCAACAAAGAATATGATCAAGATGCACAAACCAAAGAAATCCTAGAAGGCAACCCACCTAATGAAAATTATAAAATTAGAGATAACCTCATATATTATAAAGGAAGGAACTATTTAATCCCTCAGTCTGAGTTCAAAGGAAAAATTCTCAGAGAATTTCATGACAACCCCTTAGCAGGACATCAAGGATACTATAAAACATGTAAACACATCAGAGAGAGATACTTCTGGATAGATCAAAAAGGTGATATACGAAAACACGTACAAGAGTGCATGACATGTCAGCGCAACAAGGTTGAGCTCACCCACCCAGCCCGACTACTCCAACCTTTGCCCATTCCCCACCAGAAATGGGAAAGTATATCCATGGACTTCATAACAGGATTGCCCAAGACACAAGGAAAAGATAGCATCTTTGTGGTAGTGGATAGGCTCACTAAGTATGCCCATTTCTTTGCAGTCTCTACAGAGTACAAAGCCTATCAGATTGTTGATCTATTCTTCAAAGAAGTATTTAGGCTCCATGGCCTCCCACAGAACATTATCAGTGATAGAGATAGCAAATTTATTAGTAAATTTTGGCAAGAACTCTTAAGATTAGCTGGGACAGCCTTGACGCCTAGCACCAGTTACCACCCACAAACAGATGGTCAAACGGAAATAGTAAACAAGTGGCTAGAAGGATACCTAAGGAATTATGTTACAGGTCAATAAAGTGCTTGGATCAAATGGTTACATCTAGGAGAACATTGCTACAACACAACGCACCACATGTCAATAGGGATGAGCCCCTTCCATGCACTATATGGATGAGGCCACCGCTTTTGGGGAGCTACTCCTTCAAGAAAGTAAAGTACCAAAGGCGCAAGATTTCATTCAACAAAACAAGGAAATCATGAAGTCCCTAAAAGAGAACTTACATCAAGCACAGAATCAACAAAAGATCTATGCATATAGGAAACGTTTAGAAAGGACATTCGAGAATGAAGATCTAGTGTTTTTTATGACTGCAACCATACAAACAATCCACTATCGAGCAAAGTGGTGCGGAAAAGTTGAGACCCTGGTTCTACTGACCATATAAAATACTACGAAGAAACGGAGATGTAGCTTATGAACTAGAACTCCCTGAAGGTAGCAAAATTCACAATGTGTTCCACGTATCCAGGCTTAAGAAAGTTATCGGACAACACACAACCCCATGTAAAGAACTACCCCCCCTGGATAATGAAGAAAAACTCATATTATGTCCTGAGATCGTTCTCGACACTCGAGAAAGGAAATTAAGGAATCGAACAATCACTGAATATCTAGTAAAATGGAAAAATCTTCCGAGTGAAGATGCCACCTGGGAAAGGGAGGAAAAACTTAAATTGCTTGAGGACAAGCAAATTCGAGACGGGGGAACTGTTATGTCCCTCGATTAATCTATGTATTCTAATTCCTTACCATTAAAGTATATTTCTAACTATTGTAGCTATTACATTAATTAATCAAAATTGAGCATTTGACTCCGTTGTTGAGAATTATTGTTAGTGATAATTAATATCATCATAATATAATTACAATATATATATATATATTATAAATGTTATTGTTAATTGAGATAACATAATGTATATTTATTACAATATATATTTCTTATTAATATACTTTTAAATATATAATAATATATATTATATATTATATTAATAATTATATAATGATATATAATATATTATATATATAAGTGAAGTAATGATATATAATATATATTATATTATATAGATTATAATATAAGTATGATAACTAAGGAGTTTAACTCCTTTAGTCGGCCACCTTAGTCGTGTGACTGGGCCGCAGCCTTGCGGCTGCGACCATTCGCACCCCTAAGGGAAGCGACGGGGTGGGGAGGGACGTGACTCCCCCTACCACACCATACTTATAATGAGGAGCCCCGATGGTAAGAGGGCAGAAAGAAAGTAAATTAGAAAGGAGAACAAGATACGAAGACAGGAAAAAATAGTGTTAAGCCAGGGACAGTCACAAGGACTCGCTGGTACGAAACTATTTCTTTTTACCATTTTTTATTTATGATATATATATATATATATACAGGCATTTTTCTATCAATTATATAATTATATATAGATGTATATTTTATACACATATATGTATATGTGTATATATATATGTATATGTGTGTGTGTGTGTGTTTATATATATATATATATATATATATGAATAAACTCATTTATTAAGGCATTTTGTGAATATATAATCCATCATTTATATAATTATGTATATATGTGTATTTTATATATAACTAGAATATATCTATTATATGAATTCTTAAAATTAATGCATTCTTGTATAAATATGAATTTCTCATGAATGAACTTTAAATGGATTTTATCCTAACGTTGTGCATCTAAAATAATATTCGATACCATAGAAAATGAATTGGATGTTCACTAGAGATGGGATTCCTAATATTGGATACCATAGAGAATGAATTGGATGTTCATTAGAGATGGGATTCCTAAAATTGGATACCATAGAGAATGAATTGTATGTTCATTAGAGATGGCATTCCTACAATAATATTGGATACCATATAGAATGAATTATATGTTCATTAGAGATGGGATTCCTAAAATGATGATATTGTATACCATAGAGAATGAATTTTATATTCATTAGAGATGGGATTCCTATATCTGGAGGGGGCTAGAGGAAATTGTTATAGTTTCCCTAGTCTCGAGATTATTGTAATCTCACCTAGGCAGTATATATACTGATAGTCAGTCATATGCATATGCGTAGGCTTGGATAACGTCTATCATTTCCAAGAGATTCCTAGGGCAGTGCTCTATGGGAAGACGTGCCAATAGCCCGGTTGCTTATAGTGGATCTTATATCCCTCAAGCTGAGAATCGGGAATTCTGTGAAGCCTGACCTAGAGGCAGCTCCTAAGAATCAAATTCCCTTACTAACTTAGAATAGAGTATGAGGCATTAAAATAATGTGTAATATTTTCTAGTAATGATGGTTTTGCAGGAAATATATATAAAGAGACAAGAAGGGACATTACACAAAATCATATATAATTTGCAGGAGCCAAACCCCACATTTGTCTAAGGGACAATTGTTGCCAATGGTTCATAAAATATCTTCCAGAGGTTATCAACAAATTAAGGCAGATATATTATCAGCAATTCATGGCAGAATTCCCAATAACTTCTTAATAACCAACAAACAGCAATCTATGTTGGAGGGTGCATAATCTGAATTTTACAAGTTTCAAAGTGGCAATTCATATTCTTTGAGCATGACACCTTGTCGTGACTCAGATTTGTGCATTTGATAGAACTAAGGCTGTGATTCCTAATTTATCATAAATTTCTGCTAATTACAAGTGGCTGCAATTCTCCATTTGTGGCAGATTCTCCCAGTGTATGCATCCATAGAAGGTACACTAAATAGGCAGACCTGACTCGTCAGTTGATTGGTAATCCTGAACACTACCAACTGTAACAATTGTTTCAGCAGAGCTGATAATTAATTCATTGTACATAACTTCTGTATTCATAACATAAAAATATTTAAACAGAATATTACACGTAACTCCAAATCCAAAAGAGTTCAAATCTCCTATATCAATTTAGTACCTAGATTTGAGGACAGCAATGCCAACCAAGGAAATTTTCCATATAACTAACTCGCAAATCCAAACCTACAAGACCAAAGATGGGTTCTAAATCATGTATCTGCCTGTACTCAACCTGAAATCCAAATTTCCCTCTTTGAAATCTTGCATGAGTCGGAAACTATAAAATCCATATCATCAAATTCAAAATCACCTAAATCCATTGCCTGCTAAAATGGTTGATGACATACAAAATTCATGTGTCTAATTACCTATGCAAATGGCGAGGGATGCAGAAAATCAATAACCTTCCCTGATGGTTAGTCCTACTCAAATCCTACTACCTACCGAAACTGTCATTTATGTGTATATCTTGTCCCTTGTCACTTGCCAAAATGATTAGTGTATCACCTACCCAAATGACTGATGCACAAAATGGCCATAATTCTTCCCCTCCAACAACAAAGGTTTCCTGAATCTTTGATGGAGTTTGGAGGCTACAAACATAATGGCAAAGTGTGTGATAGCTAGGAAATTAAACATGCATGTATAAAATACAATAGGAAACTAGATGTAATGCAAGAATAGGCACAGTCTCTTAGTACAAAAACAGTCACTTACTGGAGCAAACAACTTGCCAATGCACTACAACATTTTGACGATTGACAACTTCCTAAGGCAAAGTTTCTCCTAACCAGAGAGAGTATTTCAATAATGCAAAGATATGTGGAAGCTTAATTCAATTTGCAGATGTTGTTCGAAACCTAGGTATTGCTAAGTCCTTTCCCACCTTACTCCAAATGCCTAAGCATGCTTAACCAAGAAATGACCCCTCTTTGCAATACTTTGAAACCCCGCATACAAGGATTTTAACATAGACCGCTACTACAAGAGAAAAAACATGGCAAAAATATGCATGATGCCCCCTACTTTCACCACTTTCTCATATCCTATAAAGGTGAGGAGAAAGAAAATCACCCGTAGTTGCAGTAAGTCACTACTGGTGTTGCTGCTATAGAATGGAGCTTTAAAAAAAGCTCAATACCACTTGTTGGGCACTTATTTGTAAAATATTATTAAATAGAAGCAGTAGCATGCTTAAAAGAACATTATGTCACATAAATAGCTACAAACATGCTTATATTTATCAAGCTAGAACAAGTGTCACAGACCTCTTCAAGGGTCCAACTTTCTTAAGAGAAAATATCTAATACAAAATATGAATTCAAGATAATCTTCTTTTCATTACAATATCAATATATAAGCAACACAAAAGTGGTTTATGAGGTAAAATCCATGTAGGAAAAATCCACATAGTTAATATAAAAATATCACACAATTACAACTTTATGAGATGTATATGGAATAAATCCACACAATGAAATGTTCAACTAATTCAAACTAACTGAACTATAATTATTGCAATGCTCATGATAATAGTTGAAGGTTATGATGTAGGGGTCTTAACAATAATACCACAAAGTCTAAGTAAGGGGTCCACCTCCTGTTTAGGATGTCTTCATAGGTGTTTGCTACTTCCTCCTAACGCACCTCATTTGACATTCATGTTGACAAGAACCCACAACTTGACCTCTATCGAGGGTTCTCTCAATACTCCAAGTGAATCATTTTATTAGGTGATTTAAATGGCCATAAAAAGAACCTTTAAAAGCTCATTCATGAACTTGCACAAGATACATTATCTCCTTGTGAGTTATGTTGTGGCTTGCCCTAACATATAAAAAAATCCTAAGTTTAGTGCCCTTTTGTTATCCTAATCTACCTTGCCCGTGACTAATAATTGATCAGATATCTCCTTTAACGGGGCCCCCATTGATCAATTTCTTGTCGAATGTCATGCTTTGCCTTCCCTCATGCTTCAATTATGTGCCCAAGTTGCAAAGATTAAAAAAAAAATCTAAGTATGAGGATTTTTGTGTCTATTTGTGGCCTTTGTTCAGTTTTCAAATTTCCTCTTGCCAATATGCTTTACCTCCATTCTCCAAAATCTTACACTCCCAGTTTTCATAGGTCCTTTGTTTATTTTGGATTTTCAAACTTCTCATACTTAAGTCTTGTGTCCTTCTACTACCTACTTTTCCTCTTTGTCTATAGGACCAAACTGTCGAGAACACCCCTAATTAGGTATCATGTAAGTGGGATCTCCAAACCTTGATGTCCCGCCTACCTTCCTCCTTCCATGTTTTTGGACATCTATGCTTCAACATATCTTTCTCTAATCCCCAATAGTCTTTCACTTCCCATTCCTCCCCTACTTCCATTGCATCACCAATATTGGATTTCTATGAGACCCAATCGCCCTTCCTCTTCCTTCAATATTGGATATTCCTTTACCCCAATTCCCCAAAACCCCACTTTGCCTTGCCTATCAAAGTTTTGGAGTTTCCCTTGCCAAAACGCTTTCCCTCAATTTCTCGCTTCCCTAGTTTTCGTCTAAGTCTTTCATGCCTTCCAAGTCTTCATGCTACTTGGTTCCCTACCATACAATTCCTCGAAATCCCAAGTTGTCCCTACTTCATCTAAGCCCTTTGTGTAATTTGGGTTTTTGGGCTTTTGAGTATGGCCTTACTTGTGTGTTGCACTTACCATTTGTCCACCACATCTATTTTCCATTTTAGGTCCAAGCCTCCAAGGATACTTCTAACTTGGTAACACAAGCAATGGGACTAAATTGCAAGCCCTAATGTTCTCCTTATTCCTCATTTCCTTATTCCCACTACGTTGTGAAAACCCCAATGAATTATGTCACCATACCTTGTAGACATAAATTATAGTGCATCCATAACACCTAAATCTCAATGGGCCTTCCATTATTCCAGCTATGTTAGGTATCACTTGGTTCCAAATCCTAAGCCACTTTCACTCCTATTGCTTTCCACACTTCTCCATCCCCTCTTCCCCAAAATGCATTGGCTACATAGCAATCCAAAAACCCAACCCCCATCGCTTCATTCATGCATTACTCTCAAATCTTCAGGATTTCCTATCCATCCCTACTCTACTTCCCTCTTACCCAATGCTAGCATGTAAGAAATTTCCCCAATCCCCTCTCTTCACACCCATTTCTTTCGGACTTTCATGATTCGTGATGTTGGCTTGCCTTAAATGTAAATTTTCACACAGCATCCCTACTCAAATCTCGCCATCTCTCCATCCCACTTTCCCCAAGCTCACAATTTTCCTTTCCCCATTCATTTGGCCTGCCTGCACCCCAACCTCCAATGCTTGGTGATTACCAAGAATCCCAAAACATGATTTCCAAAATCCTCGACTCCAAGCCTACAAGAGATTTTATGCCTAAGCACACTATTTAGGCATGGATTTTCATGGCGACAAGACGTTTGAACAAGAAACCCTACCCACAACCTGTAATGTCCCCTTTTTCGGGCACATTATTTATGTTGCATTGTTAGCCGTTTTATCTTGGCCCGATAGGCTAACCAGGGCTTGACTGGGGTCAGTATGATATTTGGCCTAGGGAATTCCAGTTTCAGGCCAATCAAAGAAGTTTCCGCAGGGTTTCCAGATACTTACTATTTATAGTATGTCGGCAGAGTTCAGTCTTCGTGGCATTTTAGTTTGGATTTGGAGCGTATCGCCAAGAGCTTTCGGGCAAGCTATCACACGTCATCTTCCGAGTTTGTTTGGTCATCCATTTTAATGCCAGAAGATTTCATACTTTATTATTATGTCACTTTATTATTAAATGGATGTATTACTTAAAAGTGACAAAAAGTGGGAATATGAAAAGACAGAGAAGGGAAACTAAAGAGTCGCAGTTGTTGCTTTAAAAGAAGGAATGGAGACTCATTTGAACATGCTTAGTTTATGAATTCATTTTCTCTTGGAGAATCCAGGGAGCTTCCAGCTTTCGATTCTGAAACCTGAGGACGGAAACCTTCAAGCTTTCTCGGTGGATTGGACGGAAACCCAATTCATCCCTGAGATGGATTCGCGACGGTGTTCACCACTGCACTTCCAGGTTCTTGTCATTTGATATTACTGTTCCATACTGTAGTTCAGATTTGGATTGTTTGAAATCCCACTGTTATTGTATTGTTGTTGTATAATGCAATAATATTTGTTGAGGGTTTTATTGGAACATATTGCTGGTTTGTTGTTGTTGAATCAATGGTTTATTGCATGAATGTATTTGTTTAAATCTTCTGAGATGTATTTGAGGAATTTGGGGAAAATACCCGGTTTGGGACATTTCAGTGGTATCAGAGCTGGTTTTCCTGCCAGCCTATGGAGTCTATTCAGAAGCAATGTATGTTCATCAGGAAAGAAACCTTATTTCTTTTGAATATTATATTAGCCGCATATGGACTTCAATGAAATATTGGGAATATTATGAAGGGCCGAATATTTGCATTCTAAGTATTGTTGTAATAACATTTGTGAGGGCTCTGTTATTATGCACAAGCAATATTAAGGAAGTCGACTTTAATATTTCTGGACGGGATGAATATTTGAGGAAAATAATAAATGGAAAGTATCGGGTGTTTAACTTTTATTGATGCCAATATATTTAATGTCGACATATATTCAAGTGTCGTCTATGAAAGTGTGGAGTGGTATAATTATGTGGGATTGAAGTATAAAGTCGGGCCTCTTCATCTGGTCTTCATACTACAGAGGAGACTGTATTTTGCATTCTAGTCTGCACCACCTCCGGGCAACACGCGGACTGTTGTTGCTCTGTCATTCCTTTTTCATATCGGGTGGCGTTGAACGGTTTACTTGGGGTGCTTCGCAGGGTCTCTCACACTTTCACAGAGCAGCGTCATCGGGAATCCAAGGTAGTTGTGCGTGGCTTACTAGATACATACTGCAGCGCAGAAGTGTACACATTCATTGCGCAGAGTGGACGCCTCCAGATTTCCGACGTGTATCACAGAGCAGTCGGGAGGGATATCGCGTTGGGCATTGGGAGAGTTTCTTGGTGCTGGACGTGGGCCATGAGTAGTGGCCAACGTACTGGGCGTGATTCGTAGACAGTGCAAGACAGATGATCACACTTGGTTAGCAGCCAGTCTTCTATGTCAGGACAAACCGGATAGGATACTACAGTGGTATTAGTGTTGCTGTTGGGAGATGTTCATAGCAATAGTAAACATCCAATTTTATGCATTGAATAGAGTGCCAGAGTTGGTCATCAAGAAATAACAAATTTGCATTCCCTGGCTTGAGGGGGAATCATTGCGGTGAAGTGCTAGTTGCAGTAGCAACTCTATCGAAAGAAGGTATCTATTTACACTAGTGTTATTTCTGAAGTCTTGGAACAGCAAGAAAGATTGGATAATTATTTATTGACAACTGGACAAGCTCATATATGTCTCACGTATGAAATATAAGAGCCAAGCACACCGGTAGTGGGAATCAATTCTTGCAATAGATGATCGTGTTACAGATTTCTGGAAACTTCATCTTCGGGTAGTGTCTTGAGATAAGTCTTAGTGGTTGGTATGCTCCTATTTTGGGAAAGGATATTGATACATGTGTGATTAGCGGCAACATTGCTAGACTCTCCTTGTAGTTCTGTGTTTTTTTTCCTTAAGTAGCACTTGCTCCTTTCAAGGAGAGATTTTGGCGCTGCAACTTACAGTGATTTGAGTTCACAAGGTTGTTGTGCATTTGTATCCACTTGGCTACTATCCAGTGTTATGGTTAAGATTGCTAGCTGGAAGGATCCAACAGCCTCATTCTAGGAAGTTATGGATTATTTTTTTTGGTGCAGAAGAGTCTGAAAACTCTATTTAGAATTTTATCTCCTTTGAAGTTTGTCATTGGCTCTGGGTGGAAATTCACATGGTGGCATTCCTGTCAATAGATGCATTGCAACGGATAAAGGTTTATTTAAACAATTTTGGGTGCTCAGAAAGTGATAGAGAGAATCTGAAATATTTCTGGGTCATCCACAACTCATTCTCAGATTGGAGGCTAGAGTTTATCATTATCTGCTCATTGCAAGCTTGGTATTCTCAGCCTTGGAACTGTCATTGGAAGGCAGCCACCAAGCTACAGCAGTAAGAACAGACCTAGAGCAACTTTTAAGCCATTCCAAAACCAATCCTAGCTGGGTGTTGGTGTTCAACCATAAATGCCAAACATGGTATTAGCTGATGATAGACATTGAATTTAGATTGTCTTGAATACTTGGTGGACTTTGATTTAGAAGAACCTAGCAACAGTACATAGATTCAGTTTAATGTAAGTGGCAGGCATACAATCCCTTATACCACCTAATTCCATCTTAGTAACAAAGCAGTTGTTGCTTAACAGTTGGTTGTGTAACAAATCAGGTATTCAGGTTTTCTATTATTACAACTTGTGTTGTACTTCAGGTCTCAGATTGAATATTGCAGCTTTATCGGACAGTTGTCTTGATATTGTTGAAATTAAGATTTTATTCCAAAGAGAAATTTTAGACAATGGAAAACCTGGAAAGCCCTGTGTTATAAAAGGAATTCAATGACACATTTTATGGGGAACAGCTAAGGGACATTCAAAAAGAAATTGAAATAGGAAATGAATTATATTGCCTTGGATGGCAATTGGAGAATATGAAAGTCATGGGAGTTGTGATTGCCAAATTAGAAGAAATAGATTCATATCTCTCAAGGATAGACCAGTTTGATTGTAGGCTCTTCAATTGAGCTTTGCAGCCCTCGATGGTTGCTTTGGTCCAACGCAGGTTTATGGAACATCCACATAAAGAGGTTAGGCTTGCAGTTGCCTCATGTCTTAGTGAGATCACACGGATTACAGCCCCTATTACACCTTATACCGATAACATTTGGAAGCAGGTATTACAACTGATTGTGGATAGTTTAGGTGAACTAAATAATGATAAAACTCCTACCTTTGGTAAGCAGGCAAAAATCTTGGACGCAATGGCAAGAACTAAGAATTTTATTCACATGTTGAATCTCGGTTGTAATAAGATGATTCAACAGTTATTTCAGTGCCTCCTAAGTAATTTCAGGAAGCATCATCCAGACAAGGTAAAGGCTTGCATGAAAACTATCATGTCCTTGATCTTAGATGAGGACAATGGCATATGTAAACAATTGCAATCAAATTTGTTGGCAATCTGGAGAGGGGAACAAAGGAGCTCACCCATGGCATATGAGCTCTCAGCTTAATTGATTGAGCATAAGGCTGAAAGGTTCAAGGGTTCTATAACTGAAAAGGAGCAAATATAAGTAGGCATACAGGTTATAGGGTCTCGGAAATGATCAAGAACCAAATGAGAAGAGGGCAGATGTGTTCTACATGCCAAGGGGCTTGGTCTCTTGAACATGTTTGTGGTATTATGCAAGGAAAAGATATGGTTAAAGATGGTGACAACCATTTGGATGCCCTTAACACTTCATGTCATGAGGAATTGTTGGATGGCATAAAAGCAACCTTACCTCTTCATACAGATCGGTTTGAGGCCTATGGTGACCATGATAACACCTGTGAAGGATATGAGGAATCATGTGATTTCTATAGCAGCACATCACTTATGCATAATGAGGATTTGGATGACCAACTAGAGAATGCATTTCAAAATGACAATAAAGAGAAGCATGCTTTGAAGAGTCAGCTGAAGGTTAGTGATGATGTCATTGTTGCAGCTCTTGTGCATCATGATAGCACTCACAAGATTATTGAGGATCTTTATAGGAAGGCTCAAATGGAAAGAGGACAAAATGGTGTAGGGAGTGAATCTTATGTTGCTGATTTACAGGGCGTCAAAACAGCGTTTGAGGTTTGGAAATCAGAATATCTATGTTTACTTTCAGATCGCGACTACCTGTTACAGGTTGCTGAAAAATATGCTGAGCAGTTGAGGAAAAGAGATGATGAGGTTAATAATCTCAACAGAGAGTTTAATGTTGCTCTGGATACATTGGAGCACACACATCTTGCTCTTCAGGAAGCAAGAAATCAGATTGTTGCCACTAGTCAGTACATGGAACAGGACGACAAAGAAAGGTCTGAGTTCTTTCAAGAAGTGATTCAGGAACTTGATAGCATACAGCAGACTTATGACTTGGACAGTTGTCCCAAAAGATCAAATAACAAATCTCTAGATCATCTAGGACCTCTTTATGAGTTGGATAACTTTCAGTCGGTTGACAATCTCTTGTTTGAGGTGGATGTTGATCTGACATTTGATAATCCCCTTTTTGAGCTCGATGAGGAAGATATTTCCAATCCCCATGACGAGGGTGAGATTGATTGCAGGATTTGGGACCCAGGTCCAGTTACTAGAGATGAGTCTTGGTCACCAGACTAGAGTGACAGGGTGAATTCAATTGTTGGGCGGTTTGGTTTCTACATCAGCAGTTCAGGATGGAAAGTTGTGTCTTATTGCATGATGGGTGATATACTTTTCCTTGCGTTACCTCTTACTGATGAAGACGTGTCTAGTTTTGATTGCATCTTGAGACTTTTCGATTCACTCATATTTGGTGATCGTGTCAGCCTATTTGTTTGGGGTCCTGGTATTAGTATGACTGATGCATTGTTGTTTTGGGGAAGTAATGAGTGGCTTCACTTTTCTGGTCACATTTTTGTCAGGATAGCACAACAGCCGAGTGGGGCAATTTCCTTGAGGTTGGTATGGGATCCAGGCATTTTTGTCATAGCATGCAAGTACCGATTGCTTGAGGGCAAGCAATCTCCGAGAAGGGAGGATTTGTAATGTCCCCTTTTTCGGGCACATTATTTATGTTGCATCGTTAGTTGTTTTATCTTGGCCCGATAGGCTAACCAGGGCTTGACTGGGGTCAGTATGATATTTGGCCTAGGGAATTCCAGTTTCAGGCCAATCAGAGTAGTTTCCGCAGGGTTTCTTGATACTTACTATTTATAGTAAGTCGACAAAGTTCAATCTTTGTGGCATTTCAGTATTGAATTTGGAGCGTATCGCCGAGAGCTTTCCAGCAAGCTATCACACGTCATCTTCCCAGTTCGTTTGGTCATCCACTTTAATGCCAGAAGATTTCATACTTTATTATTATGTCACTTTATTATTAAATGGATGTATTACTTTAAAGTGACAAAAAGTGGGAATATGAAAAGTCAGAGAAGGGAAACTGAAGAGTCACAGTTGTTGCCTTAAAAGAAGGAATGGAGACTCATTTGAACATGCTTAGTTTATGAATTCATTTTCTCTTGGAGAATCCAGGGAGCTTCCATCTTTCGATTCTGAAACCTGAGGACGGAAACCTTCAGGCTTTCTCGGTGGATTGGACGGAAACCCATTTCATCTCTGAGGTGGATTCGCGACAGAGTTCACCATTGCACTTCCAGGTTCTTGTCATTTGATATTACTGTTCCATATTGTAGTTCAGATTTGGATTGTTTGAAATCCCACTGTTATTGTATTGTTGTTGTATAATGCAATAATATTTGCTGAGGGTTTTATTGGAACATATTGCTGGTTTATTGTTGTTGAATCAATGGTTTATTGCATGAATGTATTTGTTTAAATCTTCTGAGATATATTTGAGGAATTTGGGGAAAATACCCGGTTTGGGACATTTCACCACCCTACAATTTTAAAGATGCCATTAGAGGCCCTAAATGGATGCGATGGGACAATGGATGGCTTTCGAATCCTTCTTAACACCCATGGGCCCCACAAAGGCATGGTTTGTCTACGAATGGACATGGTTGCTAATGCAAGGAACATGAATGCATGTGCCTAGCCGTGGAAGATGCAAGCAACTATGGGTGACTTAGCAAAGTTGTTAAAGGCTCTTGAATTCTTGCCAAGCAAAAAGTTTGAACAAAGTTATATATACATATAAAAGATGTAAAAATGGTTGGTCTTTGAGCAAATTCCCTATCCTATTGCCGAAAACATATTCTAGGGCATCAAGTGAAGTGTAATTAAAGAACTACAAAGGAAATACCATGCATACATGAGTTGTAGGAATGGTAGATGGGCTTGGTTGTTGTGTGATAATATGTCCCCGTGACAAGTTGTAATGTCTTAGGGATATCTTCAAATTTAGTTGCTCATTCTCTCTTGCCATATTTGTTGGCTTAATGTATAAGCAATGGATTAATGTCATAGCATTATAATACGTTACAAACCTTTTTGAAATGGTCTCTCCATTGAATGTAGGGGGTATTGATTTGCCCTAGTTACGAGGCATGTATGATATTGGATGTTTCTCTATTTTTATGTTCTTATTGCAGCCCACTGGGTCAACTCTCCTTCTCACAAGTTCTGACTTTGTTGCCCATTGGAGTAGGCAACAATTACTTGTCTTATGATTCAATCATTCATTTTTAAAATCTTTTCTTTCTTTTATTTTTTAATTAAGTTTTTTCCCTCTTTTATTTTTTAGTTAAGTCTCCCACTATGCCTATATGCACAATCCAATGTTAGTATTTATACCATATCTTAAGGAACTCATACTTAATGAAACATTCAAAGGCTTGTGCATGTAAGAGGCATGCTCATTATTACAATCCATTTCTTTACAAATATACATATCTTTTATTACATAACCTTAAGAAGGATGGGAATCTAATTGTCCTTAGCGCACTCGGACACCAATCTACAAGTAAGCTCCCTCAAGATGATGGGACTACATGTTCGTACCCATCTCGGGACTTTTCCCTTGAGGCATTGGAAATGCATGTCCTTGCCCATCTTGGGACTTTCCTCCTACACTGCAAGGTTTTATTCCATTCTCCCTAACAAAACCAACCTATACTCTTAACGGTATTACTGAGTGATTAAGGAATAGGCAATATATTATTATGTATTACAAATATGTAACGTACCCTCCCTATGTGACAAGGAGTTGAGCAGGGATTGGCCAATTATTGGGTTCCCGTAGGCCAGGGGAGTGGAAAGGGGACCCATACTGAGGCTTGTAGAGCTACGCAGGGGCTTTGTGAGTCGTTCTGGACAGTTTGAGGCAGTCTACTAAATTTTAGGAGGGTGTCCTACTTTTTAGGGATTGATTGGGAGTTGACCGAGACATAGCAGGGGACCCCGGGGACCATTTTGGGAGTTTTGATTGCAGCTCCTATCTTTTACAGAGGTTCCTATTTTTTAGGATTCGACTACCAATTCACTTGTTGACCATCTAGAGACCCGTAAAGTGTAGCAGAGGGATCTTATGAGCATTTCCTATTGATCAGGGACCATCTCCTATTTTTATGGAGGATCCCTACTTTTTAGGAAGAGACTGCCAGTTGCACAGCCACATCCAGTCATCACCCTTGGACTGGTGACAACATTTAGTTTTCAGTTTGGGAGTTCAAGTGGTGAATCCGGGAATAAATTTGGA
Organism: Thuja plicata; assembly: GCA_018584345.1. NCBI lineage: Eukaryota > Viridiplantae > Streptophyta > Pinopsida > Cupressales > Cupressaceae > Thuja > Thuja plicata. Next base: position 1,541,775 of record MU227687.1, on the reverse strand, counting down.
TTATTAAATAATTTCATTTAATTGAATAAAGTGCTCTCTTAATAAAGCATTTTAATATTATAATAAAGGGGAACACCATAGGCCACATTGGCTAGGAAAAATAACATAAGTTAATTTACAAACAACCTAAAATAAGAACAGGGGAGCCTGGGGAAAAGGTTCAATCAGCCTAGGGGAGGAAATAATTTGATTAAAAAATCAATTAAAGTATTTAGTAGAGAATAAAAATTATGGGAAGGCAACCTAAAATTGAATTAGGGTTTTGAGAGAATAAAGTAACTTGAAGGGTGGCCATTTCATCATTCTATCATTCATTTTTTATAGTAGCAAGTTGGTTTCCAGAAGCAGATCAGATTTTCTAAGGATAAAATCCCTTGGAGGATAGTGAATTGGACGAAAACCAGTTCACCACTGGACAAAATCTATCCAGCATTTCCATTTGGGCATCATTGGATCACTTTGCAGGCAGATTTCTCCGGGCTTATGCTGGTATGGCACCTAGGGTTTGAAGGGAAATTATTGAATTTTTATTCCAGTTCATTAACATTGTTACCGGAACCTGGCCGCTGTGTTTGGAGGCAATTTTCAGTCATTTCCACAAGGGTTTCATATTAGAAATCATCCTCAGTCTATTTTGTTGGGATAGCTTTATCACAGGCATCATTATTAAAGATAAAAGGGAGTTTCAGTTGCTTCAGATCTATCTCAGGCCAGTTCAGACCTCATAACAGTCTTGTCAGTGGCAATAGCAAGCTCCAGCGTGGCTAACATCAGCCTACAACAGCTGAAATATGGTGATTAGGGTTTATATTGAAGGGCAGATCAGAAATTCAAAGTTGCAGGTTCGATTTGACAGGTTTCATGGTGTTGTTGAGAGTGATTGAGCATTCTTTACACTCAGATCTGCATCTTCAGAATTGGAGTCACTTTCATTTGTAATTGCTTTTGATTCCATCAGTAAAATTGCCAGTAAGTTGTGCGTGGGATTTCCAGGTATGTGTTTCTTGTCATGCATTGTTTACCTAGACTTGGAATGAAATTGTTGTTGACTACTCTAAATAGATCAGAACTCAGATTTCTATATCAGACCTTCATGTTCTTTTCATTTGGGGTTCAATAATATTATTTCTTTGCATATGTTCGTGATTAAACCTCCAACTATCATCTCGCATTGAAACCCAAAACTAAAACCTTGCAAGCAAACATTAAACTTCAATTAGCAAACCAAACAAATCAGAAAAAACTGGATCAGACCTTGAAGGGATCTTTCAATGGTATCCGAGCTTGGATTCTGCCAGCCTGTTGGGTGAATTCAAATTGTGTACACTTCAGTTTGGATTGGTTTTCAGTTCGACAGAGAGTTAGTTTCATGACTAGAATTAAGGATGGAAGATTGTTACCTACTTTCCTTCCTGCCACACCAACTAAAGAAAGGGATAGGACAAATAGTACAAGTCCACAAAGAAATGATCGATATATGGAAAAACTTAAAAATGGTATGAATGACTTCTTTCAAGCATTTCAAAAATAAGAGGCATAACAACGAAGAACACATTGAAGTCACTAATGATGAGCATATAGATCATCCTGCTGAAAATTCATTTGAAGAAGCCACAAGTTCACTTCAGCCATATGAGGGTTTAAGCAAGGAGGAAATACATATTGTTCAAAAGTCTCTCCCAGGGTTTGCTGAACCAGCAAAACCAGCACTTGTTGATGACCATCCACTCATAAAAGGAGAGGTGATTGAGATCTACGAAGACATCACACAAACGCATGAAGAAAGGACTGAGTCCCTAATTTGGAGCAGCAGTCCCTCACCTATGCAAAATTATGAATTGACCACCCTTACACATGAAGATGATGGTATTGTTGAGTCTTCCAATGTTAGCACTCAAGTTGAAGGTGTCAAACATGAAGTGTATATTATAAACTCAAGCTACAAAGTTTCTAATTCTGTATATCATACCATGGAAGAAGTTAAAAGGACACAAGATATGTGTGATGGGTGGTCACAAAGAGCTGAGAAGGCAAAAATGCTTCCTGCCCAAGCAAGACAGCACCTACAAGAGGTCAAGGAAGAATGTAACCAGATAGACAATGCAAGGAAACAAAGGGAATCATATATTAGATCATTATTTCTTCCAAGAGAAGAAAGTGTACAAGTTGAGGGTGCAAAGGAAGAGCTTCTTAAGGTAAGCCCACAAGAAGAGCATGTTGAGTTGTGTGAAGAAGAAAGGAGGAAATCTAGTTGGCATCCTGGAGTTTATAACTGTCCTCTTTTAGAGAGCCCCTAGAAGGCTCAAAACAATGATGATAATAGTTACTAACTTGATGGACCAGCCACAAATGATAAATCCAGTTGTGTGGAATGGAACATATTTCATTTCAATTTGGCTAATCAAGCATCACCTGCAATGAAAGAGCAATTGTCGGGGTCATATGAAGCAATCTATCTTAAAGAGTTGATTATGGAGTCTAAGAGGTTGTCTACTAAAAAGATCTTGCATTTTGATAATGTTTCGTTTGTTTTGCATACTACACCTTGGAGACAATTGGTAAGGCAAAACATATCACTCATGGAGGTAAAGGTATGGACTGGATTAATAGCAACTATGGCAGCTAGAAATCCATGTTACTTGTAGCAGGATGCACTTCATAGGTCAGCATTCATGAAAGGACACTCTACCCTCAAGAACAATACAAGGAAGGCCAATGAAGACACCTTGGAAAAACTTCAACATAATTCGGATTTCCTAAATAGGGACAGCAATCTCTTGACTTCACATGGGCACAAATCCAAGAAGGATAGTGAAGACAAGTGTAGCATGGCTGACATTCATGAAAGGATAAATAAGCATGAGGATATGGTGGGGACTTCTATTTGCCCACAATCTGATTTTATGGCAGCAGTTGGATAAGAACAGGAATTAATATGTATGTTGATGCCTCACTCTTATGCTATTGATACTTTAATTGAGTACGAGGAGGTCATAGTTTTAAGACTTGATACGCTACAAGATTGGGTTGTTGTTGATGCCTCACTCTTATGCTATTGATACTTTAATTGAGTACGAGGAGGTCATAGTTTTAAGACTTGATACGCTACAAGATTGGGTTGCCAAGTGTATGCAAGTGTGCTCTTGGATTAAAACTTTCCAAGGTAATGGAGAAAGGCTACAATCAATCCTAGATCTTTGATTAAAGACAGCAGTGTTATTCTCTCTCATTTACATGAATTTGCAGCTCCTATTCATGGAGTAATTAGTGAAATTAAATCTTCAAGGGTTGGTATTCATGATGCATTGGTTAAGCATGGTTATTTTGATGATGATTCTTCCAAAAGAACTGAATTTGTTTATTCTAGAGCAACAGAAATAGACCAGTCCAAGAAAATCCGTGACATACACCATTCCATACATAATGAGAAGCAAGACTTCTCTAATTCTGAGTTTATAGTTGATGTTGATAGTGTTATGATTGAGCATAGTGATTTTATGAGTGTAACTCATAGTGACCCTTTCATGAGTTATTGTTGGGTGTTAAGGAAGACATCTACATTGCAAATTCAATGTTGGCACCTAGTTCTTATGTTTGAACTTTGTATAGCTACTTATTGGTTGGCCTTAGAGCAAAATGGCATGTCTTATTTGGTGACAAGTGGCTGTCCTACATGGCTGTTCACTATATTTTCAGAATTGTTTGGATCTACATCAGCTTTTGGTATGCATTGGAGTGTATGGAGGCATGACTATTGGATGGACATGGAGTGTGAGATGGGTTTCTTTGGTTTGCATTGGTATGATGACACCTAGAATATCATTCAGATTGCTGGTCTAAGTTATGACAGTGACGCATGGTGGCCATTTATGTTGGTTTCTTGGCATGTGGGAGTTCCTTTTACAATTGTTTTGATGTTCTACATACATGGATGCTTACTTTATGGTGATTGGATTATAGGGGAGATCTCGTCAGCTACTTGCCCCTTTTACACTTGGAGACTAAGTACCGATGATGTGTTGTCAATTTGTGACAGCACAGACATTCCCAGGATTGGTAACTTCATATTTGAGCTTGCTGACATCTTCTATACCAGCTTCTTGTCAGGGTTTGATCCACCTCATGTTGGGGACATCATGAGGAGAGATGTCGAGGTTCATATGCTATGGTTGAGGATGTTATTCTTTACGTTACCCAGGATTGTATCAGGTGCAGGGATTGTTGTTATGGACCTCACTGAGTCGCATAGGCGGTTACTTCAGGGTGACTGGTTGATAAACTTCTTCATCTCTTGCAGCACGCTCTACATTTTGATTTGGGATCCTAGCATTGGCATGTTTGGTGCATTACTTCAGTGGGATCTTGATGGGTTGCTTCAAACCATGGGATATGGTGATGTTTACATCAGAGTGGCAGCGGATTGGTGGAGCACCGTTCCTGAGGTTGATATGGGATCCCAATATATGGTTTTGGCATGCAGATGCAGATTGATTGACAGCAAGCAATCTTCAGGAAGAGAGGACTATAATGTCCTCTCCCTAGGTGACAGGCAATTGAGCAGAGATTGGCCTATCATCAGGTTCTCGTAGGCTAGTGGAGTGGAAACGGGACCCATGTTGAGGCTTGTGGAGCTACACAAGGGCTTTGTGAGCCGTTCTAGATAATTTGAGGTAGTCTCCTAAATTTTAGGAGGGTGTCCTGTTTTTTAGAGATTGGCTGGGAGTTGACTGAGATGTAGCAACGGACCCCCGGGACCATTTTCGGAGTTTTGATTGCGGCTCCTATTTCTTAAGGAGGTTCCTATTTTCTAGGGTTGGACTGCCAGTTGACTTGTTGACCATCCGGAGACCCATGGAGTGTAGCAGGGAGGCTTATGAGCATTTCTTGTTGATTAGGGACCATCTCCTATTTTTAAGGAGGATCCCTACTTTTTAGGAAGAGACTGCCAATTGCACGGCCACATCCAGTCATCACCCTTGGACTAATGACAACATTTAGTTTTCAGTTTGGGAGTTCAGGTGGTGAATCTGGGAATAAATTAGGATTATTAAAGTAATAACTTCAATAATTCCATTTAATTGAATAACGCGCTCTCTTAATAAAGTATTTTAATATTATAATAAAGGGGACCGCCATAGGCCACGTTGGCTAGGAGACATAACATAACTTGTTTTAAAAACAACTTAAAATAATAAAAGGGGAGCCTAGGGAAAAGATTCGATCAGCCTAGAGGAGGAAATAATTTGATTCAAAAATCAATTAAAGTATTTAGTAGAGAATAAAAATAATGGGAAGGCAACCCTAAAAATGAATTAGGGTTTTGAGATAATAAAGAAACTTGGAGGGTAGCCATTTCATCATTTTGTCATTCATTTTTTACAGCAGCAAGTTGGTTTCCAGCAGTAGATCAGATTTTCTAAAGACGAAAACCATTGGAGGATAGTGAATTGGACGAAAACCCAGTTCACCACTAGAGGAAATTTATCGAGGGTTTCCATTTGGACATCATTGGATCGCTTTGCAGGCAGATTTCTACAGATTTATGTTGGTATGGCACCTAGGGTTTGAAGGGAGATTATTGAATTGTTATTCCAATTCATTAACATTATTACCAGCACCTGGCCGCTGTGTTTGGAGGCAATTTTCAGTCATTTCCACAAGGGTTTCATATCAGAAATCATCCTCAGCCTATTTTGTTGGGATAGCTTCATCACAGGTGTCATTATTGAAGATAAAGGGGAATTTCAGTTGCTTCAGATCTATCTCAAACCAGTTTAGACCTCATAACAGTCCTGTCAGTGGTTATAGCAAGCTCCAGCATGGATTACATCAGCCTACAACAGTTGAGATGTGGTGGCTAGGGTTTATATTGAAGGGCAGATCAGAAATTCAGTATTGCAGGTCTGATTTGAGGGGTTTCATGGTGTTGTTGAGAGTGATTGAGCATTCTTTACATTCAGATCTGCATCTTCAGAATTGGCATCACTTTCATTTGTAATTGCTTTTGATTTCATCAAAAAAATTGCCAGTATGTTGTGCATGGGATTTCCGGGTATGCGTTTCTTGTCATGTATTGTTTTCCTAGACTTGGAATGAAATTGTTGTTGATTACTCTAAATAGATCAGAACTTGGATTTCTTTATCAGATCTTCATATTATTTTCAATTGGGATTCAATAGTATTATTTCTTTGCATATGTTCATGATTAAACCTCCAACTATCATCTGGCATTGAAACCCAAAACTAAAACCTTGCAAGCAAACATTAAACTTCAATCAACAAACCAAACAAATCAGAAAAATTTGGATCAGACCTTGAAGGGAATCTTTCAAAATATAGTTATACATATATAAAATATAACATAACTGATATATAATTCTGATTTCATTATTATTAACAGATATATATATATATATATATAGAATTCTCCCCATTCCTTAATATATATATATATAGACTATATGAAGGTTCTCCCCTAAGAGAATTCTCATATTATATTCTGTAGATAAGAATTGATTCATATCTAAATTACAGCATGTTTTGCTGTCACATGATGCTTGCCAGCATTATAATATGATTCATCGATGCACGGAGATATAAATAATAATTCTCATCCTCCAATGAGTACTTACTACCATTAATAATATCTCATTTTTAACTCATTCCCTTGATGAATAAAATAATAATTTCTGATTCTTCCATCAGAATCAAATAATTATTTTCTGATCCTTTGGATCATCTCAATCCATGTTCCAATTCCTTATTGATCCTTCCCTTTGATCCGTACCAATTATATTTAATAATCTATGATCCTTCGATGGTTAATTCCTTCATTCAGATCTTCCATATATAACTTCCTTCCGCTAAAAGCTGTGACTCTTCAATCAATAATCGCACCTCTCTGACTGAGAATGCTAATGATTATTTATTTATTCTAATTGCTTCTTCAGTGAGTAATTACTAACGCCTCTAAATTATTAATTGTTTATTGTGAGCTACTGACGGTGCTTAATGATTTATCTTTCTAAAACTTCTTCCATATTGCTTGACCGCTCCCCTTACTTTGTCAACACATAGTTTTAACCTTTACGTAGCCCATTCAGATGCTACATGTCCACTATTCCTTATTCCGGCTGCAATGGTGATCAATCTTCTATTCTGTTATCGAGGCTTTGTATCCTTGTAAAATCTCTTTTATGAGTTTGTCGATTCACTAATGAATATCAATCATTTATGCTACTGTCGTTAGATGTTGCTCAGTCCACAAGCCTTGACAACGGGGTTTATTATTATCAACATTGCTGCTAATTGCGGTTGATGGTGTTCCCGCGCTTTCCCAAAAATGGCCTACATGTTATCAATAAGAATATATGATTAGAGATCTATGGCCTACTTTCTTGTCTGTTCAATGCTAAGCCTATCATTGACCAAACTTCTTCACGAATAATTTTTAGATTTTCATCTCAAATTCTCAATTGTCTACCCAGAGGCTTCACAAAATTAAAATACTTAGTTGTCTTATTATTTATTTATTTTTATATTTTAGTTTTATTATTATTATTTATTATTAAATTCTATTTCAAAGAGGGGACATCACAATCTAATGATGAAAATGCAAGATGTAAAAAAAATGTGCCTGATTTAAGTGATTCATCTTTTGTGATGAGAACTAATTATATTTTGGGTACTCTTACATGTTTGCTTGTATCTGTTGTTGATGAGGTCTAGTAGGTTTGTCCTTGACCAGCATTAGGGCATGGTAGTCAAAGCCTTGTTCTAATTGTTATCCTATTTTAGAACATTAAGGATATAAATCCTTGGTTCTACAGAGCTTGAAGACAAAGAGAGTTTACCCTAATTCTATTGTGTTGGTCCAAAACCACCCTCTCCTTGTCAACGTAGCACTCTCTTTGTTTGACATGCCTTGTTCCCCTTGTCTCACTTTTGGTTGTGGTGCTAGAGGACAAGGCCTATGTTTTCAAAACCAACAAGATAGCCCTTGAGTCTACTTTACAAGCAACCTCAGCTAACATGAGTTTGTAGTTACAAACTATAAGAGACATGTTCTCTTAGCACACATTCTCAATGGGCTTCCTCACTTCCCCAACTTTGGTAGATTCATTTGCTTTCCCATGAAAGTGATCCAAGCATCAAGACTATGTTCTCACTAGCAAGTCCCTCATCCCCCACATCTATGGCTTCCTTATTTCTCCTCTTACTAAACATGTCATCTTGACACTCACCCTCGATAGTGGTGCTCATCCCTCTTCCCCTTCTTGTCCCACCTACCCCAAAACATTAAGCATATAACGATCCACTTTGATGATGACTATGCTACCCATCTCTCCCTTCTCATTTATGGGTTCTACTCCCTCATCGCACCACCAAATCCATGTACGAGTTCTTACCTGAAACCCTTTGGTACATTACCCTTGACTCTTGATCACACACCACGGATTACTACAAATTCCCTTCCCACCACATCTAAATCCCTTTACAAAATTTGGTTTTCTCTAGCCCTTAACCCTCCCTTCACACCCACTCTTCATTTAGAGTACCATTATATTCTCTAACATAAGAAGCAAGTGTTTCTTACATCCAGACAACTTGCATTCCTTGCTGATCTCCGCCATTTACCTAAGACCTTGCGTACTCTCCTACCAAGAAAAATCGCAAATTTTGATGTTAGCTCAATGCATGGGTTTCCTATGCTAGGTCCCTCTATGATATTTCAAACCATCTTGTTGTCACTGCTCTCACTCCTCTACCATCCTCCTCTATCCTTTCCTCTTTTTCTATCAAGAGTGTTATTTAGAAACTATACACCAAAAAATAGTTAATTGCAAAGGTCCCTGAGTTGATATCATCAAATATGATGTGGATTACCTTACCTTTCCCCTTGCTATACTCTTTAATGAGATGGTGTGTTCAAGTTTTCCTCAATCTTGAGCCTAGCACATCATTCACCTCACCCTATTCATAAGTCTAGGGTTCTCTCTACCCTTGGCAACTATATGGCCATAATGATGGGTATATATTTGCCAAACTTTATGCCACAATGTTTGGACATGCAACTGTCAAGGTTCTTGGAAAGGAATAATATTAAAGATAGAGTAGGTTGCCTTCAAGAGGGACTAACAAACTATTGTTCACATCTTTATATCTTTACCTTTCCAAAAAGTTAAGAAATATTGGCATCCCAAATTCTCTAGTTACCACCACTTGGGAGCTTTATGAAATAATTATTGGGAAGTTTTGTACTTCTCACTATTTCTCTAACTTTATGAAGAGTAGCATTGGGGTCAAGCAAGGATGTCCTCTCTCAACAACCCTATAAGCATTTATATTGATGAGTTAGAGGAGTTTCTTTGGTGATGTGCCTATTTAGATTATATATGTATTTTACATAAAATGGTTTTGACTATATTTAGGTTATTAATATATTTTAAATGAAGTGGTTTCAGCTATCCTTCTTTCGTTAATGATGTTACCCTCCCTCTCATATCCCATTGATGGCTTATAGCTACATTGCACCCTTGTTAATTTTTTGTAAACTTCAACAACTTGTGTTCAACCTCAATAAAACTACATCAGGATTATCGATATCTCTAAGCACTCTCTCTACTAGTTCCAACTTTTCAACAATGGAGAACTTCTAGAGGTCATGACCTAAAGATACTTGGGAATCTCACTTACTAGTCCATTCTTTGGAATGCTTCTACCTCTCACAAGCACCTTTGTAAGAGGTATGCCTCTTTCGATCTTGGAACATCAATATTTTTAGACATGCTTCCAAGGCTTCCCCTTCATGTTATGCCTTTTTGATACAATCATCAATCCTAGAATTTTATATGGTTCAAAAGTTTAGGGACCTAGCTTGGGGGTCATTTACTAGACCCATATTGAGAAGGTCGAAAATCTCATGAAACAACACATAATAGTTTGTTGCAAGCAATGCCTTTAGTACATCATCTAAGCTAAACTTCCTTATCCAACCACTATGCATTGAGACTATCTTCAAGCTTACTTTTTATATCCACCAACTAAAATTCATTAAGGCTTTGACATTTCGTCATAATAGATATACATACTTAGCACTTTTCTTTTTAAAAAGAATTGCTTCGTTAGTCCCCACTAGACACTAACACTATTGGTATTTAGAGATTCGATTGCTTCTTCTTTATATTGGCATTCTATAATATGCCACCCACTTTCATATTCCCCAAATGTCATTCTAGCTCCCTCTAACAAAGGACATTATCACTAGAGATGCTAAAGAGAACATTTAGACCTAGCAAAACCACCTTGGCCTCACCCAAGCTGGTCTTTTACATTCAGCATTTCTTATAGATGGTGGATGGTATTATCGTTGCCCTACTATCTCCAAAGCCATTGTCCATGGCTTGAGATTTCCCCTTGCTAAAAAAGAGTGTTTGTCACCACTTGCAAGTCATAAATAATCAACACATCCTCTATCAAGACTAAACCTACAGTATTTGCTCCCTCCACCATTTTCAAATGCCCCATTCTACAAGATTTGAATATGATATACTACATCTACAAGGACTCAAGCAACAATCTATCTACTTTCTTCAAATATACAAACCAACAATGCCTAACTCTTTTTAATCGCAAGGCTGTCACTCTCCAACATAGAACCATATGTGAGGTCTAGAGGCTCTAGAGACCCCATATTGGCTGTCATTTTTTCTAACCCAACCAAGCCATATGCAACACAAAAAGCCCTTTAGATTTTGGTACTTCAAATATCAAGTGCACCATTACTATTCAGATTAATCAAATTCTCTAGCATGTTCTCCCTTGACATCAAAACCCTAATCCTTCCCATTAGCACGACTCGACCCTATGCCAACAACACAAATCTATTAATTACTAGCCACCCCTCAGACCACAAGAATAAACTCATACTATGAGTTTCTTTACCACTATGGTAGCTATGCTGACCTTGGATGTCAAGGGAGTTCCAAAGGAACCACTTTGCTTCCTCCTAAGATCTCCCAACATAACCTCTTTGACCTTGGATATTCCATATTGAGTATTATCAAATATTCCATGGTGACCAATGATGGCTTAGAAAATTCCTTTGCTTTAAACAAAAACTAAGACATCTAATGTGATATCCTTCCAATCTTCATCAACAAATGCTATTGCTCTTTGTTAGTGGCATGGTTCCTTACATTTGTCATATGCCTTTATTTTTTAGCATATAGGGTTCTCTCTTCCTAGAGCTTTCTTTGCTAACTAATATATCTTCTAGTCCCATTGACTTGCTTTTGGTCATCCATAAACATTAACATAATTTTTTTGTTATAGATTTTTTCCTTGTAGATTTGTGGTGGGAATATTATGGTGCAAAAACACCTAACCTTCAAAAGCCTACCATCCATATTTTTTCTCGGCCTTAGAGCACTTGTGGGTGAGTGCAATTCGAGCACATTTGAAGCTATTCACACCAAGAAGTGCACTAGGTACTTGGTTGACTCAAAGGTGCCTAAATGGCCTTGTTTTTGTATAATACAATTCTTGTTTGCATACCAAAAAGATGGAGGGGAGAGACACACAACGTCGTTGATCCTAATGAAACGGATCAACATTCAAATTGCACTGATGATGTGGACGTGGAGCCCGTCTTCTCCGAGGATGAGATTGTTGATATTGACAAAGAAGAGTCAAAACAGGTGACAGATGTGATGGCACAAGAGGAGGCAGAAGGCAAAAGTTCAATGCATCAGTTAGAGCTTCATTAGATGTGGCTGCAAAAGTTCAAGGCATGAACATTTTAACATTTGCATAGTTCATAAATTAAGCTAGCCCAAGAATAGTAAAAAAAACTTCAAGCATTTAATGTGTCAAGAGATTACAATTAGGAGCCTAGAACAAAATATTTACATGTATACAAGAAGCTCATAATTTGAGCTTCTAGATTCACACCATACAATATTTAATGTAGTAAATATGAAAATAAATCACATTTGTGATGCAGCCATGTCAAAAAGCTTCAGAATAATATAGACTTTAACAATGACGGAGCATAGATAACACAAAATAGTTGGGTAGATGAAGTATCAGATTATGGAAAAGGTAGCATATTCTTAGGCGGACAATGTGATGGCGGACTCGGGTTTGGCACACAATCCAGACAATGCAGAGCATATAGCAGACAAGGAGGCGGTCAAGGACCCATTTCAGCGAACTGCTCCCCACGTTCAACGTGTTTGTCGGGTCCACGGCTGGAAAGTGAGATAGGAGCTCCATTTTTTGCAAGTTTGTCGGGTCAGGGCCCTGCTCCTTTCCTTTTTTATTTTATATTCAACGCTTTTATCTGCTTTATCGTTTCAACAAAGGTTTAAAGCAAATCAAATCTATTGCATACCGAATAAAAGCTGGTTTAAAACAAATCTGAAACAAAATAAAACCAGTTTAGTATTAAACTACACCTGGCACTTTACACTATGGGGCTCAATCAAAGGGAGTCAGAGAGGAGCCTAACAGTGGTCTGTCATGATCCAAATATAGACGGTTCTCATACATAAACGGGTAATAAACTTATTTTTCAACCAAGCATACTGGATGGTGATGGATTCAACACCAATCTTCAGTTGTTGGGTCCAATGTTCAACCTTCTATATCAGGAGGGTTGTAAGCAGTCTACAAACAAACAAACAGGCATGCAGCACCTTGACCTATGGACACTACAGAAGGTATAGCAGGGGTTTGGGAGGTTGTCATGCTAGATTTTCTACAAAAGAAGGTAGGTAATACAGACGAAAGACTGATATTGGTTAATGCGAAACAGTACAAAGGTATTTTAAGACGCAAGCATACTCAGAAGTTAAAACAATCACATAAGAAGCGTTTTGCAATGATTTTACCATGTGTGAACGGAAACTCGGGCAGGATTGACCAAACTAATGTGGAGCATACAGAGCAGAAAGAGAAGGTAATCGAGAGGATTCAAGAGCAAGCTAAAACCAGCGAGAGCCTCAGGTTGTTTGGGCATCAAGGAGAGACAGATACAACGACTAAAGTGGACAGCACGGAAGAGAAACTAGACAACAAAGTCTTTTACAGCCCAACTTTAACCCCACTAACGTGGTCTTCGAAACTATACGTAGAGGAGCTCATGGGCATAAAAAAGAGGCTCGAGGTCATAGAAGCAAGGAATTGGGAAGAAGAGAACAAAGTGTATGAAGCGATAGAGTACACAAGCAAAATAGAAAGGGAAAACAAAATTCTAGAAGAACAAATCTCAAGCATGCAGGTCAAAATGGAGGAGATAGGATAGCAAGAACTAGAAACCTTAAAACAAACTGGAGCAATTGAGAGCAGCTGGAAGTAAGGGGTCGGAAGTAATGAAAGAAGAGGACACGACGCAAATAAAAGAAATTCAATCAGCCTTAGCTGATATGGAATTTAAAGAGTCTCAACTAAGGGCACAGATTGAAGAAGCCAAATCTTGGTCTCTAGTTGTTAACGGATCAGCAAACAAACAAAAGGGAATGATTGAACAACAAATCAAAATACAAATAAAAGAACAGGACAAACATAGCAAAGTGGCAAATATCATTATCAAAGGTTTGAAAGATTTTGGAGAAAAAGAGAGAACTGGCATTCTAACGAGGGACTTTCTTAGAGATCAGTTGAAGTGGACAGGGGGTATTCAGCAAGCAAAAAGGATAGGTAAGCGGATAGATGGAGGGAGAAACAGACACATACAAGTTACCTTGAAAAATGTAGAAGATAAGAATATGATCCTTAGAAATAGAAGGTTACTTAGAGGCACACATTTCTATCTAGATGAAGATCTAACTTTTTCCCAACAGGAAGAACAAAGGAAAGAGTGGAAAAAGGTAAAAACAGCAAGAAATGAGGGGAAATGGGCATGGCTGAAGAATGGGAAAGCCCAAATCAGTGAACATTTCTCAAGGGAGAAATAGCAATTAGGAGCCCCACAGGATAGCTTAAATGTTGTGAGTTGGAACTGCAGAGGTTATCCGTGGAGAAGAGGTCCTGGGGTGGGGCCCATAGCAGAGGGAAAGATGTTATCGTTCTAGTAGAAATACATGAACATGATGGTTGCAAGGTACCAGATTTCAAAGGTTACAAGAAATTTTCAGTTTGGAATAAAGGGAATAAGACAGGTAAAGGGCATGGTGGGGTTACGGTGCTTATACATGAGAAGTGGTACAGCATTGTAAAATTTGAAAAGGAAGACCCAAATAAACCATATATTTGGCTGCAAATTACAATGAACGAAATAACTTTCAGGGTGGCTGCATGCTATCTAAGTTCTATAAGAGACGGTATTTAGATAAGGAAGATCTGTTTGCATCATTGAAAAAAGATATTTCAGTACTCAGCACCATTGGTGACATAATGTTAGTAGGGGACTTCAATGCTAGGACAACTAATAATCAATCCCTGCAGCTGATTGATAGTGAAAAAGGAGAAAAGAATCCTCTATGGTTGGAAGAGGGCAGCGATCAATCTTGGAAAAGAGTCTCAGAAGATGGTAATGGAGGGGTGTCGCATTTTGGAACAGGATTATTGGGGTTATGTAGTTTGTTTGGTTTGGGAATTTGCAACGGGATGAGAGGTAGGCCAAATTCGGGGGCCATCACGTGCAAAACATACAATGGGCAGAGCGTGGTTGACTATGTAATTTGTTTGCAAAACCTAACAGCTAGAGTGCTTGAGTTTGACATTGGTGATTGCCCTAAAGAGATGAAATCCGATCACATGCCTCTATTTGTTAAGTTGGACTTCGCTTCAATAGTCCACACAATAAACAAGATCCTCACATGCAAAAGAAAGCAGCTAACAAAGACAAAATCCTCTTAAATCAATAGAACAAGAACACCTTCAATGCGGTGCTTGAGCAGCGATTTTGTGAAATGAATAACCTCTTGGTGGGTGACAAGGGTAATGAGGAATGCGAGCATGTTCATAGTAGCTTGCTGATTTCTATAATTCACAAGGCTTTAAATGCATGTAAAAGATCATGTAGTAGAAAGAAGGCTACAAATACTTTTCCCGCAAACCCATGATACGATGAGGAGTGTAAGGCAGCAAAGAGATCTATAAAAGGGAAAGAAGTAGACAAAGCACTCAAGAAGTGGTACACAAAACTGATTCAAGCAAAAACAAAAGAGTATGATAAGGCAAGAAGGAAAGAGTTAATTTTCCTTGGAAAGCACGATCCCAAAAAGTTTTGGAAAGGGTTGCAGCAAGAGAGAAAACAAATTGAGAACACTATTACGGATGCTCAATGGCTAGAGTATGCAAAGTTGCTATATGAACGTCCACAAGAGGAGAATACTCCTCCCATAGTGAATACATCGGAGGAACTCTTCACGGTTGATGATATCAAGCTAGGGATAAAGAAATTGGCAAGCGGTAAAGCTAGTGATATTGATGGGCTGCAAGCTGAATTTTTAAAATGGGGTGCGAAAATCCTGGCACCTCACATAAAAGGAATCTTCAACCATGTCATTTACGATGGTTTCCCGGTGGACTGGACTACTAGTATGGTTATTCCCCTCTTTAAGAGTGAAGACATCAATAACCCATCTAACTACCGCACTATTATTAACCCATTTTTTGGCAAACTTTTTGAGAGCATGATAGAGCGCAGAATCAGCAGTTGGGCAGAAGGTGAAGGGAAAAGGGGAAGAGGACAAGCAGGTTTCAAACCTAGGCATTCCACCATTTAGAAACTTGGTTAAACAAAACGGAGGGGGAAGGTGTTCATTTGGCAAAGTATGTGGTGAAGCTTCTTTTCTACGCTGATGATCTTATTTTAATTTCAAAAACTGCTCAAGGGTTAAGAGACCATTTAAGGACCTTAGAATACTTTTGCCAAGAGGTTGGGATGCAGGTGAACATTACCAAAACCAAAATCATGATCTTCTCTTTAAGGAGAAAAGAAAAGCATATTACATTCCTTTTTGAAGGCAACCCACTGGAAATTGTGAAAGAATACAAGTATCTTGGGATTGACTTTCATTATAAGCTCAGTTGGGAGACATGTAGAGCGAAAAGGATACAGAGGGGCTAGAAAGCCTTGTATTTACTCCAGAATAGATGCAGAACGGCCGAACTCTGGGATTGGAAAACCAAGAAGACTCTTTTCGGTTTGCTGGTCACACCGGTGGTTCTTTATGGCTGCAAGGTTTGGAAGGCAGCATGTCAAACTATGGATGGAGACAGCTAGAGAGAATTCAGAAGCACCTAATCACAAGCAATCTCAAAGTTAAAACCTCTGTATCTTATGATATTCTTTTAGTGGAAGCTGGGACTTTTCCATTGGAGGCATCAGCAATAACTTGGTTACTTAGTTACATAAAGAAAGTTGAAAACATGCATGACCAACATTGGCCGAAAATTGTGAAAGAAGAGGACCTTGACAGTAGAAAGAAAACCTGGATGAAGCAAAATAAAAAGAAGGTTGAATAAACGGAACATTAAGCTACATGAGTGTCCTAATACAAATGTGGACATAAAAAAGTTTGTCATAGAGAAATTTCAAAGTGTCATGTGGACTAATAAGATTGGTCGAAAAAAGGCTTACTACATTCAAGTGTTTAACCAAGCGGGGAACATGGTGAGAAAGCGTATTTAGGGGCTACTATTAAAGGGAAAGCAAGGTTGTTAATGGCACAACTGAGGACGGTATCACATCATCTCAGGTGCGAGACATGTAGATGGAAAAGGCCCAAAGAGGCTTGGGAGGAAAGAACTTGCATGTTTTGTAGGAACTTGCATGTTTTGTAGGATGGCCGCAATTGAAACTGAATGGCACTTTCTCACAGAATGTGCAGTGCCTGACGATATTCGGTCTCAATATGAAATCATCCTAGAAGTTGACAACATGCACAATTTATTTGAAAAGGATAAGGTCAACCAAACTGCTGGTTTTCTGGTGGTCAAGATGCACAAAAGAAGATTGGAAATTGAAAGGAATATGGAAATCACCTAAGGCTGTGGGCATTTGGTCCCTTAGACTGTTTGGTCTTGTGGACGTCATTTAAATCATTCATTCATTCAATATTTATCAGGTAATAGAAAACTAATTAACCTACCAGGTAGACTATAGAAACAATTAGGACAGAACAAAATCAAAATAAAGACTTAACCCTGATAGTCAAATAATTGAAGTTGCTGGCTCAAAAAAGAGTTCAATTTCCAGAAAGTGAGAAATAAAAGATGAATCAAGATGCAAGTTTTAGGTGAATTTGACAGAACTATTCATGACACACAGATTCGTGAATATTGTTCTCTCTCAAAACACCCCATTAAGTTTGACTCCCCAAAATTTCAAATTAAGGATGACGCTGGTTGTTAGCTCCCAGTAATTTTGATGTCTTAATACTATACCAAAGCAAAAACTGATAAACAAACATCTTAGCTCAAAAAATGATTACAGTTGATCTAGTTATATTGACAAGGAAAGAAATGTCGAATTAGATGGAATAAGAATTGAATACCATTATCAGTGTACCAAGACCCGGCGTGGATAGCTCGCCTCGCTCTCTCCATGCTCGTGCTTCTGCTTCTGCTCCCACTTCTCCTCACGGCGGGAATGCTACGCAACCGTCAACCCCAAAAGGGAGAATATTATATATGCCGCAGGGGACAAAAAAAATCACAGTGCTTTAAGAATGAAGAAAGGAAGATTGAGGGAATCCGCATTATTTTGGTCACGACGCCTCGATATAAGGATGTCCCCATCACAGATGCTCTCTACTACCTAGTTGAAAATGACACGATCCGAATTCTAAACAAAACACGGCCATTTATGGTGTGATATATACTTATTAGGCAATACGATTTTAACGGGTGTTCTAAAACTTGAGGAGCTCTTCATTGTGAGGGCAGTTAGGACATTTATTAGTAGTGGCTAATGGGCTTTTTGTTATCAGGTTCTTATGAATTTTATAGGTGTAATAATGGTAGGATTTTTAAAGAGGTTTTTTAAACTAGTATATTTATGTTCTAAAAATCTAAGCAAAATATGTGACAAATGTTAAGTTGAAAATAATTAATATTTATAAATAATAATAAGAATTTCATAGTAATAAGCTTAAAATGAAAAATATAATCTAGATGAAAAATATATAAAAATCGTAATTCTATATATAATAAGGGCTATGTTGAAGGCTCTATTGGAGATGATGTTGGTCAGGCTTAGGTTTGATGTTGATATTACAAACCGATGGTGGTTTGTTGGAATTTTGATGGCTTGGTCTAATTGAGTTTGGAGTTTGACGAATGACTGGGGAAGGAGTGTGTTAGCACCTTACAAAATATGGAGCTATTTGTTGGCCCAACTTTTAGCATTGGCCAAATTTTAAAATTTTAACCTTTGCTATTGTAGCTTTGATAATAACTTTCATATTAAGTATTTGCACCCTAAAAGACATATTTAGAAGTGAGGAGGTCATTGTGATGCCAATTGTGAACGAGCTATCTGGTATATGTGTCAAAGAGACATGAAGAGAATATTGAGTTTCAAGATAAAATATTACTAAAGTCATTTGAAAGCGTTCGTTGAAAGAAGAAAGGATAGAGCCTAATTTTCAAAGTAGTGTCACTAATATAATGTGGATCTAATGATCAATATAAAAAAGGTTTTGGGAGAATTTAAAATCTATATGGAGTTAGTGAGTCAGGCACCTTTATGTACTTTGAACCAAACATAGATTGGTATAAATGTTCGTGTTTTCACCTGACTCCCTGACACCATATGTTATCGAGCAGTGTTAAAGCTCAAATACTCGATCCACCAACAACACACACACACACACAGTCAGGCACTACACATGATTTTCAAATTGCTCCATTACCCCGACTTGCCGACAGGGTATATTGTCAGGCTCTACCTCGAGCTCCCAAACAAAGTATGTATATATATATATATAGCAGTTTTCAAACTGCTCCATATATTGTCGACAAGTCGGGCTTCTGTACGAACTCTCAATCTAGATGAAGTGGTTCAAAAGTTTCAATTTCCCATCGACTACCCAACATCACGCATTGTTGGCAAGTTGGGCTCTCTTCCCAACTCCTGAACCAAGTAAAAGTGAATCAAAGATTTCAATTTCCCCTCGACTACCTGACATCATACATTGTCAGATAGTCGAGCTTCTTTTTGAACTAGAGGACATGTATAAAAGTTTATGTGTAGCCCCGACTACAAACATCATATGTTTTCGACAAGTCAAGCTTCTTTCTGAACTCCTAAATATGATGACAGGTATGAGATTTATTGGTATGCCCTGACTCACCGACATCAAGCATTATCAGGCACTTTATGTGCTTCCTAAACTACAAAGACTCCCTTATTTTGCATGTCTCTTCGATGAGGAACTAGCAGGCTCAAAAGGTGTATAAATTGCATCAAAAATGCCAGGCTAATGACATGTGCAAATAAGATGTGTTGAAGATGGATTGTCGAGAAGACTTAAATGATTGGCAAGAGAAACAGAAGTCTCTCCAACTATACAGGTCACATGATGAAGAAAATAGAATTGGTATCTTCAGAAGGAGTTTTCATCAAGTCACCCAAAAATATGCAGGAAGGAAGGAATGAATGAGATATGTTGAAGAGACCGAGAAGATCGTGGGGACTATTTTGATGTCATATAGATCGTAACGAAGAGAAGATGGATATGTAGATTCCAAATAGTATTTGGTTTGATTATTAACCAAAGATGGCCATTTTGCCAAAGGACAAGCTTTAGTTAACTAATTAATTATTCAAGTCTCTTAGTTCATTAGGAAGATGATTATTTTATTAGAATAGTCAATAAGTTAATTGAATAGTCATGTTGTTTGATAACCAAAGGTTGTAACCAATCTGTTGGGATCCCTTGTGTCTATAAAAGGGGACCATTGATTGGATAAAAGAGAGTTTGGGAGATTTTGATGCAGTCAAGGATGGAGGATCCAATGAAGGATTATCCAAACTTGCAGCAAATAACCACAACAACGGAAACAACCAGATACACAGAAATATAATCAACATTCAACTCATATATTATCTCAAAATATTAATTACATTCAACATGTCGGGCTGTAAGGCCTTCCCGGTTAGAGCTAATTATAAACATAGATTTAAATCTAATACAGAGCTTCTGCAACACATATATTCATGATCCAGATTCTCAGATCCAACACTTGATCTGCCCTCCTAAATCTAATCTCAACCTGATGCCCTGAGCTAAGAACAAGATACAAATTAAATACCAAAGGCAACTAATAGGTCGGCCTACAAAAACAATCATTGGAGAGGCCCCTAACCCATATTTAGGTCCACGCAATCCCCAATAAGAGATCCACCATAAATGTGGCAATCAAAATTAAATGCAGAAGTCGTCCACCACCTTCAACTTCCAAATAAACAACTCGGGTAGAGGATGACCGCGCAACAGAGTAACTCGGGCCAAGCATCACTGAGCAACAGAAGACAAACCCGAGCATCAAAAAATGAACCCAAAACAAGCATGCCTGAGTGACAGGAACCCAAGCAATAGAAAACCAAGCATGCCCGAGAGACAGAAAACTAAGCATGCCCGAGAGACAGAACCTGAGCAACAGAAAACCAAGCATGCCCGAGAGACAGAACCCGAGCAGTTGAGAAACAAAGTGTTTTACCGAGCAGTCTCCAAACAAGTTAAAGAATAAAAGAAAACATATTTTTGGTTGAGCGAGATTGCCAACGATCCTAGGATGCTCCTGCATCAAACACCCTAGGTGAAGAAGATGTTCCCATAAAGGAATCATGAACATCTTAAGGGAGTCAAAACATGCATTCCATACTTGTTTGTAACCCATACATCCTCTCATCCTTCATTCCATGTTGTCTTTATTTAGTCCATTACGTCATTCGACAAATTCACTAGTCCTGTACTATCCTCATATCTTTTGCCTGCAACTGACAGCAGTTAACATCGATCACTCTTTGTACCTTTAATACTATCAGTGTTTTGTTGAACCATCTCCTCATCTGACTGGCTGATCAACTTATAATCAACATCCCTCTGTGTCACTAGTGTCAACATCTATTGCACTATCCCAGCCAAAAATGTCATATGTTTCTTCATCTCTGTAAGTTCCTTAGAGGTTTCATTCTCTCCTCTCTTCGTATCCTCCTTCCTTTTACCCATAGGCTCGTCATTTCTCTTTTCCTCATGTTTGTCATTGTTATTTGGGCAACATCTAATAACTCCACATCCCTTAGTCCCTACTTCCAGTAAAGGTAGAAGTTTATGCTTGGATTCACCTTGCCTCACAACATAGGTATTTGCACGACCATCAAACATAACATGTCTATCATATTGAAAAGGTCTACCGAGCAACATGTGACAAGCATCCATAGGCAACACATCACATAATAAGATCCAATCTTAAAGTAACAAGGCATTATTCCTCAACCCTAACCTTAGACAGATCTTGTATCCAACTAATCTGATAAGGATTAGGATGTTTTCTTCTTCCCAAATTTAACTTACTAACCATCTCTTCTGAAACAAAGTTCTCAGAACTGCCACCATCAATTATGACATTACATACCTTATCCTTGCACTTACATCTGGTTTTGAACAGATTATGTCTCTATACTGGTTCATTAATACATGCAGCCAGCCTTCCAGTGATCATAAGTTCTCCTTCTTCGACGACATTCACTGAATTTTCCTCGGTTGTCAAGGTGAACTTCTTTTGAGGACATGACCAGGCTCTATGTCCCTTTTCACCACACTAAAAACAAGTACCAGTGAAATCAATCCTTCATCTTCTTCCATACCCACGATTGTAATCCTTAGTGGTTTGACTACTGCTAGATCCTACCTCAGTCTACTTAGGATTATCCACCACCTTACTCTCAACAGTCGGGTCATCAGTCTTACCACCTCGGTTTCTATAATTTTATCTACTTTCAAACTTCTTGTTCAGCTTCTCCTTAATCTTTAATGTCATCTGATAACAATCTCCTATTGTTGGCATCCGAACAATAAGTAATTCTTCCTGAATAATAGGTCTCAAGCCATAGATGTACCTGGCAACTTTCTCCTTGTCATCTTCTGAATGTCCAGTCCTAATCAAAATCCTATAAAACTCCTAGGTATACTCTTGCACTGACTTGTTTGTCTGCCTTAAACCTTGCATCTTTTTTAATATTTCCAACTCATAATCTACTAGAATGAATTGCTTCTTCAACTTTTCAACCATTTTGTTCCATCTGATGATCTTATCTTTACCCCTCTGATTTCTTTCCAATTGAACTTCTCTCCACCATATGTTTGCATGACCTTTCAATTTTGTCTTTGCAAATCAAACTCTATCAAGATCTTCAACTTCTTCATACTCAAAATATTCATCCATCTCATTAATCCAATCGATCAATTCTTCTGACCTAAGGCTTCCAAGAAATGTACAAACTTCAATCTTAGGTCTTTTCCCAATTTTAGACATAACTCTCAGAAATATAGCCTCCTCGGGATCTTTGACATCTTTTATAGCTTCTTCAAAATGATCTTCTTCATCGGACTCTTCACCATTACTTTGGTCTTCTCTAGGTGCATTCTTTCTTTGCAACTCCTCTCACATATCTTGCACCTACTTTTGCAAAGATCAAAAATCTTCAAGACTGAACTCCTCCTTAGGTTCTTCCTCTGTGATCTCATGAAATTTCTTTGGAGGCATCTTTGCTCCACAAATCTCCAATAATTGGAAACCTAACTCCTTCTCCAGTGATTGAAACTCTGCTCTGATACCACCTGACGCAGTCAAGGATGTAGGATCCAATGAAGGATTATCCAAACTTGAAGCAAATAACCACAACAGAAGAAACAACCATATACATAGAAATATAATCAATATTCAACTCATATATTATCTCAAAATATCAATTACATTCAACATGTCGGGCTATAAGGCCTTCCCCGTTACAACCAATTCTAAAGATAGATTTAAATCTAATACAGATCTTCTGCAACACATACATTCATTATCTAGACTCTCAGATCTAAGACATGATCTTCCCTCCTAAATCCGATGCCCTAAGCTAAGAACAAGATACAACTTAAATACCAAAGGAAACCAATAGGTCAGCCTACAAAAACAATCATTAGAGAGGCCCCCGACCCAAATTTAGGTCCACACAATCCCCAATGAGTGATCCACCATAAATGCAATAATCAAAATTAAATGCAGAAGTTGGCCACCACCTTCAACTTCCAAATAAACAACTCGGGTAGAGGATGACCGAACAACAAAGTAACTCAGGCCAAGCATCACCGAGCAATAGAAGACAAACCCAAGCGTCATAAAATGAACCCAAAACAACCATGCCCGAGTGACAAGAACTCGAGCAATAGAAAACCAAGCATGCCCGAGAGACAGAACCCGAGCAACAGAAAACCAAGCATGCCCGAGAGAGAGAACACGAGTAATAGAAAACCAAGCATGCCCGAGAGACAAAACATGAGTGACTGAGAAATAAAGTGTTTCACTAAGCAGTCTCCAAACAAGTTAAAGAACAAAAGAAAACATATTTTTGGTTGAGCAGGATTGCCAATGATCCTAGGATGCTCCTACATCAGATTTTTAGAAAGTACGATGTAATATAGTGGATGCAATATAGTATAAGTGATTTTATCTGATATTTGTGGCTAAATGGATCTTTTTCTTATGAGCTCAGTTTCTCTTTAATTTTAGTTCAGGAAACTAAAGGTTTTTTATGTTCTTAAATGAGAAGTTGGTTCATGTTATATTGGTTTGGATATCAAGTATGTCTCAAATCACTTAATGGAACAAAGTTTCTTTGTATGACTTGTTTAATTGGTCCTTTCAAGCAAAGGTTAAACTCAAGTAAATAAGTTATAGTACCAGGAATAACTCAATCTTGTCTAAAGAAATGAATAGTGGACAGATCTACAAAAGTTGTTGATTTAAAAATTGTCTTGTAGAGTAATACTATACGTATGGATCAAAATCTGTAACACACCTTGATTTAACAAGGGGTTAGTATCGCCAATTCGCAATGGGGGAAAGCGATAAGAAACAAGCTACTAATAATGAAACTACGAATCAATAAAATGTATAAGCAAATAAGAGAAAAACAAATGAATGTAAACCCAATTGCTTGAAGCTTCTATTGTCTCTCTCTACTCCTTCCGAAATACTATTTGTGATGCTCAGTATTGGTGTGGGCAGCGTCTATGACTTGGGAGCATCAAGAATATGATATTGAATTGCTTTGTGATCGCAAGATGGCTTAATGCTTGAACCAATCTGACAG
Source organism: Thuja plicata (assembly GCA_018584345.1). Lineage (NCBI taxonomy): Eukaryota > Viridiplantae > Streptophyta > Pinopsida > Cupressales > Cupressaceae > Thuja > Thuja plicata. The sequence goes on along the minus strand of MU227687.1, from coordinate 1,517,453 downwards.
AGTAATGGCACACGTGATCTTGAAATCCTGGATCCTTCAAATGGTTATGAAGGGTTTGTTATATAGGAAGTGAGATTGAGATGAACAATTGAGATCAATCCTAGATATAGGAAGATGAATGGTTGAGATCAAAGGGAACTGGAGAAGCCATCAGTAAACTCTACCTATTCAACTGAGAGAGAGGAGATAGAGTTTGGTTAACTGAAGAGCTAATTTTGAGTTACCTTTCAAAACTGAAGAGGTGGGTGGAAAACCCCATGTGAACTGAAGAGGTGGGTGGAGTAACCCATGTGATCTAATTAAAGGTATCTCTTTGAAGATAAATGAATATTTAATATTTTTGAATTTAAAGTTTTCAACAGGTGAGATAATTGAATTCTTTTTTATTTAGAATTGTATTATTTGAATGAAATTAAATTAATTTAATTGGAAGAATTTAATTAGTAAGTTTAAATATTTCAATTTAAACTTTAGAAATTTGAATTTAATTAATTAATTAATGGAAATTAATCAATTAAGGTTAATTAATTAAATAAAATTAATTATTTAATTAATTTTGGTAATTTGATTAGATGATTTGGGAAATGAATTTAGAAGAAAATAGATGATTAATTAATAATTATATAACCATTAATTAATATATGAAAAATAGTGTTTATAATGTAAGGTCGCAAGTATGTCCATTTTAGCGTGTCTACATTTGCCCCTCTTTGATACAATGTGATTCATCACATTGTGTCAAAGAATTTTTAGATTTGATCTTGCCCCAGTGATAGCAAGTGGACTATATGCCCCCTCAACAAATTAAGCATAGAAAATGCATTAGATGAGCATTAATTTGTTGAAAATGTGAATCACTATATGATGATTATGAATGCATTCCTATGTTAGTTATGATGTTATTGATGATGGATGCATTGATTATATGGTCTACTATGCACACTTTTTGGATTTTTCTCATACAGTAAATGAATGCAATCTACTATGCACAAAATATCTGAGTAAATGCATGTGTTAGTTAGAAGAAAGTTAGATGGAATTGTTTCTCTGGGATGGATTGATAGATATGAATTGATAGAAAGGATGGTTGATGATTGATAGATATGAATTTATAGAACAGATGGGTGTCCCAAGTCACTGTCGCATTTCCAATTTTGTTCATCATTGCATCTTTTTATGAAATTTCGAAGAGCATCCAATGCACCTAGATATTGCTCATCTAGATACCACTATGACCTCTTGATAACCAGAAGGAGTAGAAAGATTTGATAGAAAGATAACCTGGTGCACCCAGATATTGACCATTTGGATACAACTATGATCTCTGATTTTGAAAAGAAAGAGAGCCAAAAGCACCCAGATATTGACCATCTAGATACTACTTTTCTCTCTAATTTTGAAAATAAAGAGAGCCAAAAGCACCCAGATATTGACTATCTGGATACCTCTTTGCTCGCTAACCATTCAAGAAAAAAAGAAAATAAAAACCAAGATAGAATTCCAATGCACCCAGATCTCAGACCATCTAGATACCGCTATGAACTCTTGATTTCGAAAAGAGAGACAAAAAACCAAGGTAGAAATCCAATGCACCCAGATCTCAGACCATCTAGATACCGATATGATTCTATTGATTTTAAAATAAAGAGAGCTAAAAGAACCCAAATATTGACCATCTAGATACTGCTTTGCTCGCTGACCATCAAAAAAAAGAAAATAAAACCAAGATAGAATTCCAATGCACCCAGATCTCAAACCATCTGGATACTGCTATGAACTCTTGATTTCGAAAAGAGAGACAAAAAACCAAGGTAGAAATCCAATGCACCCAGATCTCAGACCATCTGGATGCCGCTATGAATCTATTGATTTTGTAAATTAAGCCAAAAAAACCAAGATAGAAATCTAATTCACCCAGATCTCAAACCATCTAGATGCCACTATGATTCTATTGGTAATAAACAAATAGATAACAGAGAAGGAATGTCCAATTCTTTCCCAGGGTTAAGCTCATATTGTGGAACTGCGTGGCTGCCAAATAAGTGACAACGCCTACTGCATTTATCCTAAATCATCATTTCCCTAGAATCAAAGTGAACATTCCACAGACAATAATTAAAGAAAATAAGTCATGATCTATCATAGATACTCTCTTTACTTGGTGGATCCTGGAGTAGCGTAAGAACATAACCACGAAATATAGACTGACATCTGACTAACGAGTGACCTAGTTAACATTTTGATTGTTCCTTGATTCAGTTTGATTCTCTTGATTGGCTAGACTCTCTAGATAGGCTTGATTGGCTTGATTGTCTTGATTGTATCTGGTTTCAGTAATAGATGACTCATATAAGACTGATTTGTCTGGTTTTGAGCGTATCAATCACTGTGTAAGATAATTGTTCTGATTAATTGGTTGATTTGGATTTTGATCATTTTGGGTAGATGGTCAAGCTGTGTCAGATGGGCCCAGTGTTGATTCGCAAAGCTCATGGTTTTGAAATTTGATTGCCTAGTTTGGTCGCTAGTTTGCTTTGTTGATAATCGAGTTGGTTTTATTGCTTTGGATTTTGCAATTTTTTTCTTTTTTTTTATGAAGATTGATTTTTTTTCAGGATATTTTGATCTTTTTAAGATTTTGATGAGTTTTTTTAAATTTTTAGGGATTTTTTGAGGACATTTAGAATCACCCCCTAGTCTGATGGACCAGTACTAACCATGGATAAGTGTTGGTGCTCAGAGGGGATTGTGCTTCTGGATATAGCTTGGGTAGTCAGTCTTGCATGTGAAGTTATGCAAGACATGAGTGGTGACGGGCCAAAGGCTCTCCCAACTACCAAACCACCTTATAGAACAAATGTGGAAGCCAAAAAACATAGTGAGATAAGAAACAATAGATATCCTTTATCATTAATTGATCAAAATCATTACATGTCGGGCTGTAAGGCCTTCCCAGTTTTGGCCATATACTTCAATGAATTACAATATGATCTTCATACATGTGAAGTCACAGACCTGCTTACAGATAATTCAAATCTCAATCTTCTATCCAATCTATCATGCTCTAAGTCCTCTTTAAGCACTGCCAAAACTAAGAACATAGAAACAATTATATACAAGAGTCCACCAAGAGGTCAGTGCTCAAATCCATAATTGAGACCCAAATTTAGGTCTACACATATCCCAATTAGAGACCCCAAATCAATTAAGTCATCGATATTAACTGAAGAAGTCAGCCACCAGATCCAACTCCAAAATAAGCATCTCAGGCAAAGGTTGACCGAGCAACAGAGAGACTCGGGCAAAGAACACCCCAAGAAATAGAAAATAGAACCTGAGCGTCAGAAGAGAAACCCAAGCAACAAGAAAATAAACAAGCATGCCCAAGCAACATAACCCGAACAACAAAGATAAGCATGCCCGAGCAACAGAACCCAAGCGACAAAGATAAGCATGCCTGAGCAACAGAACCTGAGCAACAAAGTATTTCTTGAGCAGTCTCCAAACACACTAAAGAACAAAACAAACATCTTTTTGGTTGAGCAGGATTGCCAATGATCCAAGATGCTCCTGCATTAGACACCTGGGGTTAATAGAAATGATTCACCGAACCATGTATCAAGTCCAAACTGAAATAATTCTAACTTAGATTGAGAAATCCAAGATGAGTCCTCAATTAGTCTGTTCTTCCACTTTACCAGATACTCCATGTATTCTTTTCCTCTTGTACTTCTGCCAATTCTCCATTTCAAAATATTCTCAACTTCCTCTATCTGCTTCTTAGGATAATAACTTGGTATTGTCACTTCTTCATCAGGTTCATGATATTCATACAAGTCTAAAATATTGAATATAGGTGATATATCCATTTCATCAGGTAATTCAACTTCATAAGCATTTCCATTACCAAAACTTCTCAGTATTTTGCAAGGACCAAATTTCTTCATCTTCATTTTTCCATATGTTCCAATAGTAAATCTTCCTTTCTTCAAATGAACCATTACTACATCACCAACTTCAAATGTTTTATGTCTTCTTGACCTGTCTGCACTATCTTTGTATTTCTGATTGCTTTTCTCCAGCTTCTATTTTACATCTTCATGTAATGTCTTCATGAACTCAGAAAATTCTTCTGCTTCTGCACTTCTTTTCTCTTCTCCAACAATATCTCTCAGATCTGATATACCTCTCGGTTGTGTGTCCTGAACAATCTCAAAAGGTGTTTTTCTAGTACTTCTATTCATTGAACTGTTATATGCAAATTCTGCTTGTGCCAACATCAAATCCCAATTACTTGGTGTGTCTCCTACTAATCATCTCAACAAGTTACACAAACTTCAATTTACAACCTCTATTTGTCCACCAGTCTATGGATGAAATGTAGAACTAAACTTCCACTCAGTATCCAACTTCTTGCAAAGTGTTCTCCAAAAATAGCTAACAAACTTACTATCTTGGTCAGAGATGATACTCCTCGGTAATCCATGCAATCTAACAATCTCCTTAAAGAAAAGATATGCTATATGTATTACATCTGATGTTTTCTTACATGGTATGAAATGTGTCATTTTAGAAAAACTATCCACAACAACAAATATGGAATCATTACCTCTTTTTGTCCTACGTAAGCCAAGAACAAAATCCAGGTTGATTCACTCCAAGATATCTCAGGAATAGTAATCGGTGTATACAAACCAGTATTCTGACTTACTCCTTTTGCAACTTGACAAACTCCATAGCTTTTCACAAATTTCTGAACATCCTTATACAACTGAGTCCAAAAGTACCTTTACTTAAGTAAACTCAATGTTTTATCAATACCAAAATGTCTAGCCAATCCACTACTATGTTTCTCCTTAATCAAATTAGTTCTCATTGATCCTCTCGGTATACACAACTGAATACCTTTGAACAACATATCTTCCTAAATGTAATAGTCTTCATACTTACTTGATTGATTTGAATTAGGTGATCTGCACACTCTCCACTACTCTGAAAAATCAGGATCACTTTCATACAAATTCTTCATGTCATGAAAACCGAGAACCTCAATTATCATTTCAATCAACAAAGATCTTCTTCTACTCAATGTATCAGCAACTCAGTTAGATACTCCACTCTTATGCTTAATCACGAATGTGAAACTCTGTAAACACTCTACCCATTTCATATGTCTCTGATTCAATTTATTTTGACTACCCAAATATTGTAAAGCCTTATGATCAGTATACAACACAAATTCATTTGGCATCAAATAATGTCTCAATTTCTTCATAGCTTGCACTATAGCATATAATTCTTGAACATAGATAGAATATTTCCTCTTTGCATCATTCAACTTTTCACTAAAGAAAGCAACATGTTTACCTTCTTGAGTCAACACAACTACAATTGCACTTCCACTTGCATCACATTCAACTTGAAATACCTTATTGAAATCAGGTAATGTTGACACAAGTAATTCAGCAACTTTCAGCTTCAAAGCCTCAAAACTCTTATCAGCTCCATGTGTCCATTTGAATTCCCTTTTGTCTCCTCTCATTGTCTCAGTCATAGCATTACAAATAGAACTAAAAAATTTCATAAACTTCCTGTAAAAAATTTCCAATCCATGAAATTATCTCACCTCAGTGACATTTTTAGGTGTAGTCCAACTAAGTATAGCTTCAACCTTCTTAGGATCAATCTTCAAACCCAAATACACAAGCTCTTCTTTCATAAAGGAACACTTCTTCAGATTTATCAGCAACTTTTCCTCTTTCAATCTCTGTAACACTTGCCTTATATGCATCAAATGTTCTTCTCTAGTCTTACTAAATATCAGAATATCATCCAAGTATACAATCACACACTTATTTAAGAATTTCTTGAGAATTTCATTTATTAACCTCATAAATGTACTTGGTGCATTAGTTAAACCAAAGGGCGTAACCAACCACTCATACAAACCTTCCTTTGTCTTGAAAGTAGTCTTCCATTCATCACCTTCTCTGATTCTGATACGATGATATCCACTTTTCAAATCAATTTTGGTAAAATATCTTGCTCCACTCAAACAATACATTATGTCATCCATTCTCGGTATAGGAAACCTATACTTCACTGTGATTTTGTTAATTGCTCAGGAATCAGTGCACATTCGCCATTCTTCATTCTTCTTAGGTGCCAATACAATAGGTACTGCACATGGCCTCAAACTCTCTCGAATCAAACCCTTGTCCAACAATTCATGAACTTATCGGTTAAGCTCTTCATTCTCGGTTAGTGTTAACCTATGTGGTGATTTGTTCGGTAAAGTAGCTCTAGGAATTAGATCCATACGATGATTGATATCTCACTGGTGTAAAACCATCAGGTACATTATTTGAAATTATCTCATTGTACTCAGTGAGTAACTTTCCAACTTATGTAGGAATGTCATCTTCAATATTCTTACTCGGTTTGTTAGGAATCAATGCATAATAGATATCATTTCTTTTCAATTCCTTAACAAACTGTCTACCTTCCATCAAACAAACTTTCACAAATGTACATATCTCACCAACAGATTCTTCAACCAAAGGTAACAAAACTTATTTCTTGCCATCAATCCAAATAGAATATCTATTCAGTCTTCCATCATGTATAGCATGTCTATCATATTTCCAAGGTTTACCCAACAAAATATGACAACAATCCATAGGCATAATATCACACAATACCTTATCATAATACTTTCCAATTTTTATATTCACAAAACATTGTTCACTCACCATTAATGTATGATCATCCTTGATCCATGAGATCTGATAGGGTTTCAGATGCTTCATCCTCTCCAACTGCAACTTTGCAACCATTTCCTTAGATTCCTGATTCTCTGAGCTTCCACTGTCAACACTCGCCTTCCAAACCTTGTCTGCAACTCTACATCTGGTCTTGAACAAACTTTTCCTGATCAGATCTTGCTTATCCCTCTCACTCCATAGTATCCTTCGGATCATGAGATTTCCTTCCTTCTTAGCTTCATTTGGTGACTCCTCTTGCACCAATGCATTTATGCTACTACTGCCTTTCTCGCTTGCATGTATACATTCAAAGGATTTATGTCCTTCTTCACCATAATTGTAACAAGTTACTTGGAATCCCTTTCTGCTATAACCACCTCTAGAGTAATTACCTCTTCCTCGGTATAAACTTCCACCTTTCCATTCAATCTTTCCCTTGTCTTGAGATGTGTCTTCAATCGACTTGTCTAGTTTAGATCTACTATTTTCACCATGAGATATACCTTTTCCTCTAGGGAATCTACGACCTCTATCTCTTTGTCTTTGTTCATATCTTATGTTCAACTTTTCCTCATCTTTTAGGGCAAATTGATATGCCTCCTCAATGCTTTCCATCTTGACCAAACTGATCTATTCTTGTATGGAACTCCTCAATCCATTCAGCTATCTTTCTAATCTTTCCACTTCATCTTCAACATGTCCAAATCTGATGTCCAATCTATAGAATTCCTCAATGTAGTCTTTTACTAATTTGTCCTTCTGCTTCAAACTTTGCATTCACTGGATTAGGTTAATCTGATAATCACAAGGTAGAAACTTGCCTTTCAATTTGTTTACCATCTTATCCCATACCTTGATTTTGTCTTTACTTTTCTTCTTCTGATCCAATTGCATGTGTTCCCACCATAAGGATGCATGTCCTTTCAACTTTGTGCTTGCAATCTTCACCTTCTTATCCTCTTCTACATTTTCATATTCAAAATACTTTTCCATCTCAGTTATCCAGTCAATCAATTCATCATAATCCAATTTTCCACTAAACTCAGGAGGATTAAACTGAGGTGTGGATTTTGAACTTGTCAAATCTCTCAGGAATCACTCTTCTTCCTTATTCATCACAAGTGTAGGTGCAGCTTCACCTTGGACCTCTTCAATATCATCATCACTAACGTCTTCAAGATGTCTTCCTCTGCGTTGGGCTATCTCAACAGCTTCCAATCTAGCAGCCATCTGTCTAGGAATATCAGCTAGACCTAGATCTGCATTTCCTCTCCCACAAACCATCTTGAATCCCTCTGCAAATGTAGGTCATATCACAATCTGCTACCCCACAATAATACTAACTAGGTTTAGGGTTTACAAGAAGGAACTTAGATCTCACCAATGCTCTGATACCACCTGAGGAAAGGCAGGAGTGGTGACAGGGCCAAAGATTCTCCCAACAAACCACCTTGCAGAACCAATGCGGAAGCCAAACAACACAGTGAGAGAAGAAACAACAGATATCCGTTATCATTAATTGATCAAAATTATTACATGCCAGGCTATAAGGCCTTCCCGATTTTGGCCATATAGATTCAATAAATTAAAATATGATCTTCATACATGTGAGGTCACAGACCTTCTTACAAATAATTCAAATATCAATCTTATATCCATTCTATCATGCTCTAAGTCCTCTCTAAGCACTGCCAAAACTTAGAACATAGAAACAATTATATACAAGAGTCCACCAAGAGGTCGAAGCTCAAATTTATAATTGAGACCCACATTTAGGTCCATATAGATCCCAATGAGAGACCCTAAATCAATTAATCCATCAAAATTAATTGAAGAAGTCGGCCACTAGATCCAACTCTAAAATAAGGATCTTGGGAAAAGGTTGACCGAGCAACAGAAGACTCAGGCAAAGAACATCTCGAGCAATAGAAAATAGAACCTGAGTGTAAGAAGAGAAACCTGAGCAATAGGAAAATAAACAAGCATGCCCAAGAAACATAACTTGAGCAACAAAGACAAGCATGCCCAAGCAACAGAACGCGAGTGACAGAGACAAGCATGTCTTAGCAACAGAACCCAAGCAACAGAATATTTCCCGAGTAGTCTCAAAACACAATAAAGAACAAAACAAACATATTTTTGGTTGAAAATGACTGCCAATGACCCAAGATGCTCCTCCATCAAAAAGTTTTCTCAAGCTTTTGATCTTGGTGTTCATTGATGGTGAAGCTTGATTTGAACACTTGGCACCCGTTTTCCAGGTTAACCTTTTGTATTTTTTGACTTTTTTGGTATTTTCTGGATATGTAGATAGTTTCCTTAACCATTGAGACCTCAAGCGTAGAACCTCTTGAGATGCATGATATTTATGTATCCAAGGAGCTTATCTCCTTCTGGTGTTTCCATTTAGTATCCCCCACTCTGGGTAGAGTTGATAATGACATATGGTCCTAGCCAGTTAGGCTCAAACTTTCCTAGATTCACTCTCTCTGCTTGGTTCTTTTGATTTTCCATGAGGACGAGGTCTCCTACCTCAAAGGTTCATGGCCTCACTTTCTTATGATAGTTACTTCTAAGGTGATTATGATAGACTTGTAAGTGGTTGAATGCATTTTGTCTTCTTTCATCTAATAGCTCCAGTTCACTGAGCCTTGCTACTTTGTAATATTCGTCTGAAATCAGGTTCTTCAATGATATCCTCAGGGATGGGATTTCCACTTCGAGGGGTAGAACTACCTCTGATTCGTATACTAGTGAGAAAGGAGTGGCTCCTATAGGTGTTCTCATGCTAGTTATGTATTCCCATAATGTGGGACTAAGCTGTAAATGCCAGTCTTGCCCTAATTCATTAACTATTTTCTTCAAGATTTTCAAAATGGTTTTGTTTGTCACTTTAGCTTGACCATTCCCTTGAGGATAATAGAATGAAGAGAAACCTTGTCTGATTTGGACCTATTCATAGAGATCTTCAACATCTTTGTTTTAGAAAGGTGTACTGTGATTCATCAGGATGGTTTGAGGAATTCCATACCGACAGATGATGTTGTAGAGTATGAACATTGAGATCTGCTTTCCAGTTATGTAGGTGAGGGGAATTGCTTCCACCCATTTAGTGAAGTACTCTATTGTTGTTATGATGTATTTATGTCCATTAGCTGAAGATGGTTTAATGTTTCCCACTAGGTCAAATCCCCACATAGAAAATGGTAATGGTGAAGTGATAGGATTTACTTCTTGGGCTGGTGCATGGATGAGGTCTCCATGAATCTGACATTTCCTACACGTTTGTACATACTTGTTTGCATTTGTCTCTACTATGGGCCAGTAGTATCCCATGCGGATGATCTTTTTAGTTAAGGTGTTGCCACCTCCGTAGGTTCCACAAATTCCTTCATGTACCTCATACATAGCTCTCTAGGATTTCATGGAAGTGAGACATCGTAATAGCGTTATGTCTAGACTTCATCTATATAGAGTAGTTGTAAGAAGGATGTACCTTGAGGGACTTTTTTTTGTTCCTAGACAATTCAAGAGGTAAGACACTACTTTGGAGGTAATTATACACATCATGGTACTATGGGGTTTCAGGACCAACAAGGACACATGTTGATTCTTTGATTGGTGCTTGATGTGATGGCATCATGAGTTGCTTGACTAGAAACTAGAATCTGGTTTCGTTGCCTAGAATATCGATCAAGGATACTATGGTAGCCATCGCATCTGCAACTTTGTTTTGAGCTCTTGGTACTCACTCAAAAAATATGTATTGGAATTTAGTGCGCAACCTTTTCATTTGTTCTCTGTATGGTATTAGCTTCTCATCTTTTGTCATATAGTCATTGTTGACTTGGCTAATGACCAACTAAAAATCTTCGTAGACCTTAAGGTTCTTGATTATCCATTGTATTTGTCTTTACTCTAATGACTAGAGCTTTGTATTCGGCTATATTTTTTGTGAATGGGAAGTTGAGTCTGAAAGATTTGGGAATTTCATCATTGTTTGGAGTGATGAGTACTATCCCTACTCCTGTACCATGGTTCGTGCATGACCCATCAAAGTATAGTTTCCATACCTCTATTGTCAATTGGAGTGTAAGGATAGAATCATCTGGAAAGTTAGATATGATAGGTTGATGATCCTAAATAGGTTCCTCTTCTAGTTCATCTATAATCACTTTCCCTTTGATGGTTTTTTTGTCTATGTATTCTATGTCAAATTCGCTTAGGATCATCACCCACTTTGCTAGTCGTTTGCTGAGTGTTGCTTTTCTTAGTAGATACTTGAGGGGATCAATGTACACTATCAAATTTGTTTGATGGATTAACATGTAATGCCTTAGCTTCTGGGAAGTGAAGACAACTGCTAGGCGTGATTTTTCAATTGGTGTATAGTTGAGCTCATAGCCTACCAATGTTCTGCTGAGATAGTAGATAGCTCTCTCCTTACCTGTGTCATCATGTTGTGCTAAGAGTACGCCTAATGTTGATTCAGTTGTCAAGATATATAGAAGCAATGGCCTACCTTGGACTGGTGGCACCAATATGGGAGACTTGAGTATATAGTCTTTGAATATTTGGAATGCTTGTTCGCATTGTTCTATCCATATGAATGTTATATCCTTGTGTAGTAGATATTGGAATGGATGGAACTTGTCTGCTAGCTGGGCTATGAAGCGCCTGATAGATTGGAGCCTGCCTTGTAACCCCTTTAGTTGTCTTAGGTTGGTCGGTGGTGGCATGTCCAATATTACTTTGACTTTCTCTAGGTCTACCTCTATGCCTTGATGTGACACTATGAATCCCAATAACTTCCCAGCGGTGACCCCGAATGCACATTTCTTTAGGTTCAAACTGACCTTGTATTCCTCCTTTCTATCAAAGATGGGTCACAATACTTGTAGATGATCCTTTCTAAGCATTGACTTGGCAAGTATGTCGTCAACATAGTCCTCCATTGTCTTGTGGATGAGATCATGAAAGATAGTTTTCATGGACCTTTGATATGTTGCTTCGACATTTTTTAGACGAAATGGCATGACGTTCCAATAGTATGTGCCCCATGCACATGTAAAAGCCATTTTGTGTTGGTCCTTTGGTGCAATCCTTATCCGATTGTATCCTAAAAAGTCATCCATGAGTGACACCATCTGATTTTCTGTGGTGAGATCTACTATCATGTCGATGTTAGTAAAAGGAAATTCATCCTTGGGACAAGCTTTGTTAAGATCTCTAAAGTTTGTGCAAATGTGAATCTGACCACTATGCTTGGTAAATGGTACCAGATTAGATATCCAGTCTGTGTATGGGATCGGTCTTATGAACTTAGCATCTAGAAGCTTTTTTAATTCTACCTTGACTAGTAATGCAACATGGGGATGCATCTTTCTCAGCTTCTGTTTGACAGGTTCGTCGTTGGGTAGCAATGGGAGATGATTTAGCACAAGCTCTAGATCTAATCCTGGCATGTCTGAGTAGGACCATGCAAAATTGACCTTCCTTTCCTTGAAGAAGCTAATGAATTGTTCTCTCTCCTCTGGGGTGAGTGATTTTTCTAAGTAGATGTTCTTTGGGTTCTTGTCATCACCCAAGTTGACTTCTTCCATTTCCTCTGCTAATAATGCCGACTTTTCCTCTATCAAGGGGAGGAGTTCTTGCTTTCCATCTTATAGCACCTTAGTGAGGTTTTCACTAGAAGATATGTCTTGTTTTGTCTTTTTATCATTTTTTGTGCCAGTAAGCGCCTTTCAATTTTCACTTACTGACGATTCTTTTTTCTTTTTCAATTATTTTTGATGAATGGAAAGAGGAGCTTCCTCCCCAAAATATGTTGATCTATTGAGGTCGATGGAGAAACCTGCTTTATGGTCTCCTGATGGAATTCCCTTTCTAAGTCCCATGAATTCTATGATAGCCTCATCATTCTCAAAGATATCTATATCAGGCTGTCCTTGTTGATCCCACTCTATCAGTTCTAGGTGTACAAGACATAGCTCCTCGTGGTGGGTTGACTCTGTTTGGTTGAATGGAATAGCAGAGATGGTTCCAATAAACCTAGACTGTGATGTGGACACACCACCTAATGAATTGCTATCGATATGTTTATTGATACAGGGTTGGTCATCCATGGTTAATTGGTCGAACATATCGTCAAGGTGTATGGTGGTGGATGACCGAGGGGAATAGTCTGGGATTGATGGCTTGAAGTCATGAATGGATCTCCACTCGTACTCGTGGGAGTCAATTTCAATAGAACTCTAATCAGATATCTCACTTCCCTTGTTATCATGGATTGCTTGGTTGAGGGTTAATCGGTATTGAGAGGTTCCCACTTCAGCTGGCAACAATTGTTGAAGTATGTTGTTGATCAAGATGTGTTATGGGTTTTTCCCTGGGTGTAGCTTTGCTATTTGTCCTTGATCAACGGGTATGTCTTGGGTGGTAGGATTAGTTCTTTGTTTCCCATAGCCTAACCCTCTCTTGTTTCTTTGGGTTGGTGGGAGAAATAGTTCCATTAAACCTTGTTGTCTTTCCCGTAGACCAGTTGTACCATCATACCCAAACCTTTGCAGCATTGTATAGCTAGCTCCATAGGTTGATACGGGCAGGGGTTCTTGAAGTGTCTCTTGTGGATCTTGATACAACCATATATTGATATCTGGATCAAATGGGTTCTCTTCTGCAATGTCTCCCCATCTAACAAAGGTTGTGGGTGGACACTTGAACAAAATAAGTTCTGGGGTTTTGTTGTAATTGTTAGATTTGATAAATGCAAATTCTACCCAAGAACACCTGCATGCAAGACTGTTACAGACTGGAAGCAAAAGACAGAAGAGAAAATAGAAACTATGGAGGCCAAAAGGCCAGAGACTGGAAATCCATGTTGAGAGAAAAAGCTTCTATATTCAACAATAATGAATTACAAATTACAATCTCCTTAATGAAAACTAAGAAGTGAATCCTTATAAAAGGAATCACGAAACCCTAAAGGAAACCCTAAAGAATTATAAAGCGCCTAAGTGAAACTTAAGCATAGAGTAATAACTTAACTAATTAAATCAACATGATTTAATTAATAAGCAAACTAATGATTACTCTAATACCCCCCCTTAAGTGTAACTTAGGGAGAAGCAAAACAGCTAAACTACTGCAGAAAGCAGGAAAGATGGGTCCCGGCAACAAGGCCTGATCAGGTATCCAATACAAGAAAGAAACTAGATGAAGGAAACTAAGCCTTCAATCTAGGGAAAAGATGTCCCAGAGAAAGGAACAAGAAAGAGCAAGAAACAACTCTGAGGCAAGGAACTGTAAACTCTGTCAGGAGAAACTGTTGGAACCCCCACTGAAGTGCATGACCAGGTAGAGAAGATAATGTCTGAAGAGCTGATCAATTGAACTAGGAAGCAATAGAACCAACAGGTGAACCCCCCCATAATGTTGAACTGGGAGAGGTGACAAGAACACTAAAATGCAATGCCAGAAACATCTGCAGAAGAAAGAACCAGGAACACCAACAATGCAACAAAAGTACACACACAGGATAAAGGGCGGTGTCATCGACACACAGCATGGGCTAATGTCATGGAAGGTACGCTCACTTTACAAAGGTGGATGCGCCTAAAATGGCAAAAGCATCATAACCCCCCATGGCACTTTATAACAGAGTGTGAGTACAACAACCATACAAGGTGCTCAAAGATCCCAGATATACAGAAGAAATTACTTTATCTCAGTGTGTTTACAGAACAAAAATGCATCAGAAGAAGCATACAAGCTCAGAAGTCAGAAAGAAGAGTGAACCAGAAGTACAGTAGAAGAGATCCCAGGACCTGTAAACCCAAGCAATCCACCAGAGTGCATAAACTGCCAAACTCGGAGGAGAGAAAACCTAGAGTAGAATATGGAAAAAATACATTTGCCACTGAATAGTACACTGAACCAGCTTTCCGACGATATCTCGTTTGCCAAAAATGGAGTCTGGATGAGCCAGATATGACTCCCGGAAGGGAAAAAAAGACATCGGACTTCAACAAAAAAAAATGCTATCAAAATGGTAGAACCCAAAACCCTAACCTCCATCATTGGAAAGTGCTCAGAAAGAGCTTTCTGACGGTATATGGAAGTCAAAAAAAGACCCCCGAATGCTCAAGATAGAGCGAAAACAGTCTAGGAGGGTCAGAAAGGCACCAAAATATAAAAAAATAAGCCCCTAGGGCTAAAAAACTAGCGCCCCTGGGCACATGGCGCGCAGGGGGCTAAACCTGGGGGCCCGCAGTCACCCATATGACCGTTCGCATAAAAGATAGGCCCGCGGTGGTTTGAAAGAAGCCGCCACCAGCGGAGCGGACGTTGGGCGGTGGGTGGCGGTCCGCGGAGCGACGGCCAGGCGGCGGGGGCCGCGAAGAACAAAGGGATGCGGAGGAGCTGGCGGGGCTGGCGGGCGGCTGGGGCCACGGAGCGGGGCGAAGGCCGGGCGGCTGGGGCCACTGAGAGGTGGCGGCGGCCGGAGGGGCCGGAGGCGGCGGGGCCCGGGAGGAGCAGGCTGGTGGCGCGGGCGCTCTGAGCGGCGCACCCAAAAATGCACTGCTCGCGCGTTTTAAAATGCAAAAAACACAAAAAAACATGTGTTTTTTTTTATTTTTTTGAAAATCGTGTCCGTACGGCCCTAGCAGGGCAAAAAAAAATTGTCAGATGCCCCGGTGTCCAAAATGGATAGTCTTATATGGATTCTGGGGTTTTTGGGCCTTCTAGACGCAACTGTGAGGTCGGTTTTTGTCCAAAGTGCCCCAAAAAATAGAGACCCCCTAGAACCAATGAAAAAAATGCCAGAAAAGACTGGCAAACTTCAAACCCTCTGTGCTTCAACAAAATAAGAACAACAAATAGCAGGAAAGCTCTGATACCATGTTAGATTTGATAAATGCAAATCTACCCAAGAACACCTGCATGCAAGACTGTTACAGATTGGAAGTAAAAGATAGAAGAGAGAAGAGAAACTATGGAGGCCAAAAGGCCAGAGACTGGAAATCCATGTTGAGAGAAAAAACTTCTATATTCAACAATAATGAATTACAAATTACAATCTCCTTAATGAAAACTAAGAAGTGAATCCTTATAAAAGGAATCACGAAACCCTAAAGGAAACCCTAAAGAATTATAAAGCGCCTAAGTGAAACTTAAGCATAGAGTAATAACTTAACTAATTAAATCAACATGATTTAATTAATAAGCAAACTAATGATTACTCTAATAGTAATAGTGGGTTGTGGCATGTCATATGTCCTTGGGCTCCAAGGCATGTTTGTGATAGTGAAAGCTTCCTCTCTGTATTCACCACATCCCTTATTAGTAATAGATATTTTTCCCGCTCTTCTTGTGACATCTTTGGGAATTGAATTTGATGCGGAAGGGATACTTGCTTGTTGGTTTGATGGAACCTGGTTGTCAGTACTAGTTTGAACAATATTGCAGTATTGGAATGGGTTTGGGTCTCCTTCAATAATGATTTATGTCCCCTGGTATGGGAACTTGATGCACTGATGTTATGTGGAGGGTATAGCTTGCATCTCATGTATCCATGGTCTCCCTAGTAACATGTTGTATCCCAACTCTAGCTATAAGATCTGGAAGGGAGTGTTCTTGACAATTGGGCCAGTCTGAATTGGTAGGATGATAATACCTTTGGAAGATCTCTCCTCTTCATCATAGGCTCTGATGTTGATCCTTCTTGTGACATCGATATTGGATTCAGAGTAGCCTAGTTTCTTAATGACCTTTAGAGTACATATGTTCAATCCTGCTCCACCATCAATGATGACTCTATGGATTACACTTTTGTGGACTTGGATAAGTAAGTGCAAGGGGTCATTATGCAAGGGTTTATGTGGTGACACATCATGATTTGTGAAGGTTGCATGCTTATTTGCAGCTATATGGTTCACCATTGTCTGGAAGCTCTTCAAATTTATGTCCCTTGGGACAACTACTTTTTGAAGTGCTTGGTCTAATACTTGCTTGTACTGCGGGGACATGTGCAAAAGGTCAAACATGGAGATTTGGGCAGGCGTGCACTTTAGTTGATCTAATTGGCTTGTCTGTGGACCTGAGGTTGCATGAGGGTTGACTGGTGTAGCAGATGAGGAAGGCATTCCTCGCAAGACAACTTTTGTACAATGTGTGGTTACAACACATTTGTCACCTTGGTCTCTAATAGTGATGGTAGCCACATGGCTATCTGAAGGATTTAGGAAATTGATAGTGTTGTCACTATTGGCATAAGTGTAGTTGACCTATTTTGACTGTCCACCAGACCTGAAGGTGTAGACACCCAAAAATGGACAGGCTTGCGACCTTACATTAAAAACACTAATTTTCATCTATTAATTAATGGTTTTTTAATCATTAATTAATCATCCATTTTCCTCTAAATTCATTCCCCAAATCATCTAATCAAATTCCAAAAATTAATTAAATAATTAATTTTATTTAATTAATTAACCTTAATTAATTAATTACCATTAATTAATTAATTAAATTCAATTTCCTATAGTTTAAATTCAAATATTTAAACTTACTAATTAAATTCTTCCAATTAAATTAATTTAATTTCATTCAATAAAGCAATTCTTAAAAAAATAAAATTCAATTATCTCACATGTTGAAAACATTAATTAAATAAATGAATTAAATATTCATTTATCTTCAAAGAGATAACTCCAACCAGCTCACATGGGTTACTCCACCCATCTCTCTAGTCCAAATGGGTAACTTCACCCACCTCTTCAGTTCAAAAAGGTAACTCACAATTAGCTCTTCAGTCAACCAAACTCTATCTCCTCTTTACCAATTGAAGAGGTGGATTTTACTGATGGCTTCTCCAGTTCCTTTTAATCTCAACCATTCATTTCCCTATCTCTGGGATTCATCTCAACCGTTCATTTCATCCTCAATGCCTATATAATAAACCCTTCATAACCATTTGAAGGATCCAAGATTTCAAGCTCTCGTGCACCATTACTATGTCAATTTGGTTCTAGCATTCAAGCCATCTTGCGATCACACACTCATTTCAATTAGCAAATTCTCGACACTTCTGAAGTCATAGACGCTGCCCCACCAATACTGAGCATCAAGAACAACATTTCGGAAGGAGTAGAGAGAAACAATAGAAGCTTCAAGCATCATAGGGTTTGCATTTATTTGTTTTCCTTTCTCTTGCTTGTACATTTTATTGATTACGTTTCAGGTTATTCGTTTTAGTAGTTATTGTGTACTTGATTAATATCATTTGTGAAACTTTTGCTACTAACCCTTGCCTTTGGAAAGCTTGGGAACTACGGATCACAAAGAAGAGGCGTACATTTTGGTGAACTCGACGTGAATCAAACAACCCAAATATCTCTTGCAAATGACAAACAGGATTGATCAACCATGGCCGTATGGTCGCAAATCTAAAAATCTATCTTTTTTTTTATATCTGTGTTATTTCATAATTGTTGGTATTTTGCCACAATCAACAAAATTGTGCCACAATCGATTGGTTTAATACCACAATTGATTATAGGCTTTCGCATTATTATTCTATCATCTTTTGTCTTCTTTCTTCTAGTTCTTTGCCGCAATTGCCCGATCCATGCTGCAATCATCATTATTTTTCTACAATTGACCGATCCGTACCGCAATTAACAATGCTTCTTCGCAGTTGCCAGTGCTTTTCCGCAATCGCCAGATCTTTGCCACAATTGCCACTAATTTGCCGCAATCACAGGAAATATTGCATATCAGATCCAAATCTTCTATCCATTTATTTCTAAACTGACATTTTCTGATTTCTGTGCAGGACCGGGCAAATCACTGAGAATAGAGAAGGGTAAGATATTGTGAGTATCAATCATTCATTGTTTCAAAGTTGCATATACTCTTATTTTTCCAGAATCCTTTTTGATACTAATATGTCTAAACAAAGCAAACTAAAAGGAATTCACTTGTCGATTTGGGTTTAAAAAGAACAATGCTTGCCAAACATATCACATCTCACATTTCAGATTTGGGCTTAAAATTGACGTGGGGACTAAAATTGAACAAAGGCAAAAAAAAATCTCAAATTGGTGCATTAAAATTGAACAAGCAATCAACACCTACTTTTTGGGCTTAAAATTGAACACTGGTGCTTGTATGGTGGTGTAGCTTAGTTCACATTTCAAACTTTGGAGCTTAATCAATTTACCTTGTGTCTTGAGTTTTGGGTGCACTTACACAAACAGTTAGATTAAAAACCTTTATATTCTTTTAGAAAGGCCTGTCCGGGGAATGCGCTTCTTCCTTGGAGAATGACCTTAAATCGGTAATACTTTTGATCGGTATATAAACAAGGGGCAAACCAAATTTTCATTTTACCTAGCCAAGCTCAGGCGAGGCGTATTGGTGATAGTCTGGATCAGGTGAATATCCCTAAGGAGCCAGCGTGATCAACTAGGCTCTTAAGTGAGTCACACACGTACAAACCGATTGGAGAGACACCATGGACCCTTACTACAACCTTGATTAACTAGAGGCCAACCCATTTTACCTCTGAATAGGTACCTTATTATAGTGCAAGGGGTTGTAGAATTTCCCCCCAAGATTCCCAACATATGTGTCCCATGGTATTTGTGTAGTGAAAAAGATCTTCACTCCACGACAACAATACCTAGAAACGACAAAAACATGGGCACCTATGTTGTGGACCTTCGTGTCCTAGTAGCATGAAAATGACTGTGTGAGCTAACAGACATTCAAGCATTGGGCCTATAACATTATATTCTAAAGCTGTTGACCTAGATTAATCTAATTTTTTATTGTTGAGACCTCGTGATAACCTTGCAACTTAAAAAAGTTGTAGAACATATACATTTTCATTCTTCATTCTTCATTCTTCAAAACACAGTGTCTGTCGTGTTTGTCTCTTTGATCAATTTCTAAAAACACAAAATAAAACATCCAAACTATTAAAACAAGTCAAACATGTTAAAGTCTAGGATTGTCAATGTCAACTTCCTTGTGAATCAGAAGCATTGTTCCAAAAAATTCCAAAATTATCAAGCAATGATACTTATTCTCTAGTCTTTTTTAGACTGTTCCTCATTTACCTCAATTGCCTGCATTATGCCACAATTGAAGGAAGTCTATCGTAATTAACTTGTTTATTGCTGCAATCATTGTGTTTATTACCACAATCGATGATAAACTACCACAATCGATCATTTACTTTACCGCAATTGACAAGAGATACATTATTCCTGTTTTGACCTAAAACCTTGAAAGAATTCTTCATTTGGTGTCCAAAACTAGTGTCTATCCTAGGAAAACGTGAAGAACATTGTGTGAATCTCTAAACATTAAAGATTATCCCTTCTTTGTAAAGCACGATTATTGTCAAAAACATTGTTAGTTTGAAAGCTCAAACTCGAAATACCTTGATCTCATCATATCAAACATCATCATCTTTTTCAAAGTGACTTTGTCCAAGGCAAAGGTCGGCAAATCTTATCTCTTTATCATCACCACTTTGAGATCAAGTTATATCAAAATATCTCCTTAGAATTACCCTCATCCAAACATAACTCAAACTTCCTCAAAAAGGATCCTCTTCCTTGTGTGCTTTATATCACTTGTTTTAGTTACAAAGCCTAGTCCGCACTATGTCTCAAACACCTCATAGAGGGCCTTACACAAGGTCTAAGGTTAGAACTCAACCTGATGAGTCATTTATCAATAGATTCCCCTCTTGGGAAACAAAGCAAGAGAATGATCCTTTCGTGAATACCAGTTTTGCTCTATTCATTGAACAACCCCATGGGGCATGCTTTTTCCAAGATATCACAGAAGCAAAGCTTGAAGATGTGGAGCAAGATGCTTACTCCATGAAAGTAGTTGACGTCATTGTATAGAGGAACCCTGAACGTTACTTAGCCATGCTAATAAAGAAGGGATTCAAACTCCCCGCTGAATTCAGTGTATCGACTATATGGCCTGAAAACCCTCTCGCAAGTCAAAACACTACTCAGCCTCCTTAGATACTACCTATTGTGTCTCATATCCTTCCACCATTGGTCTTACCTACATCGACGCAGACTATACCCAATCAAACCAATGACCCGACCCAAGCCAGCACATCTTCCACTCAAAGCATGATAGGCTCACAACTAAGTGCACCCATGGTCACTAGTATGCCTCCACCTTTGGTCTCATGGCCAGGACAATCAAGCTCTCAAGATACAGCAAACATCAACTATTCTGAAACTATGTCACTGTTGCAATCAACTCATACTAGTCTTGGGATCAATACTTCATGCCCACAGGGATCCATCTATGTAGGTACAACTTACAGTCAATGCCCTCCCAAGGCTACACCTTTGCCCATTCTGACATCGATCCAACCCCCGCAATAGCAACCCCAACTCCAGTTGCCTCAATTCCAACCCCCGCAACAGCAACCCCAACTTTAGTTGCCTCAAATCCAACCTCTGGAACAACAACCCCAGCTTCAGTTGCCTCAATTCCAACCTCAGCAACAACAACCCCAACTTCAGTTGCCTTGAATCCAACCCCCGCAACAACAACCCCAGCTTCAACCCCAACCTCAGCAGCAGCAGTATCAACCCCAGTTTCAATCACAACATCAAATGCATTTAAACCCACCATGGGCTACTCATGTGCCCCCATTTCCAAATCACTCGGTGGGAAACTAGTATCAAACCCCTAGGATGAAATCCTATGTTCCTGCTCAAGGGACACAGAGGCGCAACCTCATACCCACTACAGCACAGAGGAACGTCCTCACACATCAACCTCAATATCAAACAGACATGTTAATGCAACAAGTGCAAACCCTTCAAACCCAAATGATGGATATACAAAATCAAGGGCAAACTAAATCCTACACCGCAAAGGATTTATACCCATACCCCTTTGACCATTCTCTTCACATGTCTCATTTCCCAAATCACTTCTCAGTACCTAAATTTGACAAATATAGGGGCAATACCAACCCTATTGAACATATCCAAGATTTTTTTGCTAGTTGCATCGAAGTCGTCCATGATGAAACATATTTAATGCGACTGTTCCCACAAATCTTAGTTAGACCAATAATGGAATGGTTCTCGCATTTACCTCATGCCATTTAGTCTTGGGGTGAACTGGCTGAAAAGTTCATAGCTCACTTCCATCATAACATCGAGTGCAAGGTCAGCATCAAGCACCTTTGCGATATCAAACAGAAGGATGGAGAGTCTTTTGTGAAGTTCCTACAGGGATGGAGGAATACGAAAAACCGCATAACATATGATGTGCTCGAACAAGACTTAATAGTCATGTTTGTTGACAATCTAATCGCAGACATGTCATTCACAATAGAGTTACAGTTAGCTCTGAACTTCACACAAATCATCGAACGAGGAGTTCATTGTGAGTAGAACTTAGTCAAACGAGGAATCCTTGCAGATCCAACACAAATGAATACAAACAAAAATGTAACGGACAAAGCTAAGTGGTGGAACAAAAACAAAAATGTCACTAGTGATGGTGTCATTGATGTAAAGATAGTCAACTATGCACAACCCAAGGTGTCACTACAAGGGGCACCTATGACCAACCAAAAACCCACAGGGCCCACTCAACAAGCATACATCCAAAACCAACCTCCTCCTATACAAGCGACCGCTGTGTCAAACAATCAACAACAGAATCAACGCAGACCACAGTTTCAATTCCAGCAACAATATTTCACATCATTGGGAGAGCCGATAGAATCAGCTTTACGCAAGTTGATACAATCAAATACTATCACTCTCCCAGAAATCAGAGACTTTGAACAGGAGGAAAACAAACCAAGGTGGTATAATGACAAAGATTTCTGCGAGTTTCATCGGGTGAAAGGGCATAAAACATCCAACTGTTACCGATTGAAACATGCTATCCAAGACCTGATTGACATAGGGACCATCGATGTGACAAATACCCAAACCAAAGGCACAACTGATCACACTATTTTCAACGATACCTTTCGTGATCACAACAAGGGAAAAGCTTCTGGGTCCGGTGGACAAGAAAAACAAGTCAACTATACATATGCCAACAGTGATAATGTTATCAATTACCTCAATCCTTCAGATAGCCATGTGGATACGATCATTATCAAAGGCCAAGGTAACAATTGTGTTGTAACAATGCGTCACGCCAGAGTCATCTTGCAAGGATTACCATCCTCACCTACTGTATCTGCCAATCCTAAAGCAAACTCAGATCCACAAACAAGAATAGTGGACCAACTAAAGTGCACACCTGCCCAAATCTCCATGTTTGACCTATTGCGCATACCTCCACAGCATAAACTGGCACTTGACCCAGCCCTTCAGAATGTAGCTATGCTAAGGGACATAACACCCAAGAGCTTCCAAATGATGGTTAACCATATAGCTGCTAACAAACATGCCACATTCACGGACCATGATGTGCCACCGCATAAACCCCTGCATAATGATCCTTTGCATTTACTTGTCCAGGTCCATAAAAGTGCTATCCGTAGGGTCCTTGTTGATGGTGGAGTTGGGTTAAACATCTATACTCTAAAGTTAATCAAGCAACTGGGCTATTTAGAATCAAGTATTGATGTCACAAGGAGGATAAATATCAGGGCTTATGACGAAGAGGAATGGTCCTCTAAAGGTATTATCATTCTACATGTTCGTATCGGTCTGATGGTCAAAAAGACTCCCTTCCAAATCCTAGACCTTGAGTTGGGATACAACATGCTACTAGGGAGACCCTGGATACATGAAATGCAAGTCGTACCTTTAACATACCATCAATGCATCAAGTTCCCACACCAGGGAGAGGAAACCATCAGAGGGAGATCCTCATCCTTTCCAATATTGTAATGCAGTCCAAATCAGCACTGATAACCAAGTACCATCAAACCAAGATGCAAGCATCCCATCCTCTTCAGATTTGAATCCCAAGGATGTCACACGGACAACAAGAAAGATAGTCATTAACTAGGATGCAAGTATTCCCTCCTCTTCAGATTCAAATCTTAAAGATATCACACAGAAAGTGGGCAAGATATCCATTACGAACAAGGGCTGTGGTGAATACAGATATGAAGAGGCTTTCACCATCATGCACATGCCTTAGAGCCTGAGAACTTATGGCATGCCACAACCTGTCATTACAATAGAAACTTTGCAACTTGTTCTATTCGGATGTCCACCCACAACCTTTGTCCGATGGGGAGACATAGCGGAAGAAAAGCCATTTGAACAAGACATCAATACCTGCTTATACCAAGACCCACCAGAGATAATCTGACCACCACTACCCCTATCAAACTATGGTAATGGTTACACAATGATACAAAGATTTGGGTACGATGGTACAACCAGGTCGGGGGCAAGACAACAAGGCATAATGGAATTGTCTCTCCCACCAACCCAGAGAAACACAAGAGGGTTAGGCTATGGACAACAGAGAACCAGTCCTGTGATCCAAGACATTCAAGTCAATCAAGAACAAATAACAGAGATGCACCGGGGGTACAACACAGAACATGTCTTGATAAGAAACATATTAGCATAGTTGTTGCCCGCTGAAGAGGGAACCACACAAGCCCAAATAGACCTCCACATAGCAATCGATGATAACCAAGGAAGTGAGACATCTGATGAGCGTTCTATTGAGACTGACTCCCACGAGTATGAGTGGAGATCCCTTCACGACTTTGAACCGTCGATCCCAGATTATTCCCCTCAGTCAAACACTATCATAAATCTAGAAGACTTATTTGACCAACTGACCATTACTGAACAACACTGCATAGACAAGCATGTCATTTATCAGACCACAAGTGGTGCATCCACATCACAGTCCAGTTTTGTAGGAACCATATATGTAGTCCCTTTTAGTCAACCAGAGCCAAACAACCATGAAAGCACCTATCTTGTACACCTTGAGCTCATAGAGTGGGATCAACAAGGACCACCTAATTTAGATGTCTTCGAGAACAATGAGGCTATAGCTCATTTCATGGGACTTAGGGAAGGCATTCCATCAGAACACCACAAGGCAGGCTTCTCCTTTAGCCTCGACAGAGTGGCATATTTCGGGGAGGAAGCTCCTCTTTCCAGTCCACAAAAGAAAAAAGAACAAAAGAATGATAAAAAGCTAAAATAAGACGTATCTTCTAGCAAAAACCTCACTGAGGTGCTAGAAGATGGAAAGAAGGAACTCCTCCCCTTGACAGAGGAGAAGTCAGCATTACTAGCAGAAGAAACAGAGGAAGTCAATTTGGGAGATGACAAGAACCCAAAGAACATATACTTGGAAAAATCACTCACCTCTGAGGAGAGAGAACAGTTCATCAGTTTCTTCAAGGCAAGGATGATAAATTTCTCATGGTCCTACTCGGATATGCCAGGGTTGGATCCAAAGCTAGTACTACACCATCTCTCGTTACTACCCAATGCCAAACCTGTCAAGCAGAAGCTGAGAAAGATGCATCCCCATGTTGCATTGCTAGTCAAAGAAGAATTGAAAAAACTCCTGGATACTAAATTTATAAGACCTATACCATATGCGGATTGGATATCTAACTTGGTACCAGTTACAAAGCACAGTGGTCAGATACATATTTGCACAGACTTCAGGGATCTCAACATAGCTTGTCCCAAAGATGAATTTCCTTTACCCAAAATTGATATGATAGTAGATCTAACTACTGGACATCAAATGCTATCACTCATGGATGGCTTTTCAGGGTATAATAAAATAAGGATCGCACCAGAGGACCAACACAAAACAACTTTGACATGTCCTTGGGGGACATATTGTTGGAATGTCATGCCGTTTGGACTAAAGAATGCCAGAGCGACATATCAAAGGGCTATGACAACTATATTTCATGATCTCATCCACAAAATAATGGAAGACTATGTGGACGACATACTAGAAAAGTCAATACTTCGAAAGGATCATCTACAAGTATTGGGACCAATCTTGGACAGAATGCAGGAATTCAAGGTCCGTCTAAACCCAAAGAAATGTGCATTCGGTGTCACAGCATGAAAGCTACTGGGGTTCATAGTGTCACATAGAGGAATCGAAGTAGACCCAACAAAAGTCAAATAAATATTGGACATGCCTCCACCATCGAACATGAGACAACTAAGAGGGTTACAATGAAGGCTCCAATCAAACAGGTGCTTCATAGCTTAGCTAGCAGACAAGTGCCACCCATTCCAACATCTATTGCACAAAGACATCAAATTCATATGGATAGAGCAATGCGAATAGGCATTTAAAATATTCAAGGACTACCTTCTCAAGTCTCCTATATTGGTACCACCAGTCCAAGGTAGACCATTGCTTCTATATATCTCAGCGACGGAGTCAGCATTAGGTGTACTCTTGGCACAACATGATGATGCAGGTAAAGAGAGGGCCATCTACTATCTAAGTAGAACATTGGTTGGATATGAACTAAACTATACGCCAATTGAGAAGTCATGCCTTGCAGTTGTTTTTGCTTCCCAGAAGCTGAGACATTATATGTTGAGTCACCAAACAAAGTTGATCGCACATATTGATCCTTTAAAGTACCTCCTAAGAAAAGCAGCACTCACCGGACAACTGGCGAAGTGGGTAATGATTTTGAGTGAGTTTGACATTGAGTACATAGACAGGAAGGCCATCAAAGGACAAGTGATCGCGGATCAACTAGAAGAGGCACCCATTCAGGACCATTAGCCTATTATTTCTGACTTTCCTGATGAATCTATTATGACACTACAACTAGTGATCGAGGTATGGCAACTATATTTTGATGGGTCATGCATGAACCATGGTGCGGGGGCATGGATAGTGCTTATCACTCCAGATCATGATACAATTCCAAAGTCTTTCAGACTCAACTTCCCATGCACCAACAACATAGCAGAATATGAAGCACTAGTCATCGGTCTAAAGATAGCAATTCAATGGAGAATCAAGAACCTAAAGGTCTTTGGAGACTCACAGTTGATCATTAGTCAAGTCAACAATGATTATACGACCAAAGATGAGAAGCCCATACCATATAGAGCACAGATGGAAAGGCTATGCACCGAGTTCCATTACATCTTCTTCGAGCAAGTCCCACGAGCACATAACAAAGTTGCAGATGCGATGGCTACCATAGTATCATTGATTGATATGCCAAGCAACAAAACAAGATTCCAATTTCTTGGTTCCATCACATCAAGCATCCATCACAGAATCAACATGCGTCCTTGTTGGTCCTGAATCCCCATGGTACCAAGATGTCTATAACTATCTCCAAAACAATGTCTTACCTCTTGTTGGTTCCCAAAATAGCAGACTGGAATTATGCTTGCTCTGGCCAACGAACAAGTTTAATTCCTTAGGAACTTAAACCTCTGCAATTTAGGCTTTGATTGCCAAGGCTGGTAGGCCTAATTATAATACACTTTCTCAGATGACTGAATGAATTCTGTAAACAAAATAATGTAATGAATTGCTTTGATACAAAAAGATAATAAATCTTAACTAAATTTATAATAAAGACCAGTGCCTATTCCTTATCCTCAATGTGATTACTATGTGTGATTCCTTTAATTGATGATCAATGCCAAAATTC
>MU227687.1:1463741-1483351 GCA_018584345.1 Thuja plicata | reverse complement strand
CCCCTCCCCCGTCCTCCGTCTCTCCCCCCATCCCTACCTCCATCACGAACCCTACCTCTGGCTTGACCACCACCTCTCCCTCCATCCTGACCTCCCCTACCACGTCGTACCCATCGGGCCCTCCTCATAATGGTCCTAGCAATAGGACGCTAGACATCTGTAAGAGCAACTGGCCGAGCCTACGCCCAATGAGCATCATACTGAGGTGTAGTGCCTACAAGAGACAAATTAAAATATCAGTACCCACACAGATAGGGACATAAGTATCAAAAAAAGATATGAGCAGGTATCAAAGAGCAGAAAGGAAGTACATAAGCAATCAGAAAATGAGACAAACCTACATTTACAGTAGCCGACTACCATGTCCATGCAACAGGAAGCAATCCTATAAACTCAGTACAAGCAGCATCCAGTGATACTACACCACCCCAGATAGTAGAGTCCCTCAACCTTCGAGTGAAGTATGTGTAAGAATCAGAAATGTCCTGCTGCTCTCCAAACTGATGCAACACCTAGTCGGTGTTGTGAAAGTCTATCATATGAATATGGTCAGTAACATGGCCAATCAAGTATCTCCGCTGATGGCAGAATGGGAGATGGATGTTCTCTCCATCCCAGATAGGGAAATCCCTACAGGGCCTCCAAATAAAGTAAGGAATCATGTCCAACTATTGCCACCAGTATGTCAAATGCCCCATATGAGTCTGAACTATGGCTCCATCATACATAAAAACATATGTCCTATCAGCTGGAAGAGCATGTGCACCAATAGGACGACATACAACAATATGCTCCCATGCCCATATCTAGAGGAGGGTCACACCGCAGTCGAGTGACTTACCATCAAGGTAAGCCACGTAAAACATATGAAAATGCATGTGGGCCAACATGCATGGACCCCAAGAAAATATGGTACGATCCCTGACCATAATCTGCAACACAGTACCGAAGCCAACAGAAAATCCACGCTGTCGATGGTTGGGGCATAAGATGCCACATATCAAACTGCCCAGTAAATTGGACAGTTTGTCAAGGCCCAAACTAAATCTAGACCATGGAATATCATAGTCACCAGCCAACCCAAGTTGATCCCGGGGCAATCCAAAAATCTTGGTCAATGAAACAATACCAGTATGGGTGTAATACTCCACAAGCTCACCCTGGATCAGGAGCTAGAGGATGCGATACACATCCTCCAAGGTGACAGTACACTCATTGGTCGGTAACCAGAAAGTGCATGTCTCAGAATGCCACCACTCTACAAGAGCGGAGATCAGACCCCTATTGGTCATGATCTCGGGCATATAGCAAATCCAGTATAACCCTAGATCTCTAAGAACTGACCTCTCATCCTCTAAGAGCTGAAATCTATATACAAGACCCACTGGCCTAGACTCTCGAAAGCGCAGAATTCGCCCAGTGAACTGCACACAGAAATAAATTAGAAAAATATCAGTTTTAGTCATCCAGGAAGGTATCAGAAGATAAAATATACAGATATCAGATAAAGGAATCAAGCAAACAGTGCTAAAAAATTGATTGCGGTAATAAAACCCTACAACTGCAGTACTTTTAGGCGATTGCAAAACACAAGAAGTAAGTGCAAAATAGAAATTATAAATGCGGCATTCAAGGTTGTTAACTGCGGAACAGTTATCAATTGCGGTCTCTAAACTACAATTGCAGCATTAAAACCATAATTGCGGCAAAACCGTAGACGATTGCAGCACAACGTGAAAATTTACAAAAAGGTACAAATTTTGAAAGCAATAAATGCAAGCATTAATGACATGCAAACTGATAAAACTCACCGGATGTCTTGCGCCAACTGGTCTCTGATAGGTCCGTACTCAGTCAGAAAGGTGGGTCACACCAGGAAGGCCCGCCATCGCAAGAAAATAGGAGGAAAAAGATAGAAAGCTAAAGGCTTACTCACCAAGAAATCAAGAGCTCCAAGATCGCAATATAAAAAATGAATGGCTCTCTTGGCTATTTATAAGGGTTCCGAAAGATACTAATTTCACTAGGAGCTCCAAAATTTCTTCCCGATCGCTAGATACTTCAACGGTCAATAACAGGGGCATTTTAAAGTATTTTTCAAATCCGTCAGCTACCCAGATTCAGAAATTGCAGTTTCAACAAATCAACGCTCATGTCGCGACTTTTTGCTCAAATTTGTTGAGGGGGCATAAATACACCTACTACTGCTAGGGCAAGCTGGGGCAAAATCAAAGAATCTTTGACACACTGTGACAAGTCACATCACATCAAAGAGGGGCAAATGTAGACACCCACAAATGGACAAGCTTGCGACCTTACATTAAAAACACTAATTTTCATCTATTAATTAATGGTTTTTTAATCATTAATTAATCATCTATTTTCCTCTAAATTCATTCCCCAAATCATCTAATCAAATTCTAAAAATTAATTAAATAATTAATTTTATTTAATTAATTAACCTTAATTGATTAATTACCATTAATTAATTAATTAAATTCAATTTCCTATAGTTTAAATTCAAATATTTAAACTCACTAATTAAATTCTTCCAATTAAATTAATTTAATTTCATTCAATGAAGCAATTCTAAATAAAAAAGAATTCAATTATCTCACATGTTGAAAACATTAATTAAATAAATGAATTAAATATTCATTTATCTTCAAAGAGATAACTCTAATCAGCTCACATGGGTTACTCCACCCATCTCTCCAGTCCACATGGGTAACTTCACCCACCTCTTCAGTTCAAAAAGGTAACTCACAATTAGCTCTTTAGTCAACCAGACTCTATCTCCTCTTTACCAATTGAAGAGGTGTTTACTGATGGCTTCTCCAGTTCCTTTTAATCTCAACCATTCATTTCCCTATCTCTGGGATTCATCTCAACCGTTCATTTCATCCTCAATTCCTATATAATAAACCCTTCATAACCATTTGAAGGATCCAGGATTTCAAGCTCATGTGTGCCATTACTATGTCAGTTTGGTTCTAGCATTCAAGTCATTTTGCGATCACACTCGTTTCAATTAGCAAATTCTCGACACTTCTCAAGTCATAGATGCTGCCCCGTCAATACTGAGCATCAAGATCAGCGTTTCGGAAGGAGTAGAGAGAGACAATAGAAGCTTCAAGCATTGTGGGGTTTGCATTTATTTGTTTTCCTATCTCTTGCTTGTACATTTTATTGATTACGTTTCAGGTTATTCATTTTAGTAGTTATTGTGTACTTGATTAATATCATTTGTGAAACCTTTGCTACTAACCCTTGCCTTTGGAAAGCTTGGGAACCATGGATCATGAAGAAGAGGCGTACAGAAGGTTTTCCATTTATTGTGATCATGGAATGTGCCATTGAATATTGTATAATCAGTGGTGCCTTTTTTTTGGGTGTTGGCTACGTCGATGACCCCTGTGTCAATCAAATTTTGGATGACATTTTTCAATCAATAAGAGTTGGGTGTCTTGTGTCCCTTCACTTGATGAAATTCACAAAAATCATTATCATTGTACCACTTTGGTTTGATTGCACCATGTTCATATTCTCTAATTTTAGGGAGAGTGATATTGTTGGATTGTATCAGCTTTCTTAAGGCTGATTCTATCGACTCTCCTAATGGTGTGTAATCTCATTTTGGAAATGAAAACCATGGTTGGCGTTGTGCCTATGGTTGACTATTTGAAATAGCAGTCGCTTGGACAAGAGGTGGTTGAGTTTGAGTGTATGCTTGCGGAGTGGGCACCATGGGTTGTTGGGTAGTTATAGGTGAACCTTGCAGTGACACTTTGGGATGGGCGTAGTTGACCATTTTCACATCAATGACACCATCATTGGTGACCTTTTTTTTTTGTTCTACCATTTAGCTTTATCCATTGCAGTCTTGTTTGTATTCGTTTGGGTAGGATCTGCAAGGACACCTCATTCAAGTTCTACTCACAATGAACTCCTCATTCGATGAGTTGTTTAAAGTTTGGAGCTAGCTTCAATTATGTTTTAAATGACATATCTGGAATCAGATTGTCAATGAATATGACTATTAGGTCTTGCTCAAGTACATCATACATGATTCTGTTTGCATTATTCCTCCATCTTTGTAGGAATTTTACAAAGGACTCTCGATCTTTTTGTTTGATATCACAAAGGTCCTTGATGCTGAACTTGTGCTCGATGTTATGATGGAAGTGCGCGATGAACTTTTTGGCCAATTCACCCCAAGATAGAATGTCATGAGGTAAATGTGAGAACCATTCCATTGCTGGTCCAACTAAGCTTTGTGGGAATAGTCGCAATAAGTATGTCTCGTCATGTGTGACCTCGATGCAACTAGCAAAGAATTATCAAATATGCTCAATAGGGTTGGTATTGCCCCTATATTTGTCAAATTTTGGTACTGAGAAGTGAGTTGAGAATGCAGAAATGTGAAGAGAGTGATCAAAGGGGTATGTGTATTGTTAGGAATAAGGTGTCTCAACCTTGGATAATTCCTATTCTTATTATTTTGTAAAATGTATTTCTTGCAAATAATGTAATTAAGTGTGAGTGTACATGTCTAGTTGGCATGTTGATGTGTCGCTCCACTTGGTGTGTCGGCATCTTGAATTATGTGTAAGGAGATCATGGCTAAAACGGTTATGACGAATTCCTATGACATGTAAGAGTTATTTCTAGAAGATTCAATGATGGGTGAAGACATGCAATGACATGTGGCAACTGATAAAGTTGAGTACTATACACTCTTCCACAGAAATAAAAATTTAGGGTTCCTATTTTCTTAGAGAATGGTAAAACCCTAATACAGCTATCTTTGGAAGTTTCCCTAAAAAGGAAAGCGCATGATATAAGCATTTTTTAGGGTTGCAGATAGATATAAAAAAAGAGTCTATTGTTGGTATGATTGGGTGCTACTGGATTAGTCTTAGTGTGTCGATTGTCTCGTGAAAGAACTTGCATTGCAAGTGTGTTGTAACCGTTGTGTTGAAGATAATACATTGTGCAGGTTTTGGAGTGCTGGGGTTTTTTACCGAAAGGTTTTCCCCAGGGTAAATCATTGTGTCATTCTCTATTTTTCTGTATGCATGGTATATGGCTGCAATATCTTTGTTAAAGTAGTTAACGAATATGAGATTGTAAGGATTTAAAAGAATTTGCACAATACTTTCCTTTAGACATTAGTGTAGGAAGCTGTTTCCGCACCTGAGTTTCCTTACATGTATAAATCCTCTGCTGTGTAGGATTTAGTTTGCCCTTGATTTTGCATATCTATAATTTGGGTTTGAAGGTTCTGCACTTGTTGGATCAGCATGTCTGTTTGAGACAGAGGATGATTTGCGACATTGTACCTCTATGTTGTAGTAGGTATGAGCCTACGCCTCTACGTCCCTTGAGTAGGAATATAGGACCTTGTCCTTGGGACTTGATATTGATTTCCCAATACATGATTCTGATATGGCGGCATGTGAGTGGCCCAAGATTGATTTTATTGTGTTTGTTGTTGGGGTTGAGGTTGTTGTTGCTACTGAAGCTGGGATTATTGTTGCTGGGGTTGAGGTTGTTATTGCTACTGAAGCTCAGATTGTTGTTGTTGGGGTTGAGGTTGTTGCTAGGGTTGTAGCAGTCCCTAAATGAGCAAAGGCCTAACCTTGGGTCAGCATTGACTGAAAGTCAGACCCGTAGAGATGGATCCCTGTGGGAATAATGTATTGACCCCAAGGCTAGTAGGGACCAACTGCAGTAGCAGTATTATTGTAAAAGGGTTACTTATTTTTGGTGGGATTGATGACATAGCATAAGAGCTTTACTGGATAGGCCATGAGCCTGAGGGTTGAGGCACACTAGTGACCATGGGTGCACTTAGTTGGTAGCCTGTCATGCTTTGTGTGGAAGATGTGCTTTCTTGGTTTGTGGAGCTGGTTTGATTGGATACAGTCCTTGATGATGTCGTTGTTGTCAAGAATGGGGATATTTGAGAGACCATAGGTTCTGTTTGAGAGGGTTGAGTAATGTTTTGACATGTGAGAGAATTTTTGGGCCATATGGTTGACACATTGAATTCAGCGGGGAGTTTGACTCCCTTATTTATCAACATGGCTAAGAAATGTTTAGGGTTCCACTCTATAATAATGTCAACCACTTGCCCGAAATAGGTGTCTTGCTCTATATCTTTGAGCTCCTCTTCTATGACATTTTGGAACAAAGCTAACCCAAGGGGATTCTCAATAAATAGAGAAGGACTGTTATTTCTAAAAGGATCGTCCTCTCGCTCTATTTCCCAAGCAGGGAATCTATTGATATAAGACTCATTAGGTTGAGTTTTAGCCTTTGACCTTGTGTCAGGCCCTCCATAAGGTGTTTGAGACATAGTGTGGTCCAGATTTTGTGACAAACAAGTGATATAAAGAAAATAGAAAAGGATAACCTTTCTAGGAGAGTCTGAGTTATGTTTGGACAAGGGTAATTCTAAGGACAAATGTTGATTTATCTTGATCTCAAAGTTTTGATAATGTAAGAATAAGATTTGTTGACCTTTGTCTGGGACAAAGTCACTGATAAAGATAATGATGATTTTTAGATAATGGGATCAAGATATTTTGAGTCTAAACTTTCAAACTAACAATGCTTGGACAATACTCGTGCTTTCAAAGAATGGATGATCTTTAATGTTTAGAGATTCACACAATGTTCTTCACATTTTTCTGGGATAGACACTAGTCTTTGACACATAATGGGGAGTATATTCAAGGTTTTTAGGTCAAAACAAGTGTTAAAAAGTCTCTGATCAATTGCGGAAAAACTCCACCGATTGCGGTAAAGTGACTGGTCGATTGCAGTAATCTATCACCGATTGTGGTAATCTATCACTGATTGTGGTAATAAACAGGTCAAGTGTGGCAATAAAACTGATGATTGTGGCAAACTTCCATCAATTGCAGCAAAATGTGGGCAATTGCAGCAAAGGGGAAACAGTCTCAAAAAGACTCAAAAATAGGTCTCATTGTCTAACAATTTTGATTTTCTAGAACAAGGCTTCTGATTTGCAAGATAGTTTGATGTTGACAACCCTAGACTTTAACACATTTTACTCGTTTTGACAGTTTTGATGTTTGTTTTGCATTTTGGAAACTAGTCAAAGAACAAGCATAATAGACACCGTGTTTTGTAATCTAGCACGGGTTTTGACACAAGGACAAACATATTAATCTAAAGAAAATTTTGGCTGTCAAATACAATATTATAGGCCCAATACTTGAATGTTTGTTAGCTCACACAACAAGTGTCACACTACTAGGACATGAAGGTGCACGACGTAGGCGCCCATGTTTTT
Source organism: Thuja plicata (assembly GCA_018584345.1). Taxonomy (NCBI): domain Eukaryota; kingdom Viridiplantae; phylum Streptophyta; class Pinopsida; order Cupressales; family Cupressaceae; genus Thuja; species Thuja plicata. Next base: position 1,476,027 of record MU227687.1, on the reverse strand, counting down.
GTCATGATAGTGAAGATCTCTTTCACTACACAAATACCTTGGAGCACATATGTTGGGACTCTTTGGGGGAAATTATGCAACCCCTTGCACTATAATAAGGTATCTGTTCGGAGGTGAATCAGGTTGGCCTTTATTTTAACAAGGTTGTAGTAAGGGTTTGTGGCATCTATCCAATCGGTTTGTATGTGTGTGACTCACTTAAGAGCCTAGTTGACTATGTTGGCTCCTTAGGGATATTCACCTGGTCCATAATATCATTAACACACCTCGCCTGAGCTTGGCTAGATATAAAATGGAACTTTGGTTCGCTTCTTGTTTATATATCGATCAGAAAGATTACCGGTTTAAGGTCATTCTCCGAGGAAGAAGTGCATTCCCCGTACAAGTCTTTCTAAAAAGTATAAAGGTGTTTAATCTAAAAGATTGTGAAAGTGCACCAAAAACCCAAGACACAAGGTTAATCGATTAAACCCCAAATTTGAAACGTGAACTAAGCTAAACCACCATACAAGCACATGTGTTTAGTTTTAAGCCCAAAAGTAGGTGTTTGATTTGCTTGTTCAATTTTAATGCCCTAAATTGGAAATGTTTGTTTGCCTTTGTTCAATTCTTAACCTCTGCATCAATTTTAAGCACCAATATGTAAATGTGAGGTTGTGATGTTTGGCATACAATGTTCTTTTTAAAGCACCAAAATGATGAATGACTGATTTTTAAGTTGCTTTGTTAAATCTGTTTCCACGCCACAAGCTGAAATGATAAGTTAGTACCACAAAATGTTGCAATCAAAATACATGCAATTAAGAAGTGCCTTTGAAACAATTGATACTCACAATGGCCTACTTTCCTCTGTGCTTAGTGATTGGTCCAGTCCTGCACAAAAATAAATAAAAAGTCATATTCTAAACAAAAAAATAGAGAAATTGGATCAAATATGGCATAATTCTGTCAATTGTGGTAAATCACTGTTAATTACGGCAAAGAACTGTCAATTGCGGCAAAGCACTGTCAATTGCAGTAAAGCACTTCTGATTGCGGAAAATCACTGTCAATTATGGCATAGATTGACTAATTACGGCAAACTCTGCATGATTACGGTAAATTGATATCGATTGCGGTACAGATCGTGCAATTGCGACACAAAGCAAGAAAATAGAATTGTGAATAACAATAGAAAAATTATGCAAAACTCTTACAACGATTGTGGAAATAAATGAATCGATTATAGCTATCTTCTATCAATTGCAGTAAAATACCAACGATTGCAAAATTACACGTTTATCAAGAAAAATATGAAAAAAAATCTACAACCGTACGACCATGGCCAAAAGGTTCTGTCTGTCGTCTCCAAGTGATATTTGGGATGTTTGATTCACGTCGGGCTCACCAAAATGTGCATGGATCAAAATCTGTAACAATCCTCGATTTAATGAGGGGTTAGTAGCACCGATTCACAATGGGGGAAATCAATAAGAAACAAGATACTAATAATGAAACTACAAATCAATAAAATGTACAAACAAATAAGAGGAAAAAAATGAATGCAAACCCAATTGCTTGAAGCTTCTATTGTCTCTCTCTAATCCTTCCAAAATGTTGTTTGTGATGCTCAGTATTGGTGTGGGCAGCGTCTTTGACTTGGGAGCGTTGAGAATATGATATTGAATTTCTTTGTGATCGCAAGATGGCTTGATGCTTGAACTAATCTAATAGAGTAATGGCTCACGTGAGCTTGAAATCCTGGATCCTTCAAATGGTTATGAAGGGTTTTTTATATAGGAAGTGAGAATGAGATGAACGATTGAGATCAATCCCAGAGATAGGAAGATGAATGGTTGAGATCAAAGGGAACTAGAGAAACCATTAGTAAACTCTACCTATTCAACTGAGAGAGAGGAGATAGAGTTTGGTTAGCTGAAGAGCTAATTTTGAGTTACCTTTTAAAACTGAAGAGGTAGGTGGAGAAACCCATGTAAACTGAAGAGGTGGGTGGAGTAACCCATGTGATCTAATTAAAGTTATCTCTTTGAAGCTAAATGAATATTTAATTCATTTTTGAATTTAAAGTTTTCAACATGTGAGATAATTGAATTCTTTTTTATTTAGAATTGCATTATTTGAATGAAATTAAATTAATTTAATTAGTAAGTTTAAATATTTTGATTTAAACTTTAGGAAATTGAATTTAATTAATTAATGAAAATTAATCAATTAAGGTTAATTAATTAAATAAAAATAATTATTTAATTAATTTTGGTAATTTGATTAGATGATTTGGGAAATGAATTTAGAAGAAAATAGATGATTAATTAATATTTAGATAACCATTAATTAATATATGAAAATTAGTGTTTTTCATGTAAGGTTGCAAGTATGTCCATTTTAGGGTGTCTACAAATACATTAAGGTTTCAGCCGGAATTGACTCTATAGCCCAAAGATAAGGCGCTAGTCATTTAACATCATTTAAACTTGTATTCAATAAGTTAAAAGAAGTAGGAAGAGTAGAACTAGGACTAGGAGTAGTAAGTAATGTTGTAAGTTGAGCTATTTTAGAATTGCATGCTATTTTGAGATAGAGATAGAAGATAGATTACAAGAATACCTAATATGCTTAATCATTATCAAGGTAAACTTGCCTTGGTCTAGTAGAGCCAGGCGTGCAAGGGACTTTGATTATTTCAATCAATCTCGTTCGTAAGCCAAGTCACTGCTAGAACCTGATCATAAACCTTGGAATAGTCTTAGGGTTTTAGAATATGTTGATTTGGGAACCAAAAGATTGGCATCTCTGCTAGGGAACATGTGACAAATTCATTGGGAAGAGTCAAAGATTTTCGAACTTGGAATTCATTGCAGCTTGTTCAAAGATTATAGAAGGTGACTTTGTTGGATTGATGAACCCAAAAGATGACTTAATATTTTCCTCATCAAGAGGTGGAGACTCTGAAAACTACTTGTAGATGCAACACTTCTAGCATTGAGAAATGTATCAGTATACGTATCCATATGCAACTAAAAATGCAACTATGTTATGTGATCAATCTAAGTTGCATAATAGAAGAAATTTTAGAATTGAGAGGTATAAAGCATTAGATATCAGTGGTATAAATGGGTATCCAAATCACATGCCACCTGAACTTAGAAATGAACTTCCAAAATTTAGTGGTACAAAGAGTGAATCAACATAGAAACATTTATAATGGTTCGACAAATTGATGGAGGACTATGAGGTTGATCATGAGTATGTAATTATGAGACTCTTTGTGCAATCATTGAAAGATGATGCGAGAGAGTAGTTTTTAGGCCTACAACCATGCTCCATCAGTTATTGGGATGACTTCAAAATAATCTTCAAAGATCAATCTGGTGAGAGAATTGTGGAATCCTTCATGCTCAGGGAATTCATACATATTCACATTGAAGAAGATGAATTGGTACCGTAATTCAATCTCATAATTGTAAATTTTTTAAAAATAATTCTTGAAAATATGAAACCCAATGATGCATTGGTTTTTTTTATTTACTTGGGCACCTTTGATGAAAAAATGAGTTACAGGCTGAGGAGTGAAAGTCCAGAAATTCTATATGAAGCAGTTGAAATTACAATGAACATTAAGAAGGTATCTAAGTATGGGATGTCTAGGAGACTTAAGCCATAAAGGAGGGCCTCTTATGCAAGAAAAAAGTATAATTCAAAGGCTAATAATGGTGTCTCGAATAACTACCAACCCACTGCTCCATTGTATGATTCATACTATGATGATGGATATGACTCAAAATATAATACAATACATATGAATCAGATGTTTGTGCCTCAAGAAGCAACAATACTTTGTACACATACTCAAGATTATGCATATGAGCATCTACCTGATGCATACTTACCTAGGAATGGAAATACATATGAACATCAACTTATTGTTATCAATCAAGCAATATTCACCAGTATAGATCAACATGATTCTAAAGTTTCTTATCAACAATGTGCAAGCATTATTGATTATACGGTACCTACTAAAATATCCCCCTAGGATATTATTTCTAGATTTTTCTACAGAAATTTAAACAAATAATTTGCATGCAATGGATTTCAAATTAACCAGCGCATTATACTACAAATAATAAAATATTCATCTTAAATAGAGATTCTGAAATGAGATATGAATACCGCATTTAAATCTCAATAGAACCACAACAAAGTATCCAATCATACTCACAAAACTTATAGTCAGATTGGATAACCACAAATATGACTTTGAAGCACAAGTGGGACACCTAAGTGAAATCTCCAACAGACAATGGGTTTTTGTCCACTACCTCCAAGCTCGAGTGTTTCCATCCTCAAACCTGTTGAAAGCCAAATCTTCCCAAATTTTCTCCGAGAGAAAAACCAACCATGCTCAAGAATGATCTCTTCACTTCATTTTATAACTTCGTCTTAGAGATTCCTCGATCAACCTGTGAATGTGGGATTAATAACTTTTCCCTTTAAAATATCATTTCCCACTTAAGAGAATAAAATGCTCTTTTTATAATAAAGTGAATTGTAACAAAATGTACTTTATTTTAATAGTCACTTTATTAATAAACTACTTAATCTTCAGGAATTAAGGTAAACTATCAATCAGACTCAGTAAACCATGTGTGATAGCTCATTGGAAAGGTCATGGCGAGATACTCCAAGTCCAATAATGAAATGCCAAAAATCACTAAGCCCATTGTATTTGAAAACCTGGCTTAATAAACTCCACTTGGCCTAAAATTGGATTTTCCTAGGCCAAATCTCTCTCTGATCCCTCTAAAGTCCCAGTAAGCCCATGAGACCAAGGAAAAATGGGTTAATGACACATCATGAATTGATGGGCTAGAAAGGAGACATTACAGTCCTCCCTTCCCAAAGATTGCTTGTCCTCAAATAATCAGAGTCTGTATGCCAATACCATGATCCCATGTCAACCTCAAAAACACTACTTCACCAATCTGTCATGCCACTCTAAAGATAACAACACTATACCTCGATTTGTGAAGCAACTCATCATGATCCATAAAAAATAGGGTATTGATCCTATCAACGCTTGGATCCCAAATGAATCTATCCATCTAGCTATAAGAATAAATATAGATATTAGGCCATAAGATGCAGCTAATGTACCTCAGTCCTACAATAAGAATGATTTAAATGGTTTCACCATTCCCAAGCAAAGAAAAGATGTCCATCTCACGTGTGATATCCAACAAATAGACATGTCTCCTGACACTCACATATAGTTGAATCACAGATGTGTGCTAAAAATGTGTCACACTTCTATGAATCATTGTATCCAAGATTTCTAAAGAATGAGATCTCGAATGGTGACTCATAGTTCTATTCATGGAGTGCAAGGGTTTGTAATGGAGGCCCTCAGATTGACTTAGTTTGTGCCCGTGCAAGTACATCATAAAACAAGAGATTCAAAGAGGAAAAGCAAGAGTGCTAGTCTCCATGATCATCAAGTATGCATGCAAATGAAAGCTATTCTATATGATAACAATGCAAGAAAATAAATTAATCTATATGATAATAATACATGATTATTCTATGAAAGGAAATACAAATGCAAGATTAATATATGAAAGGAAACATGAATCTAATCTAACATGCAAGTGAAAAATTAATTTAAATGGATTGCCATGGGGCATGAAAGAAGAATACAAGAAGAGAGAAGTTGCAATATCCAATCTCAAGTGCTCAAAATCTTCTCCAAAATTGCTCTCCAAACCTGCAACATAACAATAGCATAAAAGTGTTGATTTTTTTTTTTATTATCTAATTATTGATTATCGATTATTGATCATGAGAAGGAGAGGTTTCCTTATAAAGAGCAATGGACGGTAGAGATTAAGAGGCAAAAAGAAAATAAGCAATGGTGGAGATTAAATCTTGGTTGATCCATGTGCTCATATATTTAAAAGGCAAAATCAAAGGCTATGATTAAGAGACAAAAAGTCCACCACTTAGGAAGATGTGTAGAAAAAGGAACTTTGTTTATTTTTATTTAATTTATTTCCCTTTTCAACAAAGAGGGATTTAAGTGGGGGTTTTATTTAATTAAAAGGAATATTTTAATTAAATAAGATAATATTATTTAATTAAGAGAGATTTTAATTAAATAAGATAAGATTATTTAATTAAAAAGGAATTTTAATTAAATAAGATTATTTTATTTAATAAAAATGAATTGTTTTCTTTTAATTAAATAAGATAATTGATCAAACCTTAGGAAATATTACAATAATTAAATTAATTGCGATTTGATCAAGGAAATTGATTTGAATTGAAAATGTTGCAAAGCATTGATTCAGAAATTTGATAAATTGATAAATGGGGGCCCATAGTCTAGGCGACCATTTTAGGGTGCATACATTTGCCCCTCTTTGACTAATGTGTGATCTTTATGGGAACACATGTAGTCAAAAAATGCAGTTGAAGCGTGAGATCGATTTGGGATCACAAAACAACCCAAACATGTGATCTTTATGGGAACACATCAAGACAAAGATAAGCTATTTGAGAAAGACAAGGTCAACACCCCTGTAAATAGGTAATTGACATGTCCAAGATAAAAATCGCAAGCAAGGTTTCCCCAAGTGGAGCAATTGATAGGATTGATAAAGCTGAATCAAGGATTGAAGTTTGATAGGTACTGCCCCCTCGTGATTGAAATCAAAATGAGACAGAGGAGAAACAACAAATTGATAAATTTGATCAAATCAAACTAAAGATAAGGTTCTTGATGTAAGATGAAAGATATAAGTATCACAGAACTAAGGTAGATCACCAAGCATGAAAGATTATGCCCCAAGGTTGAATTAGAAGAAAACAAGTGGGGTGAAAGTGAATGGAAGATAGAAGTTTGGAAGAGGTGGAAAGAAATGGAGAGAAGAAAGAGAATTTGCCTTAAGAAAGAGAATGACCCAAAATCAATGAAATGTTTAAGATAGAAAATTTTGATTGAGATCACGAAAGAAGATAAGGAAATGAAGATTAGAACATGATCACAATTGATTAAAAGTCCACAAGAAAGATGAAGGAAACCCTCTCAAACTCATAATGCAGCCTAAAATTCAAACTAACATGAGGTCTAACAATGCAAGCTACATGAAAATACAAAGGTGTACTTGCAATAGAGCAATCGTAACATAGGACTTTGTGTTCATCATTCATTAGAGAATTTTAAGGAACTTATTTTAATCATTGGGCCATTATTAACGGACATCAGAAAATCACACAATCATCACTAGTCACAAGTGCAACTATGAAGATATGAATGTGATTTATATCGGATTTGAATGTAGAAAGATTCTAACATAACCATCAAAGACATAAAGGTCAAGATGACTGTGATGTTAGCTTACCAAATTTAATATAGCAAAACCATGCTTGCATCAAGGCATAGAGGCCAAGATGACCAGCAGAACGGTTGTGCAAAAATAATGAAGCATAAAGCAAGAAGCAAATAAAAACATGTTCCATGCCCCAAGTCCTCTAGCTATGCATCCCAGAGAGACTTATTAGACAAGGAAACTCAACGAAAATCAATAACAATCAGCACACAAAGAAAAGATCATGACATAGCTCAAGCATTAAGTGTTATGTTTAAAAATTTAAATGTGTTAACTAATACCGAGTTCTGAGGATAAGGATCGAATGCTCACAAGCAGGTAAGATCACATGACAAAACTGCGTAAGACCAAACTGATAAGTGTTGAAAAATACTCAATGTCAAGGGTTGTATTGAAAAATACAGTTGAGGTGGTGTTGAAAAACACCATTTGTGAGATGTCCTAAAGACTAACGCATCCAAGAGACCAAAGCTAACATAGTTATGCCCCCTAGACAAAGACAAAGACCAATTCCAAACCAAAGAAACAAGGACATGACATGATGGAGAAAGGCTAAGTGTCGAGGACATGTGCTAAGAAACAAGGGTGCAAAGGTCTCAAGTAGCACCCGTTTCCAAGTTTTCACCACTTGGATTTTATTACAATTTTTTGTCTTTCATCTTTTTCTTCTTTTTTTTTCAGGACTTTTTATAATTTTTTTGAATTTTTGCTACCAAGGCGCCTGTTTCTAGGTTTTCACCAAGGCACTTTTTTCTTTTTTTTTTTTATTTTTATTTTTTTTTAATTTTTTAATTTTTTGGAATATATAATTTTTTTGGAGATACATCAAAGCGCCTTTTGCTAGGTTTTCACTAAAATGACAATTTTTTAGGACATTTTTTTTATTTTTAAATTTTTTGACAATATATCATTTTTTTGGATTTTTTCAGGATCAATATGTATGTACAAAGGATGCCCCCAAATAGAATGGGCATCATGGATATAACTTATTCAGGTGCAAGACATTGATAGGATCAGGGAGCTGCTCTCCCTCTACTGTAGAAAGTAAATAAGCACCTGACCCAAAAGCTGCTATAATGATGTAAGGTCCAAGCTAATTAGGTTTAAATTTGCCCTTTTGATCTCTATGCTATTGATTCTTAGGATTTTCATGTAGGACAAGATCCCCCACTTGTAATTCTCTAGGGAAAACCTTTTTGTTGAAGGCTTTTTACATGCGCTTTTGATAAACCCTCATATGGTCAAATGATGCTTGACGTTTCTCATTTAGAAGTTCTAACTCTTGAAGTCTTATGGTGCGGTAGTCTTCATCCGTAACTAGACCTTTGAGGGAAACTCTAAGTGAAGGAATATCAACCTCCTAAGGTAACACTGCTTCAGCGCCATATGCCAGGGAAAAAGGAGTAGCCCCAGTAGGAGTGCAAATACTCATTCTATAGGCCCACAAAGTTGGATTTATCTGTAAGTGCTAATCTCTACCATTCTTACAGACTATTCTATGCAAGATTTTAAGAATGGTTTTGTTTGATGCCTCTGCTTGAACATTTCCTTGCAAGAAGTAAATGGAGGACCAATGTTGTTTAATCTTGAATTTCTTGCAGACTTGTTTAAGGTCCTTATTTTTGAACTAGCCTCCGTTGTCAGTGATAATCTCGGAAGGCACTCCATATCGACAGATGATATGGTTCAGAATGAATAGAGAGACTATCTTGCCCGAGGCAATAGAAAGTGGGACAACTTCTACCCATTTAGTGAAGTAATTAGTAGCAGTGATAATAAACTTGTGTCTACTTGATGAGTTGGGATGAATTTGTCCAACAAGATCAAAGGCCTAGCGCTGAAATGACTAATGAGATATAGAAGGAATGAGCTCCCTGTATGGAGCATGTATCAGGTTACCATATTTTTGACACTTTTCACATGACTTTGCAAAAGCTACTGCATCAATCTGCATTCTAGGCCAATAGTACCCCGCCCTAAGCAACCTTCAGGCCATGGCAAGACCATTGGAGTGTCCCCCACAGATGTCCTTGTGGATGTCAACTAACGCTTGGTAAAATTCTTCCTTTTCTAAGAATATAAGAAGTGTTCCATCTAGACCCCTCCTATACAAATCACCAGTGATAAGGGAATGGCGACAGGCATTTTGGGTAAGGTTTTGGTGTTCAGATCAGTTAAAGGTTTCAGGTATAATACCATCACAAAGGTATGCGTAAATGGCACCATAACGAGATGACTCATGACCAACAAGGGTACAAATGACATGGCTTACTTGGGATTCATAGATAGGGTGATGTAGCTCTTCCACGAGGAATTGAAATCTAGAATCATGTTGCTCTAACTGAAGGAGTGAAGCAAGTGTAGCCATAGCATCAGCTGCTTTGTTTTCTGCTCTCGGGATTTGCTGAAACATGACAAATGTGAAGTATCATTTCAAGGAATCAACCATTTTCTTGTAAGGTACCATTTTCTCATGTTTTGTTTGATATTCATCATTAACTTGGTTGATTATCAACTGTGAATCCCCATAGATGTGTAACTCTATGATTCTCCATTCTATGACCATCTTAAGTCCATTTTTTAAAGCTTCATACTCAACAATGTTGTTTGTACATGGGAATAATAACTTGTAAGACTTAGGAATCATGTACCCATGAGGAGAAACAAACAACACACCTAGTTCAATAAGCACTGAAGATCTAACTTGAAAGTAGCTAGCGAGATGATCAAGTACCTCATCCTTAGGTGCCTTAGAGAGATTTTCACCCTTGGATACGTCATTTCTTTTTACTTTTTTTGGTTCTGACACCGCCACACAGTGGTTTTCACCATCAGAACTCCTATTCTTTTGATTTTCTTTTCTTTTGATTTTATGACTAAGGTACTTGATGTCTGGCTCTGTCATGCTGTTAGTTGCTTCATTGGTGGAAGAGACTATGGGTTCAATGGCATTTAGATAACAAGTTATCTCATAATCATTTTGGAATGTTAAGTGCTCAGGTTCTTGATAGCGTTGGGACCAATCAATGAGGTCAGGATGAACAAGAGGCAAGTCAACGACTGGTTCAAGGTTATAAATGTGAATGATATTATCATTGGTGACCGAAGGGTCAGAGTCTATCAAGTATCCTTCTAAGCTACCCAAATTGGGATTCGTCCTAACAAGGTAAGAATCATCCACTAAGGCAACACGTGGGTTCAAATCCTCTAATCCTACATGTGACTCGTTGGCTACCTCAGGTTGAGAACTATAAGTGTGAATAACATCAATATCTCTATCAACTGTGGAAGACTCTAAGAAGGAGTCCCATTTATACTCATATGAACTTGTGTCTGAACTGCGACTAGGATGTTTACACCATGAAGGTTTGGGACATCATGATGTGGAAGGTCTAGTGTCATCAAGGGTAGCACCTTCTCTTTCCATTAAACGAACAAGGTTCTTTCATTGACATTCTCTGAAAGGATCTTTTACATCTAATTCCTATTCTAAAGTTGCAACCGACACATGGGTGACTGGAACATCTGAATCTCCCCAAACAATATTAGTGGAAGGGACCCAATCTTCACACATGTCTTGCTGATTTTTCAAATTTGGTATGTATTCTTGTTCATCTTCACTATCCGACTTATCAAGGATAGGAGTAGTGTGCTTATTGAGATTTGTAAATCCTAGGCCAAGCGGCTTCTTGGACTTGCGTCCAAAAAGAGCATGATCAAGAGGTTCGGCTCTAGTATCTAGTCTATGATTAAGAGGGCCATGTCTAGGATAGCCCATCTGTTTGAAAAAAGTATACCCTCTTCCATAAGCCTTAAGAGAGGGAGAGAAGTTCTCATTGTGCATGTATTTCTCTTCTCTATAGATCCAGTCTCTAACAAACGTCTCCTCTTTCTCATATTGGATAGGCACTGAGGACTCTACAAACGTTCCAAACAAAGTCATAGCTAAAAAGGAACATTTATTTTCTTGTGAAGGCTTTCCATAAGACCTGGGTGAAACTGGTAATGTTGTGAGGGAGTTGGGTTGATACCCCCATGCCAAGATCTATTGACTTAAGCTTGTCTTTACATTCAGCTAAGGTTGCATCAAAATCTTCCACTTCTCTATTGAGGGGAACATGAGTTCTTGCTGAAATTGAATTAACAGATAGAGTGTTATCCCCAGGTATACAATCTCTATTCCATTGTAGGGGAACTTAACACACTGATGATAGGTAGATGACACTGCTTGCATATCATGAATCCATGGTCTACTAAGTAAGATATTATACACAAGGGTGTTGACGGGGTTTTGTGGACCGGGTCTGCCAACAGTCATAAGTTGTCACCGGACTCCGGAGAGATCGGCCAACTCCGCCTGAAAAGGTTGTCCGGGGGAGATAAATCCTCCGGGCCTTCAAGCACCTGGGTGTCGGGTCACGACGGTGCAGGGCTCGGTTGGGAGAGGTGACTATTTTCAAGGGGGATAGCTGGTTACTTCAACTCCCTTCTGAGTTAATGGTATTTCATGTTTTAATGTTCTGTATGTCCCTTACTCTGAATGTGTTAAAGTAGATTAACGACCTCTTTATTCCCGCTACTGATAGAATGCTAACTGACGGTTATGTATTCCTTCGGTATTTAGTGTAGTTCTTTCAGAGTATTGTTGATGTTCCAGACTTTTCAGCATGACTATGGTTAGATAAATGCTCCTAACCCTGCAGGATCTTTTTTTTCATTTTTTTTCTTTGCTAAGTGGATTACTCTGGGAAACCTTTTATCATTCTGAATCTCTGGGAGAAGCGAGTTGAAGTAACCAGCTATCCCCCTTGAAAATAGTCACCTCTCCCAACCGAGCCCCGCACCGTCGTGACCTGACACCCAGGTGCTTGAAGGCCCGGAGGATTTATCTCCCCCGGACA
>MU227687.1:1444486-1463641 GCA_018584345.1 Thuja plicata | reverse complement strand
ATTAGGGTTAGGGTTAAAAGGTTGTATAAATAGGCAAATCGGCCCATTTCCAAGGGTCGGCAAAATTGATGATTTTGTTGTCCATATCAATACAAAGCGATTTCTGAATTCACGTTGCGAAAAGGAACACTCTATTGTTCTGTTCTAGTTAGATGCTCCCTTGGAGCCACCATTGTATCACGCACCAGTGCTTGATGGATTGGATATTAATGAAGAAGGAAGGATTCATGGCAATGTTGTTGTTATCATCTCTGCTTCTGAGTTAATGGTATTTCATGTTTTAATGTTCTGTATGTCCTTTACTCTAAATGTGTTAAAGTAGATTAATGACCTCTTTATTCCCGCTACTGATAGAATGCTAACTGACGGTTATGTATTCCTTCGGTATTTAGTGTAGTTCTTTCAGAGTATTGTTGATATTCCAGACTTTTCAGCATGACTATAGTTAGATAAATGCTCCTAACCCTGCAGGATCTTTTTTTTCGTTTTTTTTCTTTGCTAAGTGGATTACTCTGGGAAACCTTTTATCATTCTGAATCTCCGGGAGAAGCGAGTTGAAGTAACCAGCTATCCCCCTTGAAAATAGTCACCTCTCCCAACCGAGCCCCGCACCGTCGTGACCCGACACCCAGGTGCTTGAAGGCCCGGAGGATTTATCTCCCCCGGACAACCTTTTCAGGCGGAGTTGGCCGATCTCTCCAGAGTCCGGTGACAACTTATGACTGTTGGCGGACCCGGTCCACAAAACCCCGTCAACAAAGGGGACCATCATCAACTATTTGAAATAAAATGTCTTTTTCCATAGGGCCAATCCTAACAGGAAGGATGACCAACCCCTTGGAACTCCTTTTTGCCTCATCATAGGCTTTGATGGTGATCCTTTTCTTGGTATCTATGACTTTTTCAGAATAACCCAACTCTTTCAAAAGATTAAAGGAACAAATATTAAGCCCAACACCCCCATCTATCAACACACGCCTAACATAGGTTATGTGGATCATGACCTCAATATGGAGAGCAATATTATGTGGGTGGCTCAAGGCTTTATCATCATCCTCTGAAAAGGTAAGGTAATAAGGGCTAGCAATGTGATTAACCATCTTCTGGAATCGATCAACATCTAAGTTGTTGGGGACATTTTCCATGTGCAAAGTATCCTCAAGGACTTGCTTATGTCTTGGAGACAACTCTAAGAGCTCAAAGATCAAAATTTGAGCTGGGGTTCTTTGCAACTGATTGACAAGACTATAGCTCAACATAGGATTAACTATTGGTTTCAAGGTGACATTCTTGGATGCCACTTGCTTAGGTTTACTTGATTGACTCAAAGTGAGCCCTCTAATGACAACGGGACCTTGACTTCATGTGACAGCATTGAGGGCTTGCGATGACACCCTAGAGTTGGGACCCCTTAGCACTAGAACATGTTCTTCATCAAAGATAGGAGGAGAGTCCACTTCTAGATCATAACCATAGGTATCTTTACCCCTCATCATATTGACATTTTCTTCTATAAATTCAAGCATGTTGATAGTATTTTTTGCATTTGTGTAAGTGTAATTGATCTTAGCTTTGCCATTCTTAGCTTTAGTGGTTTCCCCCTTTTCATACTTGGGCAATGGTTCTTTGAATGCCTTATGATCAGCGTTGGTGTTCAATCCATCTATCTTAAGTTTTCCATTCTCAATGAGATATTGAATAAGATGCTTGAGTTTGTAGTAGTTTTCAATGTCATGTCCAATACCATTGTGAAACTTGCAAAATGCCTTCTCATCCCACCAATGTGGCTTAACATCTGGTATATAATGTTTCGCAGGATCTTTAGGATGTGCAAGGTTGTTGGAAATGAGTGTTTTCAAGACATCCTCGTATGAATCACCAAGCTTTGAAAATTGACGTCTTTCTTTCTTAGGCCTATCTTGGTATCTCGGCTTGCTCTCTTGTTGATTAGATGTATTGAGCTTCATGGCTTGAACAACACTAGACAAGTGGAGCATGGTTTTATCTTAGACAAGTGGAGCATGGTTTGATCTTTTGGTTGAGATAAGTCCACAACTCCATCATTGACCACTTGTTTGTTCCTATTCCAATGTGAATTCTTCCCTTTATCCTTGTTAGAGTTGTTATTTTGACTATTGTTGTTGTTGTTTCCATGTTTGGTCAAAATTCCTTGTTCTTTCAAAACATCCTCAATCCTACATGCGGTTTCAAACATGGTGTCAAAGGAATCAAAAACCATCTTCCTAACTTCATACCACATTTTGGGAACCAAGTTGCTAACAAGGATGTCAATATTTTCATTTTTAGGAATGGTTCTAGAGTAGTGAGAGCATTGTCGTCTCCACCTTTGCAAGAAAGTAACAAATGGTTCCCCTTGATTTTGCTTTACGTTACATAAATCCAACATGGTGATTGATCTTGAAAGGTTGTATGCAAAGTGTTGAACAAATCTGTGGAAAAGCTCTTTGAAAGTCTTAACAGGAGGAGTTATGTTGGTGAACCATTCCATCGCTTGACCCTTAAGACTCCTTGGGAACAACCCAATAACGTATGAGTCATCTTGATGGAACTCAAAAATTGTGGTATAAAATTGGCACACATGATCATGTGGATCCCCATTCCCATCATACTTGTCATATTGAGGGATCTCAACCTTCCTAGGGAAGTCTTTCATGTTAACACTTTTGTCAAAATTATTAGGACAAATTGAATCAAGTGAGAATGAGTTCTTGGGTGCTAACATTTTTTTCCATCATGATCTTACGTTGTTTGATCTCTTATTCTTGAGATGGACCTTGCTTTTTAATCTTTTTATCCACATCAAAGTTGTAGGGGACTCTAGCACCCTTGTTGATTAAACTCTCTAGGAGCTTGTCTTTGTTTTGCTGTAAATATTTCTCCACATACTGTTGGAAAAGTGGCTCTTGTTGCATTTTCATGAAGTCTTGGGAGGTGAGACCAAAACTCGAGCTACTACCCCCATATTGTGAACCATGATGAGCACGTTGTGAAGGTTGTCTTGAGTTCCTAGGAGGTGTTCATCTCCTATAATGATCATGTCTAGAATCCCTTCTTCCTCTAGGGCTAGGAGATCATGATGGTGTTCTTGAATGTCTTCCACTTTGTGGAGTCTTAGGAGGAGTGGATGGAGGAGAGTTGTTTCCACCACTAATACACATGTTGTTAAATTGATCATTAAGTTGTTGAGCCAAGAGCCTATCTTGCTCCTCTTGGAAGGGTTTCTTTTCCATTTCCACCAAAGTTTGTATTTCCAATTCTAGAAGTCTAAATTTCTCTTCCTTTTCAGCTTGTTCATCTAGGAAGGCTTTCTTTTCACGCTCAATCCTCTTAAGTCTTTCACTCATGTATCTTGAAGATATTTTTTGTGGTGAACTTGGTCTTGAATTTATAAACAAGTTGTTGGTATAGGTTGCATTGACATGAATGTCATGAAGTTCATATCCTTGGTTCTCATGTTGTGATAACTCATCTTGATAAGCTTGCCTCTTACCTCTCCCAACTCTTTGGTGTGCATCCAGATATCTAGTTGAGATAAGGAGTGAAGTTGGTTGACTATCACGAGAAGAACCACCAAATGAAATAGCATCTCTATGCTTCACAAATATGTCATCAAGGCATTTATCCATTTCTTCCCTCTCTCGTCGAGTCATTGTGTAACTTATATCCATATCCAATCAAGAAGATGCTAAGGGTGTACCCAAATCACTAAGGTGACTCTTGGAATCAAACTAAACTTCTAAGTTATTCCTAGGTGATTGATCAAATATAGGTTCTTTTCCCTTACATTTTTGGCGAGTTTGAACTAAGGGTAATTGGTTGAAGACCACTTGAGGTCATTTTCCTTGATTTACTTGATATCTTATTGTAACTGGCATGAAAGAAAAGTTACTAGCTGATAGGATGACCCTAAGAAACATTGGTACCAAACTAGGATAGTAAAGGCATTAACTTGTCCAAAAAGAGGTGATAAGATATAATTTTGCAAGAGGTATAAATCAACACTGCCACAGAGGTGCCCAATAAATGGGTGAATACCCTAACACATATGGATCAGGAGGATGATTTACCCAAGTTATATTGATTGAAATTAAATTTGTATGAAAGTGAATGGACAAGAGATTACCAAAACTCTCCAAGTGTGTTATCAAAGAATCTAAAGGTTTATATTTTCAACAAGGACGGTTTCTAGCTTACCAACTCCAAGCAAAGTCACTTATGAAATCAAAGGTTACTAATTCAAGAGGTCAAAATGCAAGAATCCAAAGTGTAAACAAGCTTCTAACAGCGGGGTAAGTGACCTTATCTGACCTGGATCGACCAAGGAAGACTGCAAATGAAAGGATAGCAAATTGAGAAAGTTGTAAAAATTGGTTTTTCAACTTGGGAACTCAATTTTTGTTCGTTTTAATTGACCAACTAGATGCATTAACAAATTTTTATCATTAATCAGGCACACAAGACAACAATCAGGGAGTCCAAGCAAACAAATGTCTTCAAACAATGAGCAAGGGATAAAGCAACCTTGCACATGAACAAGAATAGTGTCATAGTATTCTACTCCCTAAAGATTCTACTTGTGTATGTTCTCAAAATGTTTTTCAATCACGCACATAGTCCTAGAAAAGAAAAAGTTGGTTGCACTATGGTTCATAGTAATGGTCAACTCTGAAAATTTTTCAATCTCAAGTGGGTGAAATCCAATCCTGGCACACCGAGGTTTTGACATGGTCTGATAATTTAATCAATCAGGAGCTACTGAGGAGATCTGACAACCCAACAAGAGACCACACCTATGGATATTTCTTCAATAAGGACATTTATATAGCATTTGTTGCTACCATAGAAGAAATGACTATTACCGCTTGAGGTAGTGTCCACGTGGTTTACCTAATAAAGGGAGTGTCCACTACGGTTAACCCTCTCTAACAAGGAAGACTCACAATATGGACCACATGGGGACTTAGTTTGGATTCAAGGGTTCCATGTTTCTAATTCTCCCAAAAGGGAAAAGAGCATAATCCTCTAGCCTCTTCAGCTCACCCAGACATAGAAAACAAGATTAATTGACCCACTAATTTGAAATCACCTCACCCAAGGTTTGTATATCAACAACAATGACCCCCAATCTCAAGAGAGAAAGTACCGTCAAAAGTTGAAGACCAAACCAAGTGAGATAATAACAAATCCTTCCCTACCTACAAGGGATCTATTGTCACAAAGAGCTTCGCATGTAAGAAAAGAGAATGAAGCCCACTCTCTCAAGATCGCCACAAATAGTGTTCATAGGGCCTAAATACTATGTGAAACATATATGCAAGAAAGCAAATCTAGGTTCATTCCTTTAGAGCAAAAATTGGAAATGTGATTTATGAAAGAAAAAAACACTCAAGGTAAAGACATGAGAGGTTCATTTTTATTTCCAAAATATAAATATTATAGAGATGAAACAAAATACCTCAAGTCCAAAGAAACACGCTTAGTAGATTTTACCTTATTGTTTCTTTTGTTGAGCTTTTCCACGAAAGCAAGCCATGAACTCTCCAACAAGCAAGACAAGCAAACAAGCAAACAAGATATGCAATGTATATTCAACTTATGCAAACCCTTCTGTTAGATATGAAAATCAATTGTTAGGAGCAATAATAACCAACAGATAATCCAAATGACAACTCACATCATGTATTTAACCATGTGAAAAATAAGTGCAAGCTAATCATTAAATGCCCTTTTTTAATTTTGATTTTTGACCTAGTCAACAAGATTGGACCTATATGACATGAATTCGGATCCCAAACCCTAAATATAGAAAAGAGACCCCTATTAAAAAATAGAGAGATTTTAAAAAATGTCAGGATTATAAAAAGATCTTTTCATTTGTGCCTTAGAGAGCCATTTTCCCAAAATAGACTAGTTTTCATAAATCAACCAAATGAGCTATGATATTGCATCAAAATTTAAAACACAAAGAATGGACCCCATGTAGAATTTAAATAAATTTCTGAAAATGTAAAAATTCCTAAAAAATATGCTGATTTATGCTAAAAATTAATTTTTTTATAAAAAATAAAGAAAAATTTATAAAAAACGCAAAGTACCTCGAAAATTTCTAATTTTTTTAGAGAAGCTTCTCGGATATGTCGTCAACCTGCAAAAATAAATTCAAAACAAAAATCCAAGTTGTTTGAGAGATATAATCAAATCTTTGAAAATCTAGGGTTTCTGTCTCCAAGCAAATCTGGACAAGGGGGTTAGCTCCAAAAATAACAAAACCAACATGTAAAGATGGGTTGCCCCATGATGGGCGCCAAAAAATGTGTGCTAAAAATGTGTCACACTTCTATGAATCATTATATCCAACATTTCTCAAGAATGAGATCTTGAATGGTGACTCATAACTCTTTATTCATGGAGTGCAAAGGTTTGTAATGGAGGCCCTCGGATTGACCTAGTTTGTGCCCATGCAAGTACACCATAAAATGAGAGATTCAAAGAGAAAAAGTAAGAGTGCTAGTCTCCATGATCATCAAGTATGCATGCAAATGAAAGCTATTCTATATGATAACAATTCAAGAAAGGAAATTAATCTATATGATAACAATGCATGATTATTCTATGAAAGGAAATATAAATGCAAGAATAATCTATGAAAGGAAACATGAATCTAATCTAACATGCAAGTGCAAAATTAATCTAAATGGATTGTCATGGGGCATGAAAGAAGAAGACAAGAAGAAAGAAGTTGCAATATCCAAGCTCCAGTGCTCAAAATCTCCTCCAAAATTGCTCTCCAAACCTGCAACATAACAATAGCATAAAAGTGTTGATTTATTTTTATTATCTGATTATTGATTATCGATTATTGATCATGAAAATAAGAGGTTTTCTTATAAAGAGCAATGGATGGTAGAGATTAAGAGGCAAAAAGAAAATAAGCAATGCTGGAGATTAAATCTTGGTTGATCCATGTGCTTATATCTTCAAAAGACAAAATCAAAGGCTATGATTAAGAGGCAAAAAGCCCACTACTTAGGAAGATGTATAGAAAAAGAAACTTTATTTATTTTTATTTAATTTATTTCATTTTTCAACAAAGAGGGATTTAAGTGGGGGTTTTATTTAATTAAAAGAGGGATTTTCTTTTAATTAAATAAGATTATTTAATTTAATTAAAAGGGATATTTTATTTAAATGAGATAATAATATTTAATTAAGAGATATTTTAATTAAATAAGATAAGAGTATTTAATTAAAAAGGAATTTTAATTAAATAAGATTATTTTATTTAATAAAAATGAATTATTTTAATTTAATTAAATAATATAATTGATGAAATGATCAAACCTTAGGAAATATTGAAATAATTGAATTAATTACAATTTGCTCAAGGAAATTGATTTGAATTGAAAATGTTGCAAAGCATTGATTCAGGAATTTGATAAATTGATAAATTTATAAATGGGGGCCCATAGTCTAGGCGACCATTTTAGGGTGCATACAGATGTAAACGAAGAAAAATCTGGAAGTGCCATAAAATCTAGACATGGATCATCACTAATATATGAGAGGTCCAAGAGTAAAAAGTCACCAAGTAACAAAGAGATCGTTTCCCTATCAAAAGAAGCAAATGACATATCCCAAGGTACAAGTAAATACCCTCATGACTAACTACAGTCAACTCTTAACTGCTTTATCCAATCATTGAATCATCACCAAGATCACCATCAACGTCAAGAGGATGATGCAATCCATTAAGGTTCACTATATGATACAAACCTTCAATGATCTTGGGTGGTCCAATGGGAAAATCCACTGGTTCCAACTCAAACTTACACGCTGTATTTAAATCATGTATTTCACTTGTGTCATCAAATTCAAGAGGTTCTCCATCATCCAAATTGAAGAGTGGATTATCAAATGCCCAATCGACAATCAACACACAAAGAGGGTTATCCATAATCTAAAAAGAATTCCATCTTTCCAACTTAGGCCTACTATCCCGTTGTCCTAATTCTGAAAATGTCAATTTAGGACATTGTTCCAAGTCCAAGACATCATAAATTTGGTCTATCTCATCAATTACATGTTTGACTTCTACTACCATTACTTTGTTTTCTTGTCCCCTTGACTGTTCATTGATATAAAAAAAAAACTTATTTTCTGCTTCTAGGAGAGCTATTTGTGTATCCTCTAGTACATCCTCAGTATATTTAAGCTCTATGAAGATCTTATTGACTTCATCTTTCTTTCCTTTTAATGTGTTAGCATAAACTCCAACAACCTTTAAGATGTGATCTCTATTTGATAACAACTGCAAATAATCTAATTTCATCAATTCAAAATCTTATTTGATTGTGTGCAATTGAGTACTAGTAACTCCACTTGCAACTCATTTTTGCCTCTCTTCAAATTGCATTTTCAACATAAAAAATTTAATGTATTTGCGAGAATCATCTACCCTTGTCAATACTTGTACAATCATCTCCTCTGTGACCAATAATCTATCCTTCAAATCTTGCAATGCTAAAGGCTTTAGTTCAAATTCATCTAAGAAACATGGGTTGTCACACATTAGGTTTTTTAATTTGTTATCAATTGTGAGAGCATTATCACCATCACTCTTAATTTCTTTTATAGATGTTGTCAAGCACTCTTCATGAAGTAATAATGGAATAGCATTATGATCATATATGGATTCATCAAAGGAGTTATCCTCTTCACTAGTTTTGTCAATGGTAATCTATAAATTACAAATTAAGAGTTTAGTCTACCTCTCGCCTATAGAAATTGATTCTTCCATAATATCATCCTTTAAAGCTAGTTGGAAATCATCATTTTGTTTCTTTTCAGCATCCCCAAAATTAGGTGCATTTGTTATAGCTTGCTCCTCATGAATCAAGGCTCCATTTACATCTGTATCTTTGCCTTCATCATCACTTGGATGCAATATAAAATTTTCCTCACAAATTCCCACAAATGTGATCAAGTGCCCAAACCTTTTGACATGTGAGACAAATCTTCTCTTTCCTTATTTGGTTCCTGCTCTTTTTAGGAGATCTTGCAACTGGTAAGCCCATTAATATTAGTTCATTTTCAGTCATGTGCTGCTAGAACCTTCCAATTCTATGCTCAATCAACCTTTTGGATAATTCATAAGAAATTGATACCACTTGTTCCTTCCTACAAATGGCCAACAATTTAGATTACAACTACTTTCATATTTCATCATCCTCATCTAAAATTAAGGACATAATGGTTTGCATACAAGCCCTCGCATAGTCTAAATGATGTTTCTTGATTTTAGCTAAAAAAACATTGAAACATTTATAGAATCAATTTATCACATTTGAGATCTAACATAATGATAAATGGGCTAAACCTTATCATAATATATAAAATCTTAATCCTCTTATCACAAGTAGGGGCTTTGATATCATGAAACTCATGTAGGTTCTCCACAATCAACTACAGAACCTTCTTCAATATGTCATTATTATAGTGTGTTATAGGAGTTGTTATTCTTGTGATCTCACTGAAACAAGTAGCAACTGCAAGTTTGAACTCTTCACAAGGATGCTCCATAAACCTATGTTGGACCAAAGCAAACATTGAGAGATGAAAAGCCCAATTTAGAAGCCTCCAATCATATTGGTTAACTTTAGACAAATATAAATCTAATTCCTCCAACTTAGAAAGAACACCATCCAAAAAAATCATCGACTCTAATTGTAATCCAATTACATAGAGCCAATTCCATATTTATTTTTCTTTATGCAAGTACCTTAACTGAACACCATTAAACATATCATTGAATTCTTTTGAGAAAAGAACATTTTTTCATAATTGTAATTGTCTTCATTTTATTTTTTCCAACTGAATTTCTCCAAATCTTATGCACACTTCCACTGTAAGATGTTATCATTCTTTGAAACTAATTATTTTTACCTTTTCCACACTATAAATTTGTCAAATTGTTTTCTTGTTTAGTACCTCCAAAACATTTTGCAAGTTTGATTTCAATGTATAAACTTCAGTAATCCTTTCAGACCTTTTCTGTGAATAGAATTTTGTGAAGATAAACCCAGCTAGACCCTTGTTATTCCACTATAAGATGACACCCATGTTCTGATACAATTTTGTATACTCTCACCTGGTCAAACTATGATGCTAATTAACTCACTCTTATCCAAAACTCGATGTTGATATGAGTTATTGCAGTAGGCATTTACTAATTTGTGTATAACTAAACAAGGAGTGAAATTAAACATAGATAACCAACTGGTAACACCATGTTTTAATTTTGAAAATACAATGCTTCCAAAATAAGACTCAATTTCAACTCTAACCTTGTTTACATGCACCAACTAGATTATTTAACAATTAAATGCAACCTCTGGGTGATAGTTAAAATCTTATTCTCAGATGACCACCGTCTTTGTGATTAAACTTCAGATAACAATAATAAATAAATAAATTATTTCCGGTTGACAAATTAAATCGATTAAAGAAACTTTGAGCTATACTTTAGTTGACCTTGTTGGTGACTAATTTATTCTACAGGGTCATTTTATCAAATACTTTGCATTGTCCTCACATAATGAGTAAATCTTGTTCTAGGCTTGAATTAAATGGTTTGTTGTTACAAAGCTGAAGTAGAAGCAATATGCAATGTGTATTGTTGTGGCCCATAATATCTTCAGATTTACACCCAAGAACTGATGACCAAGAGTGAGAAATCTTTGCAACTATGTATAGATAATTTTTAACATTATTCACTAGCGATAAATAAAGATTCCAACCCAGACCAGAAGGATAGTGGTACTCCAATCTGAGGAGCCAAGAAGAATCTTGCTTGTGTTTCCAAAACCCATGACTCTACAATGAATTGGATTATTTCACCCTATGAATAATAGTGCCCATAAATAGCTACCAACTTGGAAAACCAATAACTAGAGAATTCACACATTCATAATGACTCCCTAACTACACTATACGGAAGAATCGACAAGCTTCTATATAATTATATTGATGTTGATATAGAAATAATTCAATTGCAAACACTAATATCCAATACCACATCCAAACATGACATGTATCAGTATGATTATGATATATAATTTTAGTCTCCACACAAATATATTCACCGTCATGTCTTATATATATTATATATTAATGCAGACCATAACCTTCCTTCCAATAGTCACGGCATGAACAATAGGGTATAAACGTATTGCAAAAAATATTTATTCGAACACTATAATCTTATGATCATTCCCAAATATTAATTATTTCCATAACATCAAACATATTTGTTCTCAATGATATTCTATATGTCTGTGGGAGATATTAAACCTTTGGATCGATTATGAACATATTGCCACTGATAATTAATAAGGTTGCACTTCATAAAATTCTTAGAACTTAATACCATCTCCAAAATTATTTCAATATGTGTACGCCTCTTTTCATGATTCGTGGTTCCCAAGCTTTCCAAAGGCAAGGGTTAGTAGCAAAGGTTTTACAAATGATATAAATCAAGTACACAATACCACTAAAACAAATAACAATGAAACGTGATCAATAAAAAGTACAAGCACAAGAAAGGAAAACAAATAAATGCAAACCCCAAAGCGCTTGAAGCTTCCATTGTCTCTCTCTACTCCTTTCGAAACACTGTTATTGATGCTCAGTATTGGCGGGGCAACGTCTATGACTTGAGAAGTGTCAAGAATTTGCTAATTTGAAATGAGTGTGTGATCGCAAGATGGCTTGAATGCTAGAACCAAACTGACATAGTAATGGCGCACGAGAGCTTGAAATCCTAGATCCTTCCAATGGTTATGAAGGTTTTATTATATAGGAATTGGTGATGATATGAACGGTTGAGATCAATCCCAGAGATAGGGAGATGAACGATTGAGATTAAAAGGAACTAGAGAAGCCATCAATAAACTCCACCTCTTCAATTTGTAAAGAGGAGACAAAGTTTGGTTGACTGAAGAGCTGATTGTGAATTACCTTTTTGAACTGAAGAGGTGGGTGAAGTTACCCATGTGGACTGGAGAGGTGGATGAAGTTACCCATGTGGACTGGAGAGATGGGTGGAGTAACCCATGTGATCTGGTTGGAGTTATCTCTTTGAAGATAAATGAATATTTAATTCATTTATTTAATTAAAGTTTTCAACATGTGAGATAATTGAATTCTTTTTTATTTAGAATTGCTTTATTGAATGAAATTAAATTAATTTAATTGGAAGAATTTAATTAGTAAGTTTAAATATTTGAATTTAAACTATAGGAAATTGAATTTAATTAATTAATTAATGGTAATTAATCAATTAAAGTTAATTAATTAAATAAAATTAATTATTTAATTAATTTTAGGAATTTGATTAGATGATTTGGGGAATGAATTTAGAATAAAATATATGATTAATTAATGATTTAAAAACCATTAATTAATAGATGAAAATTAGTGTTTTTAATGTAAAGTTGCAAGCCTGTCCATTTTTGGGTGTCTATATTTGCCCCTCTTTGATGCGACGTGACTTGTCGCAGTGTGTCAAAGAATTTTAGATTTGATCCTACCCCAGCTTGCCCCAGTGATAACAAGTGGACTATATGCCCCCTCAACAAATTAAGCATAGAAAATGCATCAGATGAGCATTAATTTGTTGAAAAAGTGAATCACTATATAATGAAGATGAATGCATTCCTATGTTAGTTATGATGTTATTGATGATGGATGCATTGATTATATGATCTATTATGCACATGTTTTGGATTTTTCTTATGCAATAAATGAATGCAATCTACCATGCACAATTTTTTTTAGTAATGCACGTGTTAGTTAGAAGGAAGTTAGTTTGGAATGTGATCTCTGGGATTGATTGGTAGATAAGGAATGATAGAAAGGAAATTTTTTCTTTTTTTATAGATATGATTTGATAGAAAGGATGAGTGTCCCAAGTTGCTGCCCCTATTTCCAATATTTGTCATCATTGCATCTTTTTTTTTTTCTGAAATTCCGAAGAGTGTCGAATGATCCAGATCACATACCACCTGGATACTGCCATGACCTCTTGATAGCAGAAGGAGTAGAGAGATTGAATAGAAAGAGAACCTAGTGCACCCAAATATTGACCATCTGGGTTCAACTATGTTCCCTATTTGAAAAGAAAGAGAGCCAAAAGCACCCAGATATTGACCATCTGAATACCGCTTGTCCTCTAAATTAATCTAAAACAAAGAAACCAAGATAGAACTCCTATGCACCTAGAGTCCATCTAGATAACACTATGAGCTCTTGATTTTTGAAAGGGAAAGCCAAGAAAACAAGATAGAACTCCTACGCCCCTAGAGTCCATCTGGATAGCATCGTGAGCTCTTGTTTACAACATAAAAAGGGAAATACCATAGAAATCAAGATAGAATTCCAAAACACTCAGAGTCCATATGAATAGCACTGCGAGCTCTTGATTCTATAAAACCAAACAAGTAAAATAAAAGAGAAGGAATGTCCAATTCTTTCCCAGGGTTAAGCTCAGATCGTGGAACTGTGCGACTGCCAGATAAGTCACAGCACCTACCGCATTTATCCTAAATCATCATGGCCCTGAAATCAAAGTGAACATTCAAAAAACAAGAATCAAAGAAAATAAGTCATGATCTATCATAGCTACTCTCCTCATATGGTGGATCCTGGAGTAGCGTAAGAACATAATTGTGAAATATAGACTAACATCTGGTTGACTCACTGACCTAGTCAACATTTTTTGGATGGTTCCTCAATGCAGTTGGATTCTCTTGATTGGCTCGACTCTTTGGATAGGCTTGATTTCTTGAGTGTGTATGGTTTTGGTAATAGATTACTCATATAAGACTGACCTATCTGGTTTGAGCATATTCATCACTGTGTAAGATGATTGATATGATTTGATTGATTGATTGCTTTGATCATGTTGGCAGCTGATCAAGTTGTGTCAGATGGGCCCAATGTTGGTTCACAATGTTCATGATTGTGACACTTGATAGATTGATTTGATCATTTTGGTAGCTGATCAAGCTGTGTCAAATGGGCCCAATGTTGGTTTGCAAAGCTCATGATTGTGACAATTGATAGATTGATTTGATCATTTTGGCAGCTGATCAAGCTGTGTCAAATGAGCCCAATGCTAGTTCACAAAGCTCATGATTGTGACATTGATTGACTAGGCATGATCACCCTTTTCTCTCTTGATAATCGAGTTGGTTTTATTGCTTGGGATTTTGCAATTTTTGAATGTTTTTGATGAAGATTTATTTTCTCAGGAGTTTTGATTTTTTTTAGGATTTTTGATGAGTTTTCCAAAATTTTTAGATTTTTTCAGGACATTTAGAATCACCCCCTAGTCTGGTGGACCAGTACTAACCATGGAAAAGTGTTGGTGTTCAAAGGGGAATGTGCTTCTGGATATAGCTTGGTTAGTCATTCTTGCATTTGAAATCTGCTCAAGCTTTTGGAGTTCATTGATGGTGAAGTTGGATTTGAACACTTGGCACCTGTTTTCCAGGTTTTCACCAAGGTACCTACTCAATAGCGCCTATTTGCCAGGTTTTCACTGAGAGAACGATTTTGTTTCTCTTTACTTTTTTTGCTTTTTTGCTTTTTTTTTGGGTATTTTCTAGATATGTAGATAGGTGCCTTAACCATAGAGTTCTTAAGGGTAGAACCTCTTGAGGTGCATGTTGTTGATGTATCCTAAGAGTTGGTCTCCTTTCAGTGTTGCTAGTATGAATGCCCCACTCTGAGTAGAGCTGATAATGAGAAATGGGCCTAACTATTTAGGCTCAAACTTTCCAGGTTTGACTCACTCTGCTTGGTTCTTTTGATTTTCCATGAGGACAAGGTCTCCTACCTCAAATGTTCATGGCTTCACCTTCTTGTGATAGTTTCTTCTATGGAAATTTTGATAGCCTTGTAAGTGGTCGAAGGCATGCTGTCTTCTTTCATCTAGTAACTCCAGTTCACTTAGCCTTGCTACTCTGTAGTCCTCATCTGTAATTAGGTTCTTCAAAGATATCCTTAGGGATGGGATTTCCACTTCGAGGGGTAATACCGCCTCTGATCCATAGACTAGGGAGAAAGGAGTGGCTCATGTAGGTGTTCTCACACTAGTTCTATATGCCCATAATGCAGAACTAAGTTGTAAATGCCAGTCTCGCCCTGATTTGTTCACTATTTTCTTCAAGATTTTCAAGATTGTTTTATTTGTAGCTTCAGCTTGGCCATTCCCTTGAGGATAATAAAAGGACGAGAAACCTTGTTTGATATGGAACTGTTCGCAAAGCTCTTCAACATCCTTGTTCTGGAAAGGTGTACCATGATCTGTCAGGATAGTTTGAGGGATCTCGAATCGATAGATAATGTGGTTAAGTATGAACAATGCTATTTGCTTTCTAGTAATGTAAGTGAGGGGAATTGCCTCCACCCACTTTGTGAAGTACTCAGTTGCTGGTATGATGTATTTTTTGTCCATTTCCTGATGAAGGTGTAATTTTTCCCACTAGGTCAAATCCCCATATGGAAAATGGCAATGGTGATGTGATAGGATTTAGTTCCTGGGCTGGTGCATGGATGAGATCTCTATGAATCTAAAACTTTCTACACCTTTGTACATGTTTGTGTGCATCTATCTCTATTGTGGGCCAATAGTATCCCATGTGGATGATCTTCTTAGCTAAGTTGTTGCCACCTCCGTGGGTTCCACAAATTCCTTCATGTACCTTGTACAAATCTCTCTGGGGTTTCGTGGAAGTGAGACATCATAGTAGCGTTCCGTCTAGACTTTGTCTATATAAATTAGTTAAGAGCATGGTATACCTAGAGGCTTGGCGGATCAGGGACTTTCTCTGGTTTCTAGACAAGTTGGGAGGTAAGACACTGTTTTGGAGATAGTTATAGACATCTTGGTACCATGGTGATTCGGGACCAACAAGGACGCATGTTGATTCTTTGATAGATGCTTGGTGTGATGGCACCAAGAGTTTCTCTAATAGAAACTGGAATCTTGTTTCATTGCCTGGCATATCAGTCAGTGATGCTATGGTATCCATCGCATCTGCAACTTTGTTATGTTCTTATGGGACTTGCTCGAAGAAGATGTAATGGAACTTGGTGCATAGTGTTTCCATCTGTGCTCTTTATGGTATGAGATTCTCATCTTTGGTCATATAATCATTGTTGAATTAACTAATGATCAACTGTGAGTCTCCTAAGACCTTTAGGTTCTTGATTCTCCATTGAATTACTATCTTTAGACCAATGACCAGTGCTTCATATTCTGCTATCTTGTTAGTGCATGGGAATTTGAGTATGAAAGACTTTGGAATTGTATCATGATCTGGAGTGATAAGCACTATCCCTTCCCCCACACCATGGTTCGTGCATGACCCATCAAAATATAGTTGCCATACCTCGATTGTTGGTTGTAGTGTCATAATAGATTCGTCAGGAAAGTTAGAAATAATAGGCTGATGGTCCTTAATGGGTGCCTCTGCTAGTTGATCTACGATCACTTTCCATTTGATGGCCTTTCTATCTACATACTCAATGTCAAACTCACTTAAGATCATTACCCACTTTGCAAGTCATTCGGTGAGCTGTGCTTTGCTTAGGAGTACTTTAAGGATCAATATGTGCGATCAACTTTGTTTGGTGACTCAACATATAATGTCTCAGCTTCTAGGAAGAGAAGACAACTACAAGGCATGACTTTTCAATTGGTGTATAGTTGAGCTTATATCCAACCAATGTTCTTCTTAGATAGTAGATGGCCCTTTCTTTACCTGTGTCATCATGTTGTGCCAAGAGTACACCTAATGCTGACTTCGTCGCTGAGATATACATAAGCAATGGTCTATCTTGGACTAGTGGTACCTATTCAGGCTTAGAATTTTCACCCTAAATCAGGCATTAAGGCTTCATGGCAATTATATATGACAATGGAAACTTCCTCTAGCTGTGGGTGAACTATGGATGAGGAAGAATCTCTAGATTCTAGGCCGGCTCCTATTTAGTATGGGATATCACCTCCTAATTGAAAATTTAATTGAGAAAAGGGGAGAAATATTTAAAATTGAACTTGCATGAAAAAAATAGAAAAAGGTGATACACCAAGAAGATTCAGATCTTTTTTGAAGCTTCAAACTGACATCTACTTATCATACCCTAGGGATTTCTACACTGTCATTCACTGCTTAATACATAGGTTAATTGGAAGGCCACAACTAGGGTTTAACCACAAGCAGTATTCTCACCATTAACAACATGCATATTCTGCAAAAGGCTTATATTATGTGATATAGAATAGGAATCAATGCAATTCACTAATCCATATTTACAAAGGTATTACTCTTAGATGCAAAAAATTGAAAAGGAACTTGAACAAATGATTACAATAAGATGTATGGAAAAAGTGGGGCAACTATATTCTTCTCAAAAATCTGTATACAAGTTACATGTATGAATTCCTGAGTAATGGCAAGGAATAGTGAAATCCTCTTGCACAAAACCAAAATTACAAGCATGAACTTACACTAGAATACAAAAAAAATGAATCCACAACTATAGGAATCATAAATTCACTAAAGCTCCTCTATCCACCAATTTTAACCCCCAAACATAAAGCAAAAACCTTCACTAAATAGCCAACATGGCTTATTTTAAAAAATCTTCCCTCCAAAAAGCCCTCCATAACTATAGGGTTTAATCAATTTCCCTAAAACAAAACCCTAAGTTTTAGCCCCCAAATTTGATATACCAATTACAAATATATCAATTACACCCCTTATCTTTATTACCATATTTTGAATACATGACATTTCAATTTAACAGTGTTACCACCCTACTTGAAAACCCAGCTACCTAACTTCAAGGGGTTCAAAACCCTTGTCAACTTGGCATCATAACCCATCTTTGACTCTACTGACACCACACCACTATGGTCAATGCAGCTATGGTTTGGTAACCAACACGGTTTGTAGTTGACTTGACTACCATCAGTTGGAAGGGACAGTTTTATTATGTCGTGGCACCAAAAGTACCAATGTGGCAATAAGGAGGGAATGTCGATGCACTGGGACTACAACTGCATTTACTCCATCTGACAGTGGATTTCAAATGAGAGTAAAACACAATGCATTTCATTCATCAGTTTCATTTGCATCTTAGGGTTTTTTGTTCTGTGGTGCCACCATGTTGAAACTGGAAACCATGAATCTCTGCTATGTTTCTACCTCTATTCTATGAAGAAACTTCCAGTTTCATGAGCTTTATGAGGGAAAAAGTGTCATTTACATTCTCACTGTAACACATGGCATCTCTTTTGTTGCATTTTTCTTCAGTAAAGGCCGCAACTTTTGATCTTCATTTGCTTTGAACTCGGGTTCCAACTATAAGTTATCTTGCATTTTCTTGAATGTTGGGATGTTTTGATGATATAGTATCATTATGCCAATACAAATGGCATAGAATAGTGATTTGTAACTTCGGGTTTCTTCTGCTGATGTTTTATCACTATTGCGGGTTTTGAACTGCAGTGCATAAAGAAAACTTGGGGAGTTTTTACTGTTTGTGACCACCACTATAGATTTGGAATTTATTACCACTGCAATCTTGTAATGGTCTTAAATTGTGGTTGAGATGTCGAGCCCATGAACCTCGGCTCTAAACTGGGGATGTCTCAGCCATAGTTTCAGACTTATCCCCAGTCTGTAGCGTGACAATAAAACATCACCACTGCTGTCTTCCTCCTTCAGACACGCGGGCAATAGACCAAGCTATGATTGTTTTTTCTCAACCTCCATGTGGGTTTTCTTCAGCATATAAAAATGTAGCTCATGACTGAAAAGTGCGGTGAATGTGCTTTGTTTAAACTTTATGACATCTTTCAGTCATAAGCTTCACATTTTTACTGCGAGTTGATACAACCATGACTTGAAAGTATAATGTACTAGTAGCTTTTGTACATACAGATAAGTGATCATCTCCTCTGTCATTTGTTTATTCTATTTTCTGCATCAATGTGAACTTTCTTAGTGTTTGATGCATGTCGGTGCTCTCTGCTTGATGTCGACTGTAGCTTTAAATCTTTGA
>MU227687.1:1395077-1405769 GCA_018584345.1 Thuja plicata | reverse complement strand
CATATATATATATATATACATATATATACATATATATACATATATATATACACACAC
Organism: Thuja plicata; assembly: GCA_018584345.1. Taxonomy (NCBI): domain Eukaryota; kingdom Viridiplantae; phylum Streptophyta; class Pinopsida; order Cupressales; family Cupressaceae; genus Thuja; species Thuja plicata. The sequence continues at coordinate 1,405,712 of MU227687.1, read as the reverse complement.
ACATATATGCATGTATATATGCATATATACATATAGGCATATATATGCATATATACACATATACATGTGCATATATACAAACAATGTATATAAAAAACAATATACATTATATATAAAAAATATATATATTAAAAAACTATTAAAAAAAGCAAATGAAAACGTGGAAAACCTGTGAACACGACGCTTGAAATTTTGGAAGCCCCACAGAGTTTCAACCCAACCAAAATAGTGCTTTTCACTGTTTCAGCGGGTTGTATATACCGCCAAAATTAGACCTAACCTACTTTCGATCAAAAGTAGGTAAGTACTTTCGATCGAAAGTACTTAACTACTTTCGATCGAAAGTAAAAAGTACTTTTGATCAAAAGTAAATTACGATCGAAAGTACCCATTTTTGGTACTTTCGATCGTAAGTTACTTCCGATCGAAAGTATTTGCTTGTTCCGATCAAAAGTATGAAGTGTTTTTTCATGGGCCACACTTTTTGGGGTGAAATCCTTCCTCCTGAAAAGTGTAACCCACTATTGTGGGATCACCCAGTAGTTTAAAAAATTTTGTTGAAAGAAGAAAGGACAGATCCCAATTTTCAAACTAGTGTTACTAATATAATGTGGATCCAACGATCAATATAAAAAATGTTTTGGGATAATTTAAAATTTGTATGGAGTCGGTGAGTCAGGCACCTTTATGTACTTTTAACCAAATATAAATTGATATGAATTTTTAGGTTTTCACCCGACACTATATGTTGTAGGGCAGTTGGCAACCACACTCAGTTTTTAAACTGCTCCATTACCTCGACTTGCTGACAAGGTGTATTTTTGGGCTCTACCTCAGGCTCCTAAACAAAGTACAAATTTTACATATATACTCGACTACCCATCATCATACATTGTCGACAAGTTGGGATTCTGTCCAAACTCTTGAACTAGATGAAGTGGTTCAAAAGTTTCAATTTCCTACCGACTACTTGACATCATGCATTTTCGGCAAGTTGAGCTCTCTTCCCAACTCCTGAACTAATTAAAAGTGATTCAAAGGTTTCAATTTCCCCTTGACTAAGTGACATCATACATTGTTAGATAATCAAAATTATTTTTAAGCTGGAGGACATGTATAAAAGTTCATGTGTCACCCTGACTACCCAACACCATACGTTGCCAACAAGTTGGGCTTCTTTCCAAACTCCCAAATAGGATAGAAAGTATGAGAGTTAGTGTTTCACTCTAACTTGCCAACATCAAACATTGTCAGACAGTTTTATGATTTTCCTAATATGCAAAGACTTCCTAATTATACATGTCTCTTGAATGAGGAATTGGCAGGCCCAAAAGGTGTATAAACTATCTCAAAAATTCTAGGCTAATGACATGTGCAAATAAGATGGGTTGAAGATGGATTTTCGGGAAGACTTAAATGACTGACAAGAGAAATAGAAGTCTCTTTGACTATACAGGTCACCCCGGTGAAGAAAATAGAATTAGTATCTTCGGAAGGAATTTTCATCAAGTCACACTGAAATATGCAGGAAGGAAGGAAGGATTGAATGAATGAATGAGATATGTCGCAGAGACCAAGAAGGTTGTGAGGACTATTTTGATGTCATACAGATCATAACAAAGAGAAGATGGATATGTAGATTCCAAATAGAATCTAGTTTGATTCATGCCCAAAGATGGTCATTTTGCTAAAGGAAAAAGCTGGAGATCACAAGCTTTAGTTAACTAATTAATTTTTAATGTCTCTTATTTTATTAGGAAGATGATTATTTTATTAGAATAGCCAATTAGTTAATTGAATAGTCATGTTGTTTGATAACCAAAGGTTGTAACTAGTCCGTTAGGATCCCCTATGTCTATAAAAGTATATCATATATTGGATAAAAGAGAGATTGGGAGATTTAAAAAAAAAACAAGATGTAATATAATGGATGCAATATAGTACAATTGCTTTTATTTGATATTTGTGGCTAAATGGATCTTTTTCTTATGAGCTCAATTTTACAGTAATTTTAGTTCAGGAAACTAAAGGTTGTTTATGTGCTTATATGAGAAGTTGTTTCATGTTATATTGGTTTGGATATCACGTATGTCTCAAACTAGTTGAAGGAACAAAGTTTCTTTATATAACTTGTTTAATTGGTCCTTTCAAGCAGAGGTTAAACTCAAGTAGATAAGTTATAGTTGCAGGAATAACTCAATCTTGTCTAAAGAACTCAACAATGGACAAATCTACATAAGTTGTTGATTTAAAAATTATCTTGCAGAGTAATACATTAAGTTTTCAGCAGGAATTGACTTTGTAGCCTAAAGATAAGGCACTGGTCATTTAACTGTAGACACTTAAAAATGACATGTCGCTTTAACACAACAACATTACTAGTATTCCTCTTATTTTATTAAATAATCTTTACTATTTCATTAAAATGTGTCCTACTATATCCTAAGTTCAAATTTATCATTTCTCTTCAATTTCGTAATTAAGTGATTTTAATTAATTACTTAATTATTAAACGTTTAAATCATTAGTCATCAATTATTCCTCTATAAATTAATTAAATAATTAATATTATTTAATTATTCTCTGTAAAATTCAATTAATTAAATAATTACATTATTTAATTAATATTCCCTATTGGTTTTGATTATGTAAAAACAAGTTTTACAAGGACCCCTATTGGTTATTATTACACATACAATAATTACATAAATCATATTGTCACTCATAATTAAATAAACAATATTTATTTAAACTAATTATTCCTCTCATAAATAAATAAAGGTTTAATTATTTATTTATATTCCCCCTGTGCAAATAAATAATTTTTTTATTTATTTAAATCATATTTATCCTTCCAATTCTAACTCATACTAAGTCTTAGTTAACTTCTTAATCACACTTCTAACTCCTCAATTATCTTTCTTGACTAATCAATCTTTCAGTCTTCTAATCCACCTAATTAGTCATCCCTCCAATCTATTTAGTCAAATCTTCAATCAATTCACTTGACTCTTCAATCTATTCTCTTAATAGATCAATCTATTTTATTGACATGGCAATCAAGTGAGTTGAACTCCCAATCAGCCCGAGTTCACTCTTCAATCACATATAATCAGTCCCACCAATCATAAAATCCTAATTGAAACCCCAAATTCTTATAAATAGAGAGCTTATTCTTGTATTTGGAAATCAAACACGTTTTGAACTCTTATGTTGTCACATTGAGCACTCATTCTGAGAGCCCACATTACAATAAGAAGGAGAACATTAAAGGAGGATTACTGGTTTGCATGTTCATTTGTTTGAAAATTATTTCATATAATTTATTGTTCATGCTTTCTATTTATTTTACTTCCTCTTTTGATATTAGGGTACCAACTACTTAACAAATCTTCATGCGGTTGAGATTGTGTTGTTATTGCAGGTTTTTACAGATTCAAATTACCCTGATTACAACTGGTGAACTCGACGTGAAGCACCAAGCTTCAAAAATTTGACTTTTTCTCCATTTTGTGTAGACACAGATTTAGTTTGATGCAAACACAAGACAAATCGACACACTCACAACATTACAATGACACACTCACAACATTAGATCAATGCATTATTTGAAACACAAAATTGCACATATAGAACACAGTCGTCGTACTTGTTTCACTCAAACAATGCACACAGGATTCAGATGCAACCCACATTATTGCTTTTATTTGTTATTTTCTTATCATTCATTATGCTTTCCAAATTATTATATGTGTTTCTTTGCATGTTTATCATTTTGATAACTATCCATTTATCTGAGATGCACACATTTTTGAGCATCAATATGCTGATTTTCACAATTGAAATACTATTATTTCGTTGTCTTAGATTAATATTTTTACATAGGTAAGAAAACTACACACTCAAAATACATAGTTGAAGCACTTTTAGTTCATAATCACCACACTCATATCCTTTAAATGATGCACACAAGGACCTCTAATGATGCACTTACAATCTTCAAGAGGCACACTCAATACTACAGGTCACCGCAGTCAACTACTTACAGATCTGCACTTAATGCCTTCAAACGACATGTTTAACTATCTAGAAATTGTCTTTTGCCTTAAAGTTATGTTTTATGTTGTAAAAATATGCATTTACATTGTTAAAAAGATGAAAATCTAGACATCAAAAGACACAATCAACTGGTTAAAAGTAAAAAAGCCAAGATTTAAGAACCCGTTGAACAACAAAAAAAGAGAGAGGCAAATCAAGCAAAACAATAGACTAGCTTGTAGACTACGAATCGAAGCATTCAAAGAAAAAATTGGATACGAAGGTCTTTTTAATGCTTACTTGGACAAGGTAAGTAGAATCACTCAAAATTTTGATTTTCATTCTACTGACCCTAGTGTACACGTGGATTACCAAAATTGATTGCTAAATTCTTAGTTTTTTGGTACTAACATTTTCTTTTTAGCTTGTGGCTTGGAAATAGTGTTAATTTTTAATCTAAAATCAATCCATTTTCCTTTTAGTGGACCTAAAATGAACAATGTACTAGCAAACATCATAAAATCGTCTTTTAATTTGGTGCTTAAAATTGACGTGGGGTTAAGAATTGAACAAGGAAAAATATATTTGATATTGGTGCATTAAAATTGAACAAGGTAAATCTCATCTACTTTGGTGCTTAAAAATGAACCCTTGTGTTTGTATGGATGATTGGTAGATTATTTAACATTTGATTTCTATGTATAATTTGATTAACCTTGTGTCTTGAGTTTTTGGTGCACTTACACAATTTTTTAGATTAAAAACCATTTTATTTTCTCATAGAGGCTTGTCTAGGGGTGTGTTTAACCACCTGAGGATGACCTCAAACCTACAAATACCTTCTGGTCAGTATATAAACAATACATGGGGCAAACCCTTGAATATCTTATATCTAATTAAGCTTGGCCGAGGTGTGTGGATGATAGCTCAGATCGGTCCTAAATTCCTAAGGAGCCAACATGGTCCACTAGAGACTTTAGTGTCTCACACATGTACAAACTGAATGGGGAGACTCGTTAGAATCTTACTACAACCCTCTTAATTAGGGACCACTAGTTTCAACCCCAAACATCAACTTATTTCAGTGCAAGGGGAGGGAAGAATCTCCACCCACTAGATCCCAATCATATGCGTCCCACATTATTGTGTTATTTGAAGATAAATATTCTGACACATAAAAAGGTACCTGGTAAAAGACAAAAAGACAAGTGCATTTAAAAATTCTTACGTCCTAAACTATGACAGGATGTGTGAGCTGATAGACTACCAATAAATGACACTAAAATAATTTTTATGAAGCCAATTGACCTTAGATTACGCTGCCTATTTCTATTTTTTTGTTGTGTGAGACCTTGTGAAAAAATTGCAACTTGAAAGAGTTGTTGAACATACACATATCATTTTTTTTTTAAGTCAGTCTTGTAGCTATACTAAGTGTGTGATTATTGTGTTTAAACATCTTCATAAATTGTCCTACATAGAGAAAAACATAATCAACATGGGTCCTAAATGTTCCACTTGTCTTTTATTCTAAAATTTTGTGATCGGGATACCCTTGCATATTAGAGGTTCATATCCTACATTTTAGTTTCATTCTCATATTTAGAGTTTAGAACCTTGCATAGTCACTTACCTTTTTTACATAGTCATCATTTTAGTCTCAAAAATCCCCAAAATCCCAAATACGTAGCTTCCATATCTTAGGATTAAGTATTCCACTTTTTAGAGTGTTTTTCCAGGTTAGGATGCATCCTTTTAGGACATTCCAGTAGTGGTCTTATATTTTATCTCGACTTCGTTGAAACTTCAGTTACCATATTTGTCTACTTGCCTTGTCTTAGACACTTGTCATTCTTGTCAACATTTGTCTTATTCATAGACATCATTGTCAGAATTGTCACTTTTTGTTCACCTTTTGAAGTCAAGATAGTCCTCATAATCATCCAGGTCTTTCTTTACAAGATTTCCTTCAAAATATCTAGAATCTCTCTTAGGGTACAACACCTACGCCTTAGGTATCATTCTATTCAATCATTTATAGTTTTCATCAACATCCCTAAATCCCTAAAAATCCTTTAAAAATAGAGTCCTAATATAGTTTCCTTAAGTCATCTTGCATACACCTTAGTTGTAGATTTGTTTTTTTCACATGTTGTTCACACAGTCCATGAAAGGTAAAGGCAAAATGGAACAAAACAAGGACTCCAACGATATTCCTACCAGTGGCATTGACTTCACTACCCCGAGGACCTTGACACTAGATTTAAAAAACCCAAAGATAATGCAACATTAGGAGAAAACAAAATTTGACATTCAAAAATCACCTCACATACCAAAAGATGGGTTCTCACATAAAAATATTATGGTTGAATGGACAAGGGAAGAGGTTGGTGATGCCTTACAAAACCCTGGGGTAATGATTGTTGTAGGATCCATATTGGCAACTAAGCCAAATCTATACTTTCAATTACTAGCACATAATGGTGCTAAGTTACCCGATGGATTTTACACATCCACCATAGTAGAGGACATACACATTCCATCATCTTGGGTTGTTGCAACTATACCCTTACAAATTAGTTCATTCCTACCATCTAGAAGCATCACTCAAAGTTCAACCTAAGTTACCATGTATTCCACCACACTTGGGATCTAGTACCATAATCCTCTATTTACCAACTTTTAGCCCGCATATAGTGCACCTATCACCACAACAACACCTTCTATATTTTCCTAGACTCATCCAGTGCATACTTTTAAAAAAATGGCAAAAATTTCTTCCAATATGGCTACCCAAGGTCAAAAGCCTCACAATCTTCAACTAGTTTTCCCACCCAGTCATGTACCACTCCTACTGGGGGCACCTCAACAAAATCTCCTATTGGTCTTCAACCAGATGTTCCTTCCAATCGAGGACCCCCCAAATCAATCAAGGGGCACCTCAACAACAACCTCTAATAAACCCTAATTATTTTAGGATTCTTTCTGCCTTTCTAGGACAATGTGGAGCAATTAGGTCCAACACTTACCCTCCTATGACACCACCCCAATATATTCCACCACCACCATATGTGCCTCCAATACATACAAACATGGGATACAAACCACCCTCCAATTAGGCACCATCCTATAATAGTGGAATCTCATTTGTTGATCTTAATATAGTGTCATCCACACTGACGCCCAAAGAAGTCCTTTCTTAACAACTCCAAACCCTCCCACAACAGGTCATAAATATGCAAAAAAGTTCTCCTAAAAGATCTTACACATTAGCTGACCCTATTCCTTATCCATTTGATAGGACGCTATACATGCCACCTTTTCAACACAACTTTGAGACACCTAAATTCAATAGATGCAAGGAAAAGGGTGATCCTCTAGGCCACATACAAGAATTTTTCATGGCATGCATAAAAGTGGCATATGGAGACACCTACCTTATGAGAATTTTCCATGTATTCTTGGTGGGTCAGCCATGGAGTGTTTTTCCAAACTTCCTCCTGGGATACAATCATGGAATAAACTAGCTAAAAAGTTCATATCACACTATTCACACAACATCATCATGGAAATAACATTAATGGATCTGTGCACTACCAAGTAGAAGAGCGGGGAAATTTTTTCCTATTTATACAATGTTGGAGGAATTTTTCCTCCAAGGAATCTCTCCACATACCCATAAAGGAAAATATCCATATGTTCATTGAAAACTATAAGCTAGACATGATGTGTGAATTAAACTCCCAACACATAGAGTCCATCGAAGAACTATTTTAGCAAGGGAAAAAGGTAGAAAGATCCCTCACCTTAAAGGGATTCATCAAGAAAGATGCCAGTAATTTGGCACCCTATGACAAATCCAAATACTAATCCAAGAATAAGAATGTGACAATCGATGACATTGTTGATGCTAAGGTAGCCCAACCAGTCATGCGCATGTAAGTACCAACAAATGTCCAACAAATCCAATTGTCACAAAATCTCCATAATTTTAACAATGCTACTCCTAGGGAGAATAACTCAGAAATCCACGTATTTAACCAATCCTTTCAACAAAGTTCTACAAGAAGGAATCTCATTCCACATCAAGACTTTACGTCTCTTGCAAAACCTCTTGAGAATATTTTAAAGAAATTGATACAGTCTGATTCAATCACCCTACCTGATATAAGAAATTATGAGGGTCCCAATAAACCGACATGGTGGAACAACAATAATTTTTGTGATTATCACACAACTAAAGGACACAAAATGACCAACTATATGCAATTGAAACACATTGTCCAAGATTTTATCGAATGTGGTGAAATTGAAGTTGTCACTAATTCTGGCACCACCAATCAATACCATAAGATCTTCTTAAAGTGAATGATGGATCAAGGTAAAGGTAAGGCCTCTACCTCTAGACACAATAACAAGTAAAATCTCACCTATACCAAAATAAATTCCAACTTGACCATAAACACCATCACTATCACAGGTCCAAACACCAATTGTGTTGTTAGCACCTGTCGCTCCAAAATCACAGTACAAGGGGCCTCATAAAAAAATATTGTACCTAATAAATCATCCACTCCACCATCAAGTTAGTACAAATTTCTAGACCATCTAAAGAATACCCCAAAACAAATATCCATCTATGAACTACTCCACATTTCACCAAACTACAAGGAAGTCTCAAATACAACCCTACAACATTCATTTAATCTTAAAAGACGAAGAAGTTGACGAATTTCAAGCCATGGTTGGATATTGTTCCACACAAAACCATGTCACATTCACTAAGAGAGAGCTTCTAGAACATAAATAATCCCACAATGATCCTTTAGATCTTGAAGTCTTCATCCATATCCACAAAATCAGGCGAGTCTTGATAGATAGAGGAGTTGGTCTTAATATCTTAACACTAAAATTGGTACAAGCACTGGGATACTCTGAGAGTTGTGTAGATGTTACCAAAAATATCATAATAAGCTATTATTATGATGAGGAACATCCTTCCAAGGGCGTGATAATCCTCCCAATCATAATTGGTCCAACAAAACAAGACATTGCATTCCAAGTACTAGACCTAGAGTTGGGTTATAACATGCTGCTGGGGAGACCATGGACCCAATCCATTTAGGATGTACCATATACTCATCATTAGAGCCTTAATTTTCCCTGAGATGGAGTTTAAATCACCATGCCAAGTGATAGAGATCCTTTTCTTTCCTGCAAAAATCTTAGAGGAGTTGTTTCCAATCAGGTACCTAACAATCAAGAGGCATCTATTATTTCCTCATCTCAAAACGTAGATTCTACAAGCCTTGCTAAATCAACTACAAAACCCACATCAAAACTCAAGATCCAAATTTAGGAGAAAGGATGTGGAGAATACACCTATGCAGACTTCTTGTGTGTAGGCAAGTTACCATTTTCACCATGTTCATATGGAAAACCTAGGAAACCTCTTCGGAGGAAGCAACAACTTACAATTATCTATCCACCAATGGGTTTTGTACGATGGGGTAACATAAATTAAGGACAGCTTATCTTATTGGTTATATATAAACGAAGAACCCCCTAAGGTCAAAATTTAATTACATGGATATGGATGGAGGTACACTATTGTCTAGAAAGAAGGGTATAATGGATGCTCTAGTCTTGAAAAGAACCAACAAGGAGTTGTGGAACTAATTGCACCTACCCATAACCTAAGGTTTTGCAGTTTAGGTTACAGACCATGGTGCAGAGCACCCTAGGGTTTAGCTCCAAACCCTAGCAAACTTTGTGGAGTGATCAAAAGGAGCAGATCACAGTTGGCTTTCAATCCTTGTCATCAATCCTGAACAGTTCTTCATTCAGTCGCTAAGTCGCAGAGCAGTGGAGAGCAGAAATGAGCTAAGTTCATTAGTGAGCGAGTGTGCGACGAGTAACTAGTCGCTCAGTCGCTGAAGACAAACAGCTAAGTAAGATGCGTGAGTGAGCGACACCTTGTGCGTCGCGAGATCGCAGTTGAAAGGCAGCTCAGATGAAAGCATCGTGAATGCACGACTGGAGCTCGTCGCTCAGTCGCAGAGAAAAAGGCAGCTCAGATGAAAGCATCGCGAATGCACGACTGGAGCTCGTCGCTCAGTTGCAGAGCGACAGGCAGCTCAGATGAAAGCACCGCGATAGCGCGACTTGAGCTCATCGCTCAGTCACCGAGATATGATCAGCTCGTCAAAATGAGTAGCAAGTGCGCGACTGACGTGCATCGCAGACTCGCTAAGGAATTAACAGCTCAGGTAGAAGTATGGCGAGTGCGCGACTGACTGTATCACAGGGTCGCTAATGAATGTCCAGCTCGTCAGAAAGTGCAGCGAGTGCGCGACTAATGTGCATCACTGACTCGCAGAGTAATTAACAGCTTGTGGAAAGACATAGCGAGTGCGCGACTTGAGCTCATCGCTCAGTCGCGAGGTGAAATTCAAGTCAGGAAAAGACACAGCGAGTGCGCGACTTGAGCTCATCGCTCAGTCGCGAGGTAAAAACCAAATCAGGGAAAGACATAGCGAGTGCGCGACATGAGCTCATCGCTCAGTCGCCGAGGAAAAGACAAGTCAGAAAAAGGCA
>MU227687.1:1371270-1394332 GCA_018584345.1 Thuja plicata | reverse complement strand
GGCTAGGGAACTTGTAGGGAAAGGAGATAGAGTGAGAAAGGTGCATGACTGATCTGATTCAGTCATGGAGAGTAAGATGAGATGAGGAGTAAAGCATTTCGGTGGGCAGGAAACCTTAGAGAGAGGGAATATAGAAATCCTTCTGGTTAGGGTCGGTGAGTGACCTTAAGGGACTCAGGAGTGAGTCTAGAGGATCCAGAAATGGTTTGGGTCCAAGGTGAGATTCCTAGAGAAGAATAGGAGTCTAGGAGAGCAAGGTGACCTCCCCATCAGACCACATGCAGAAGGTGTTTCAAATATCTCATTGCCCACTAATATTAATGCTTGTGTTTATAATGAAGCTGAGCCATTTGAAGAATTCCATTCAGACATAAACTCAAATGACCATGAGTGGAATTCCCCACATACCACCAGCACCCTACATCTTAATACTATCATTGTCTGACATCTTTATGAGATAGACCCATAGATCCCCGAGCTTGGATTGATGAATTTTGGACCCACTATGAACCTTCATCCTTGCCTTCATCAGAAACCTATAAATTGTGACTAATTCATGTATCAATACGTTGACCAAACTCACAATTTCCTCCTTCAAAACTAAGGATAACATAGCCTTGGTTTACCCTGACCTTATTGATTAGGAACAACAATTAGGTTGAAATGTTGAAGATACGGTGAGAGAAAACTATACTGAAGCATTGAGAGAAAACTCCTTTTGATTCATCTAGCGAGGAAGATAAACAATTTGTTCAAAAGATTGCAGGATGAATTTGATAAAAAGGTCTCTTCAGCAAGTACCTAGAGTTGACATGCACATTTAACATCTTCTTGCTCAGGCCAAAGTAGAGGCTTCAAAACAGTTTTCAAACAATTTTTAAAATATTAAAATTGATGGAATATGATGAGCAATAAGAGTGGCAATTTCTTCAGAGAAAAAAAATCAACAAGTCGGGTAGAAGAAGAGATGGTCTTCCAAGAGTCAGGAGCTAGAATTATTGAGTAAAGAGACCAAGTTACAAGCAGTGGGAATTCTTCCAATTTTTTTGAAAATATATAGTTAAATCAACATACAAACAACAACAAAATTAGAATCTTGTGCAAATAGTTTAAGCCATATTTTGGAGGCAAATATAAACTGTAAATGTTGATTTTTATATCTTTATGGCTGCCTTGACTATTTGCCTTGCCTTGGAGGCCATTTTTGCAAACTTTTTAATGTCTTTGGAGTGTCGGGAAGGTAAAACAATGGCCCATATTTATTAATTAAAGGCTGCACTTTCTATTTAGTCATTAGGCTTCAAATGGGAGAAGGAATAATCGGTAGAAGATGGAAAAAATGTGTCTCACAATTTGTAACAATAACCGACATTACAAATATTGAATGATCGATAACTACAGATTTCTAACTCTGGCAAAAAGGAAGAGCGGCCTAGACAAAAAGTTCTTTGAGATGGTAAAGATTTGCAAATGGATTTAGATGCTTTTTGTTATTGCATAAGTGCAGCGTGTAGATCCATATCTGACATTATGCGTGATTGAAATTTGACAAAAGAATATATCCCCAGATAATATATAGCGGTAAGAATTTGGCCTTCGGAGGTGAGAAATGAAAGTTCTACCGATAATGTGTGCTTCCCCATTGAAGAAATAATGCAGCAACCCTAAATTAAAATACACTCATCGGCCATCGATGGAACAATAGGAATGTCTTTTTGATAGTGAAGAGTTCCACCGATGAAGGTCATCAATGGAACTAATACTATCGGGTATCCACTAAAATTATCTTTGCACTGAGCCAATGAAGAGAAGGGTTACATATGCATATAGTTATGGTACTTATTTTCTAGAGAGATAATTATTGCCAGGATGTGCTTGAAATACTAAAACAAAGTATTTGAAGTAATATAGAAATATGCTCTCAAAGAATTCAAAGGTTAAAATGAAATATTCATGGGAGTAAGTTCCATTAAGGAATACATTTGGTAAAAGGAGTATTAATATTTGTGTACGAGGAAATCTTCAACTTGTTGGGAGCAAGCTCAAACATAAAATGTTAGCGGGTTAGCACATATAAATCATGAAATAAGCAAGAACCAACAAGAAATCTTCATAACATCAGATTGAGCTAAAACAAGTTAGTGCACCCTATATTACTTGTTTGATTTGCTCATTTAGATTGGATGTGAGTGTGCTCTCTCAAACACAAATGGAGTGGATCCCCAATGCAAATGCAAATATGAATGCAAGATTGGAAGCAAAGAAGAGATTCAAGAGCTAGTATGAAGAACTAGTTTCAATGTTTTCTCAAAAATGATCTAAACTATGAAAATGATATGCAACATGCAAGATAAAAACTATGATTCATTGAACATTAGCCTAGCATGTAACTTCTAAGTGATTTAAGCATAAAGAGCATGAAAACTAGAAATGAGCTTCTAAAACTAAAATAGCATAATAACAATGCAAAATGAGAGATGTCAATACAAGAGGAGAAGGCCTCTATTTATAGATTTTTAGGAGAGAAGAGAAGGGCTTGAATGAGGTGGCACCTATGTGGCCTCCACATAAGAGCCACATAAGGGACACATGGGCTTCGAAGGGATGGCTTTTTTTGAGTCAAACATAGCATTAAATGTTTGAGTGACTCAAGATTTTCAAGTGGGGGACAAATATGTAAGAGTATTTAAGAGGAATGGGTGACCATTTTGGAGAGAATTTTCACACATGTGTGAGCATTCTATTAGCATTAAAAGGGTTAGGAATCACCTTTTTAAGTAGGATAAGAGGATAATTAGGTGGGGAAGTATGTTTAGGAAGTGAGGTGATGGGTGTAGAGTACGAATAGGGTAGGCTTAGGGTAGACCTACAGATTGGATTAATAGGTCTCTAGGTAGGGTTTAGATTATAATTCAAATTATATTTGAATAAATCATAGCTTAGAAGAATTAGGGATATGGAGGATTTTTTAATAAATATAAATTTAATAAAAGGGGATTTTGTGAGGCAAATGTATTTAAATAAAATACATTAGGATAGTATTTAGATTATTGATAAATACTAATAATGAAACTATTTAGTTAAATTAAATAGTTAGATGAATAAAATAGAATTTAATATTAATATTTTTGACGTCTACATTTTGCCCCTCTTTGACGTGGAGTCGCAAGTGACGTTGCGTCAAAGATAAGAAAATAAGTTTCCCCAGAGGAAGAGGGTTTCTAGGAGTCGTGTCGAAGTGACGACAATATAGGGTTGTGTCCCCTTGAGAAAAGAACACAAGGACAATGTTGTGTGATTTTCTCAAAAAAGGACGCAACGGGAAGGGGGAGCAAGGGAGAGGAGGTAATAAATACAAGCATTCTGAAATGCAAGCATGAATGCAATGAAGAATGCAAATGCAATGATGAAATTAAATGCAACTAATGAGCCTTGGGGATCCATTTGTGTGAAAAATATGGAGAGCACATCTGATTTTGATATTGCAAAAGGAGGTATACATCAGGTGTTAGAAAACACAGATGACAGGATTCCTTTGAGTGGACTAAACACTCAAACAAAAGCACACTGCAAAAGATGCATGTATCAATAGCCACCAGTCACAACACACCAAGCTATAGTAGAACGAGGTAGGGGTGAGTAGGTTTAAACTGACACAAAAAGATAAAATCAAAAAAGAAGGCCTCGTAACCAAGCAGTCATTCAGCCAAAGTTCTTGTCATGAACAAGATTGATGTGATGAAGGATTTGATAAGCCGACACCGGAAGGATGCATCCTGACGGGCAAGGATTGGATTTGATTTGAAAGATAGTCGCTGGCAAAAGCTGTGAACAGAATGAGCAAGGAGAATCAGTCGCAAAACTGATTTGGTGCAAAATATAATCGCAGTCGCAGGAGTCAAAACGTCACTGAAATTGAACAACTAAGCGATGCGGAAGGAAGGAAAGGTTTATTGCAAGATTTTGGATGATTTTTTATTTATTTTTGTTTTTACGATTGTTTAATTTTTTTTATAGATTTTTGTATTTTTTATTGTACAACGAGATTAATAATACAAGAATATACAGGCAGGAGAAGAAAAATGGGGTAGAATTTTTTTTAAGGAAAATGGGGCTATAAGAGAGCCTGGAGGGCTAAAAGAAGGTGATTTGTGAATAGTGAGTGGATGAGAAAAGAGCTCTAGAGAGAAAACATGGCAGACAAGAGGTTGAAGGGGCCTTTGGGAGAGCGTGTTTGAACCCATGGGAGACCCATAAAGCGGCTAGTACCGGTGAGTAGCCTAACCGAGACATTGCATTTACTATTTTCAAAGTTTTTAATGCTTTCGGGAAGGGTTAGGGGTCATTAATGAAGGATTTAATGGGTGGCAAACTGGAGATGCTGGTTCTTGAACCGGCGTATGCAAAGACGTCGATCCACGGATCGATGTCTGTGCAGATGCCGACCCTCAAACCCGCATCTTTGCAAATGACGGTTCCAAACTGGTGTCTACGAAGACGTCGGACTCGGACCCACATCTTCGAAGATGGGGGTCTAGGAGAAAAAGCCTGGAGATGTCGGTTGAAGAACCGACGTCTCATCCCAAATCGATGTTTGCGCCAAAAAGGACAAACGCCAAGGGGGAGGGAAAAGGAAGGACCCGACAGGGGCAAAGGATGGGTCAGGAATAGACCTAGGGACATGATTCCCCATTATGGGAGGGGTTAGGCTAAAAGTGAGAGGAAACTAACATGAACATGGTGGTGTTGGATTTTGCAGGAGCAGTTCCCACCATTGGGATCTTGGGAGCACTGGTCGCCAACGATGGAGTTGGAGGGCCAGTTGATAGAGGCAAACTGGGGATTGTTAGCAGTTGTGGGACTAGATTATGTGCCCTGATGGCCTAGGCTATGGGCGCATAATGGGATGATGATTGCACTCATCGAGCGGTGGCACAACAATACCATGAAATTTCATCTGCCTACTGGAGAGGTGATGATTAATTTGGAGGACGTGTGGAGGATCTTACGGATATTGATCCGAGGACCAGTCCCTCAGTATAGACTAGAGGATAATGAGCACTACATGGAGTTAGCTTTCAAGAGGCCCCTGAGGAGGATACCCAGATGTAGGACATGGATGCCCTGGCAGCCGATGGTCGACAGGAGGCTGAGTAGGATAGCATTATTTTTGGCAGGATTGATTGGCGAGAGGATGCTGGCAGACTTGGCCAGAAACGGGTTTGGGATGGGGTGGTCAAGGGTGTTGGCAGAGATGCTCGAGCAAGAGACTACCTACTACTGGGGGTATATTGGCCTTGGATAGTTATACCATGATTTACACATGGCTGCGTACCATGGGGTGCACAACATGGGGACAGAGGTCACACTGCTATTAGTGTGGGCTTGGGAGCATATTGCAGTGCTCTGACCAATGAGAATGCGAGAGGCTTGACAACTAGGAGAGCTTTACACATGCAAGTAGAGGCTACCACTAAGGTATACCTCTATGGGCCAGACAAGATATTGGCGGTGACTCATTAATGAGATCTAGGTTTTGTGTTGGACACCATACAGAGCATGTGAGCCCTGGGGAGCGATGGACTGGAAGGCGGGAGTGGTGATCAATTTTAAGGACTTTATTTATATGTCATACGCTCAGATAGATTGTTTCTTACTGGGGAGGACCATCCACCAGATAGAGTGCTACAGGCCATCCTGGGTGATGAGGCAATTCAAATTATAGCAGGGGGTGGTGGCAGAGGATGGGCTACATCCTCATGTCACCAGGGAGGTTGGAGTCTGGGACAAGTACATAGATGCTCTCACAATGAGGGTGACATGGAGGACTCTGGCACAGGTTGACTACGTGGCTAGGCCTGATGTGGTGGTTGCAGGGATGACAATAGAGTATGCAACCTAGTGGGTTGTACACGTACCTTTACATGTGATAGATTCGGTATAGGTGGCTGCTCATGAGTAGCCTATAGGTGATATGGAGGTTGACGATGGGACAATAGTAAGGGATGCCCCATAGACCTCAGCAACAGGATAGAGGAGGAGACCTCAGAGGAGAGGAGTCCGGCCATAGATAGAGGCACAGGAGGAGGAGGAGGGGGGACAAGATGAGGGGCCATAGAGACCGCTGGGAGATGGGAAAGATTGGGCACCTCAGGTGCCTATACAGGGAAAAGTACCACAGGGGCCACCTGCAGGATATGTGTCGTAGGAGACACATGATACCATCGTTGAAAAGTGAGATAGCCTACAAACTAAGTGTGTGCGATCATAGGGACTATTAGGGATGGCATAGGTGTTAGAGACCAGTCTGTAGATGGAGATGGCTTGGATACATGGAGTACTAGTTGCAGAGACAACACAGACAGACGGGGTCAAGGGTGCACTTGACACCCTACAGGGAAGAGTAGACTCAGGCAAGTTCTTGATGGTGAACTGGAAACAGGATGCTGCTGAGCTGCAGACAAAGATAGGGACACTAACAAATCAGTTGGGTACCCTTACAGAGTAGTTGGGTCAGGTTACAGAGCAAGTTATTGCATTGACCTCAGAGAGGGATGCAACATAAAGGAGGTCTGAGGCATACAGAACAGAGCGATACATTGCTCAACAGGCAGCCAGTGTAGGCGGGGCTAGTCAAATGGTAGCTGAGGCATTTGTAATGCACAAAGACGTAGCTAGGGTAGGCAGGGAGGTAGCCCACTATCAGACATTATACCATGATTTAGTACCTGAGGGCCGAAGATAGACATTCACAGAGAAGTCTTGATCATAGAGCACAAGGCAGGCATCTCAGGGATCAGTTGGGATGCCACCACATCTACTACAAGGATAGGGAGGAGGACCATCACATTCGTCTGCATGATTTTATCAGAGGATTTTGTGATACACACATTTTTGTATTTTGAGATGAGATGTATATGTATATCAACACCTAGGTGCACAATAATGTATTTATTGATGACAAACAATGTATTTATGGACATGATTTTATATATATGATGATCAATGATGATTCTATGCTTCTATGTGATTCTATGTATTGATTTATATGGCATTATGATGCATATTCTTATATGAGTACTAACATTGATGTTTGTAGGATGTGATGTTTTAGATGCATGTATCTGGATGTATGTTTATGTGTTTGATGTATATTGTAGTATTTTTTATGAGATGTAATGGATGCATTTAATATGTTATGAATGTTTTATGATGTAATGTATGTAAATGCAATGATCCTAAGGAAAATGCAGGGATGAGACGAAAAATGCAGGGATGTAGTGGATGCAATGGGACTCATTTTTTTGGTGTGTGCCACATTTAACTGACAGACCAAACAAGTGAACTGCAAAGGACTTAAGAAAGGAAGGTTAGCATGATGGCAACTTAGAGTATTAGTGCGATGGCAAGGAGAATGGACATGTGACGAATATACAAGGACAAAACTGAGTGATTAACTACAATCGAGTATGTACAAAATATTTTTGACAAGACCTGATTGGATCTTGTTGTTTGATGCGTGTGATGGTGTTGGAACACCCAGGAAATAGGGTTTTGGGAATGATATGGATGCAAAGGATGGGGGGAACAAGATTTTGATAGATAATGGAACAGTCCACTTTGTGACACCTCTTGCCAGGTTTTCATCACCCATACTTGTCCAAGGCGCCTGATTACGAATTTTTTACCATTGGACAAAAATTTTCTCTGTACTCTGGTTTTGTTTTTTTAATATTGTCCAAGCGCCTATTTTCTAGATTTTCATCAGGACAACCATTTTTTACCTTCTTTTTCTGCTTTTTTGAGATTTTTTCAAGACTATTTTACATTATTTTTGTACTTTTTTAATGACTTTTTATACTTTTTATGGATTTTTTCAGGTAACTAGAATGATTAACCAATTGTTAGGCATAGAAGCACCTGAGATGAATGATGTTGATAGGATCATTCAAGGGTTCTCCTTCAGGAGTGGAGAGTTGATATGCCCCAGAACTGAAGCATGAAGTGACAACGTATGGACCTTGCTAGGTAACCTCGAACTTACCTTTCTTTTCTTGATCAGTACCCACTTTCTGATTTTCCTTTAGCACAAAGTCCCCTACCTGGAACTGGCGTGGTGAACTTTCTTGTTATAGTTCCACTTGAGTCGATTTTAATAGACAATCAGGTGATCATAGGCTTGCTGGTGCTTTTCATCTAGTAGATCAAGTTGTGTGAGTCTTGCTACTCGATAATCTTCATCATTGATCAGGCCTCTTAGTGATACCCATAGGGATGACAGTTCGACCTTAATTGGTAAGACAACTTTAGCACTGTAGATTAGGGAATAGAGAGTAGTTCCTGTAGGAGTACAATATGAAGTGTGGTATGCCCAAAGGGCGGGGTTAATTTGGAGATGCTAGTCACAGCCAGTATCGTTGACAACTTTCTTAAGGATTTTGAGAATGGTCTTATTAGTTGCCTCAGCTTGGCGGTTACCTTGAGGAAAATATGGACTAGAGAAATGGTGATGGATATGGAGATGAGCACACAGATCACTGACATTTTGATTTTCAAATGGTGTTCTGTGATCTATGAAGATAGTGGAGGGTATGACGAAGCAGCAGACGATGTGGTAGAGGATGAATTTTGAGATCTGAACACCTGTAGTGAGGGTGAGTGGAATTGATTCAACCCACTTTGTAAAATACTTCATTGTTGTTATTATGTATTTGTGTCCTTTAGAAGAGAGGGGGGTGATCTCACCAATGAGGTCAAAACCCCAACAAGAGAAAGGCCAAGGGAGTGCAATAGGTTGGAGGTCCTATGCAGGAGCATGGATCAAATTGGCAAGTTGTTGACAAGGTATGCACTTCTTGACAAACTCACAAGCATCATGTTCCATTATAGGCCAATAGTATCCTATCTGTAAAAGTTGCTTGGCTAGGACCATGTCACTCGTGTGGGCATTGCAGATTCTAGCATGCACCTCTTGTAAAGTCTGGGCGGCCTCGTTTTCATCTAAACATCTAGAGAGCACATTGTGATAGCCTCGACGATAAAGGGTGTTGGCTACAATGGTGTAGCAGGAAGCTCTATGAATAAAGTTTTGGCATTGGGTTCTAGTGAGATGAGGGGATATGATACCATTTCTTAGATAATCGTGTATATCGTGGTACCACAGGAACTGGGGACCAACCAAGACACATATGTGATTCGATTCATCATTCTCATAAGTGGGAGCATGAAGTTGCTCAACTAAGAATTTGTATTGCGTAGACTCGTGAGGAATCTCTAAGAGGGATCCAATTGTGGCCATTGCGTCAGCAACCTTGTTCTTCAAGTGTGGTACTTGTGTTATCTGCAAGTGGAGGAAATGCTCTTTCATCTTGTTAACCATCTCCTTATATGGAATCAGTTTGTCATCTTTTGTTTGATACTCATCCAAGAATTGTTTGATGATGAGTTGGGAATCACCAAAGACATGTATATCTGTGATGTTCCATTTTATAGCCATGCGGAGCCCTTCGACAAGTGCCTCATAGTCTGCAAAGTTGTTCGTGCAGGGAAATCCCAATTTGAATGCCATAGGGATGTAGTAACCTTGCAGTGTGATGGAAAGTATTCCTGCCCCTGCACCATGGGCTATGTAGGATCCATCAAAGTAGAGTTTCCAAGTGGGTTTCTCTTCTATCATGTATAAATGCTCATCTGGAAATTTGGTGATCAAAGGATATGGGTCCACCTATGATGCTTCTGCTAGCTGATCTACGATGCCTTGTCCTTTAATGGCTTTTCTGTCTACATATTGAATATTGAACTCGCTTAGTAGCATAACCCATTTTTCCATTTGACTTGTGAGAGTAGTCTTAGAGAGAAGGTACTTGAGAGGGTCCACTTTTGAAATGATCTTGGTTGTATGACTAAGCATATAGTGGAAAAAAAATTTGAGTGGAAAAAACCACTACCAAGCATGCTTTTCCATAGGGTAATAATTGAGCTCATAGCCCACTAAGGTCCAACTGATGTAATAAATGGCTCTTTCTTTGCCTTCATCATCCTACTAAGCAAGGAGTGCCCCCAGTGCTATTGTAGTAGCAGAAATATATAGGATCAGTGGTCGGTCGGGTATATGTGGTACCAAGATGGGTGGATTAGCCAAGTATTATTTGATCTTTTCAAAACTCTTCTAACATTGAGGATCCCATTTAAAATTGTTATCCATTTGTAGGATATGAGTAAATGGTTGGCACTTATATGCTAACTGAGAGATAAAACGGCGCACAAATTGTAACTTTCCTTGTAGGCTGCGAAGTTGCCAAAGTATTTTTGGTGGAGGCATCTCCATGATAGCTTGTACCTTTTTCAGATCTATTTCAATGCCTCTTTTGGATATGATGAAGCTAAGGAGATTTCCTAATGTGACCCTAAAGACACACTTCTTAGGGTTGATCATTAGGCCACAGTGTCCAATCTTGTCAAAGACGCATTCTAGAATATCTAGGTGATCTTCCCTTTTAACTGATTTAGCCAAGATATCATCTACAAAGTCCTCAAGGATCTTGTGAATCATGTCATGGAAAATGACTATCATGGCCCTTTGGTAAGTTTCCCCAACATTCTTCAAACCAAATGGCATCATATTATAGCAGAAGGTGCCCCAGGGGGTTGTGAATGTTGTCTTGTGTTGATCTTCTTCTACAATACGTATATGATTATATCCTGAAAAGTCATCCATGAGTGACAACATCTCATGTTTTGCGGTGAGGTCAACTATCATGTCTATGTTTGGAAATGGGAAATCATCCTTGGGACATGCCTTGTTGAGATCTCGGAAGTCTGTACATATCCTGATTGATTTATCAGGTTTAGACATCGACACCATATTGGAGATCCATTTAGAGAAGTCAATGGCGCGAATGATTTTGTCCTGGAGTAGCTTTTCTAGCTCTACTTTAATGAGTAGTGCTACCTTGGGGTGCATCTTTCAGAGTTTTTTTTTTGATAGGTTTGATGTTTGGGTCCACTGCTAAATGGTTAACCATCAAGTTATGGTCTAATCCCGACATGTGGGCATAAGACCATGCAAATTTATCTATGGATTCTTGTAAGAGAGCAAAGAGATCTGATTCTTCTGCTTCTGTCAAGGAGGCTTCGATGTAAGTGATGCAAGGATAGTCCTTTGTACCTAGATTGATGGGTTTTGTTTCTTCGATGAGGATCAATGACTGTTCAGGCCCGTAATCATAGATTAGAGGAAGAGGAGAGTCTTCATCCTCTAGCGCCTCAGGGAGGTTTTCACCAGCAGATATGCCCTTTTATTTTACTTTCTGGCGATCAGATAGCGCCCTAGAGGGGTTTTCTCTAGGGGGTCAATTTTTCTCTTTTTTATTTTTGTTTTCTACTTCATTTTTGTGGCTGAAGTCCTCCTCTTCCTGAAAGTATGCCTTTGGATCCAGTTTGTAGACATGTGCTGAATCTTGCCCCCAGATATTGCTCTGTTCAACTGCTCCCATGAATCTTAGGAGCGTGTTCTCACTTTAGAACTTGTCAACATGTACGACACTTGGTTGGTTCTAGTCTATGAGTTTGGGATGTAGGAGGGGAAGGTCAATGAAATTAATGGAGAGTTGACGGAGGACAGAATTGCCCAGGAAGATGTCATCGTCAATATCATCGTAGGGTTTCATAATTTTCTCTTCAGGGACATCTTCAAATTCAATAATTTGGCCCAAGGGTATACAATGGGTATAACTGTTGTCATTAGTGCCCCCAGTCATGGCAGAATCCATACCACAATCCACCACACTTTGTCTTTCTCGACAAGAATGAACAGTTGTGGAGAGATTTATCAAAATTTTTAGACTTCACCCACATTAAATAACAAGTTGTTCCTTCGAGCTTAATGTCATTTTGATCATCCTTCAACATTAACTCACTTCACCCGTACACCGCCGCTGACCACCTTGTCACCTCTGGACATTTATTTCAGATAACAGTTATTTGTGGGCAAATTCAAACTTTCAATTTGCTAAAGTCTCCAATTCTAACTTAACATTTACTTTTAAAGGTTAAATCCCAATTCGATAATAGGTTTGCTTCCTTATTGGCCTCATATTTCACATGTGTAATTATTAAGTCATTTTTTGATGTCAAATTTTCTCTAATAAGGTCTACATAGTTCTGCAAGTGCCAAACTTCCATTGAGCCTTTGGTAATTTCCCAAATAATGATTAGGGAGTCCCCTTCTAGATGCAATTTTGTAGCTCCCAAACTCTTTGCCACTTTAACAACCACCATTTTTGCCTCAGCTTCTGCTACATTATTTATTTCATCCTCTAATCTCTTACCACTGATGACAGTCTTATTCCCTGATCAGTCCTTAATTATAAATCCCGCGCCTGACGGGCCTGAATTCCCCTTAGAGGTTCAATCAAAATTTGCCTTCCACCACCCCTCTTCTGTCTTTGTCCAAGCAATAGCTTCTGAGACAAAAGAAAATGTCTTAACCCATACCTTCCCATTAATGTGCCACTTGTGAGTTCATATTTAATCACTAATTATCCTTCTACTAATTAATGGTTCTTTAATAATTAATTAATCATCTTACTTCTTCTATAATCCAATCTTTTCATCATTTATTCATCCTCTTAATAGTAATTAAATAATAAATACTAATTAATTAATTAAATTTAATTTCTATAGTCCTATAGTTTGAATAATTAATAACTATATTTAATTATTGAAATTATCTAATTATTCTTCCTAATTATATTAATTGCCCAAATTAATTTTATTTCATTTCAATTTCCAATTAATTTTATTTCAAGCTAATTTTGATTAATTTCATATTAATTCCATCATTTTCAAAAATTGAATTTTTATTTCAATTTAGATTTCCAAAAATTGAAAAATAAAAAATATGAGGAAATTATAAATTCTAAAATTCTAAAATCTTCATAAACTAAAAATCAATTTCTAAAAATCTCAAATCTTCTCAAGATTTCAAAAATAATTTTTTTTTCCCCTTTTTATAATTTTGCATTTTTGGAAACTTTATCTTCTAAAAATTAGAATTATCTTCAAATCTCTTCTTCTTCTTTATTTCCTAAATAACTCTTCGCTTTTTTATTTTTATTGAAAATAAATCTCTAGTTTTGGAAAGTTACACATATCTTTCTAGTCTCTAATTATCTCATCTGTCGGTCTTGATTTTCCCAGATTAATCTCGATCGTTCATCCTACCTAGAATTCCTATATAAACCCCCATTCCTTCTCATCGTTTGATCAAGAATTTTCATATCAAAGTTATGCTATCAGTTTGTAGGTTTTATTTTATCACAATTTCTCAAATTTTTGAGTCTAGATGTTGGCAAAATCATCCATGAGTGCCAGCTAGAAACATTTCAACAATGTGCAAAGAAGCAACAAAAGCAAAGAAGCATATCAGGTTGCTTTGAATTGATTCATTTCAATTTGTGAACCATGATGTTTTTATTCTGTTATTTATAAGACTTTTATATTGTTTCATAGTTTGATTATTTTTATAGTTCGGTGCTATTAATTGTTTATTCTAGATTGTGCATATTTTCCCCTATGAAATTTTGGTGAACCCAACATGGACTTACAACCAATGAAGTGCCTAAAGACGAACTGACAATTGATTTATGTCTTGGTCATATGACCCATAATTTTATTTTTTTGTCATTCTTTAAGTATTTCACAATTGCATGTAGATTATCGTAACTGCCTTGAAGATATCCACATTTGCCTTGCATTTTTCCACAACTGCTTTGAAGATTTTCACAACTGCTTGCATTTTGCCACAACTACCTTGCATTTTTCCACAATTTCCTTTTAGTTTGGTGCTATTAATCATTTACTCTAGCTTGTGCGAATTTTCCCCTATGACACTTACTATATTCATCCAAAGTAGTTCTCATCAAAAGCTTCACCCATTAACAAAGTATCATCTATGAATTGAAGATGGGAAGTATTTTCCACCCTTGTTTCATCTTTAAGTCCTCTCCAATATTGTTTCTCCACTTTCTATTAATGAGTAAACCTAATCCTTAAGCCATAATGATGAACAAAAATGGGAAAATAAGGTCACCTTGATGAAGACCTCTCGAGGCATGAAAGAATCCTTGCGTACTCTCATTTACTAAGTGTGTAGTGTGAAAAAGGGATGACCTAAAGATCTAGTTTTCCCCCCAATTTATAAGACACATTGGAATAATAAACCACCTCAAGACAAATCTAATCAACGCCTCTAACAAAAGGGATGCTAATGTAGGATTTTTGCATTCAGGGTTTCTATTCCTTTGTTGCTAAGAATTGAGAAGGGAATAGATAAGACTATTATTTAATGACTAAATAAGATAAGAAATAATCTAATCAGACCAAAAAGTAGAGGTAGGAGGAGATTAAAGTGGATTTGAGTGCACCTGGAATTGAAATGGGAGAAACAAAGACTGAAATCTAAATTTCCAACTACCAGAATCCTGAAAAACACATGTAACTTCAATAATCTGAGATCTCGTGCCTGATATTTGCTTACACATTGAATTTCATTGATTTATGTAGGGAAAAAAACATCTGAAACATTGTGTACCTAGGGTTTTTTCTAGGACAAATTGTAGAGTGATTATCTTAAGGTTGAGATGGCATAAAACTTCTGACAACTAATTTTGGGGTCTTCCGCACTTGCAAATCTGAGAATTGTGTGTGTGTGTGTGTGTGTGTGTGTGTGTGGGTGGCTATGTAGGTTTTTTCCTTGGTCAACCCCCCATTTTGGTGATTTCCACATCCACAAATAGTCAGTATAATAGAGATAACACATGTAGTGCTCATGAATATAGAGTATGTCTAAATTGCTATTCAAGCTAAAGTGCATAAATGCAATGTAAAGATCTACCTTAGTGTGATAGATTAAACCCTAAATACAAATTCAATAAATGTGTGATTGAAAGCATGTAA
Organism: Thuja plicata; assembly: GCA_018584345.1. NCBI lineage: Eukaryota > Viridiplantae > Streptophyta > Pinopsida > Cupressales > Cupressaceae > Thuja > Thuja plicata. The sequence goes on along the minus strand of MU227687.1, from coordinate 1,379,374 downwards.
AAAATATAGATTTGAAGATAACAAGAAACAATACCCAATCCTGAGAGGAAGGATAAAAGCCAATCATCTGTCGGTGATCTCCTAGTCATCATCATAATCCTTTTGAAGCTTCATGTTGATGTTGAAATGATATTGGAATGATTGTTTTGCTTGATATTAGATTGATGTAGCCTTGATTCATAAGTCCTCACTTTATGGGATGTCTTCAAAATGGGTATCCAACCTTGCAATTTATTTAATCTTTCCAAAATTAAGCGTGAAGCCTGCTTTTATACCAAATCGGGAGATAGAATTGAGAGAGCCGACTATAAATCTTATCTACCACTAAATCATTGAGACATGGACCCAATTTAAATTTGGACTCAATCTTTGGGGTACATAACATTTGAAAAGTTATGTACCACCTAATTAAAGCCCAAATCAGGATTACGTGTTCTAGAAAATTAGGGGATGCAGGATTAGAAAAGACAACCAGTTTCAAGGTTGGGACATAACACAAAGTCCACAAATGGTAACATAGTGCCTATGTGGTGAAATGAGTTATTTGATTGAATGAAAAAATAGAGGAGCACACTTAGAAATAAGGGCTTACCTTAATTTTAAATAAAGTTCAATTGATAGAGGACCCATATTTTATTTTAGGTGTTCAATAGGTGTAATTATGAAGTCATATTATGCAAGCTATAATGAAAACACACTAAGGTAGGCACTAAAAAATCATGAAATTGTACACCAATTATATGCTCACAATTTACGATGGTACACTAAGATAAAAAAGCGGGGATAACAAATGCAACTTCTAACCTAAGTAATCCACCATTGGCCAAACCAAATCTTTCCATTACTTGTAATAATAATTCTCTATCCACTTGGTCATAAGCTTTCTTAATGTCCAATTTAACATACATCTTTTTGTTTTAGCACTTCTAATTGAGTGAGTTGCCTCATGGCCAATTATAATCCCTTCTACAATAGATCTATTTGAAGTAAACCCACTCTTCTTTAGAGATAACGTCCACCAAAATTTATTTGGTCCATTAGCCATAACCTTTGAGATTACCTTAGAAATTGTGTTGCATAACAAACTAGGCCTAAAATCATCAAAGGTTTGTGTCACACCCCATCTGAGATCCCCCGGGAAAATAGTGTACAATACATACACATTTTTGTTGTTGTTAAGGTGTAGTTATTTACATTGAACGAAAGATTACTCCCAATAAGATGACATGTTGCAAAGTAGGAAGAGATGATGTTTCTGTTGGAGTATATAGGTTATTTACTTACTTAATTAATTCATATTGATTTATTAATTAAGTCACCTATTACTTTATTTTCACTTCAGCTAAACTTAGGCACATTAATCATTAATTCTTTCCCCTTTAGGGTTTCCCTTTTAGGGTTTTGGTATTATTTCATAAGGATTCTCTCTTTATAAATTATTCATTGTATTGAGGATTCTATTGCATTGAGAAGTTTCTCTCCATTGTTTACACGTGATGTTTCCTCTTCTAATGATCTGTTATTTCTGGCCTCCATAGCTTTTGCTTCTCTCTTTTTCTGACAGGTTCACATGCAGGTGATTCTTGGGAGCTGTAAAGTTAATTTTTCCTCAACTCCAATATGGTATTAGAGCTCCAGTTCTTCATGCACCTATTCTCTTTATGAGAGATTTTAGGCCTTGTTCTTCAGATTGTGTTTTTTCAGTAGTTTGTTTGGTGTTTGTTTGCGTTCTTAAGTGAACCTATTTTGGGAACATTTTGGGCCCAAACAAATCTCACAATCACACTCAGCAGGCCCAAAAACCTATATTTTCATATAAGGTTTGTTGATTTTGGCCTTCGAGAGCCTCTAAGGCAAAAATAATTTAATTTTAGGGTCGTACGACCTCAATAAAATAAAATAAAAATAGAAAAAAAAAAAAAAAAAAAAAACACTNAAAAAAAAAAAAAAAAAAAAAAAAAAAAAAAAAAAAAAAAAAACACTTTTTTTCAGCTTGGTGGTCATCGATGCTGGCAGTGAGAGTCGCCGTGGTCTGGTGACCGCCGACCTTAAACCACGGTCGGGCACCGCCCAGCAGCCATTGCTCGGCAACCACCGCAAGCGGCCGCTGCCGCTTCGCCGATGCACCACCAGTCGCGTCACTTACCCTCTGCCCGAGCGGCACCACAGAGCCACCAGGCTCATTTTTTTTGCCTTTTAGGGGTCCTTTTTCTTTTTTGATCATATCTTGAGCAAACACATACATTTTTCGGTGAATGAGATATCATCGGAAAGATGGTTTTGAGCCCGAGCTATTTTTGGAGGTTTGGCTTCCTGATTTTGCTAATTTACAAGGTTTTTTGCCAGTCAAAGTCAGGGTTCTTTTTTGCACTCCATGAGCTATATCTTGCTCATCTGAACTCCATTTTCCAACTTTCGCATATTGTTGGAAATTTGGTTCTGTGCTCTTTCTTTTAGTATGGGTCTCATCTCCAAAATATGCTCCAAGTACTTTTTATTCAGGTTTTTTCTTTTTTGTTGCAATCTGATGAATATCTTGGATGTTTCAAGTCCTAGGACCTTTTTCCTTGCATGGGATGACTCCTTTTTAGCTTTTACTCATGATCTTATGACTTTTTGTCATTGCTGAGCATTGTAGACATCTATTTTTGTAACATTTGTTTTTTGTAAATGCACTGAGATAAATTGCCATATGTTGCATGCTTGGGATCTTGCACATTTTGTGTCTATTTATACTTGCACTCCGTTACAAAGTCTCATGGACGGGTTTTATGTTTGCTTTATTTTCCATCTACCTTTGTCAAGTGAGTGTTCCTTCCATGAAATTATCCTTATGATGTGTTTCAAGAGAGTGATCCTTCCACAACAAAATCCTTTATATGTGTTTGTAGTTTCTTCTACACTTCCTATGTTCGTGGTTCTTCGTCATGCAGTTGTTCTTGGCATTCTATTTCAATGTATCTGTCATGCCTCTCCCTACTGAGCATTATGGGTGGTATCTCCTATTGGTTCAAATGCTTCCTTGGTTCAATGGAGTGAGCTATGTATTCAATATTTGTTCCTATGTACTAGGCAGATGTAGTGGCTAGGTACGTATGCATTTGGGTGAGATGGATCATTTACCATATGGATAGTCTTTCATTCATGTTTTGGAAGTATCCTGCCATCTATAATTGATCAACTCTTTAGACTTTGGTGCTTTTTTCCATCTGTATCTTCGAGTTGCAATGTTTTCCTTTGTTTGCCATGTTGATTCGAGTAGTGTCATTTGAGGGCACTCGTGCAGATTACAGTCTTCTCTACCTGATCATGTTCTATTATAGTGGAGGTTCCAACAGTTATTCTTCGATAGTGTTTGTAGCTTCATGCTTTAGTGGTATTCTTAATGTTCATCCTTTGTTCTTATTTTCTGGGACATTCTCTAGTTTGGAGGCTTCTTCAGTCCTTCACTAGTCTTCATCTCTTTTCGGAGAGGGCTTTTTCCCACTAGGTTTTCTCCTTTTCTCCTCTTTATAGAGATTTCTTGTACTTAGGTATCTCATCAGGCCTTGTTGCCAGGACCCATTTCCTGCTTTCTGCATTTAGTCCTTGTTTTTTAGCTTCTCCCTGAGTTATCTTAAAGGGGGTTGGAGTAGATAGGTTCTTTACTTAATTAATTAAATCATATTGATTTATTAATTAAATCTCCTATTACTTTATTTTTACTTAAGCTAAACTTAGGCTCATTAATAATTAATTCTTATTAATTATTAATTATTAATTATTTCCCCTTTAGAGTTTCCCTTTTAGGGTTTTGGTATCCTTTTATAAGGATTCCCTCTTTGTAAATTATTCATTGTATTGAGGATTCAAAGGGTTAAAGTTGGGTTCCTAGTCTTTTAAGTAGAACCCTATTCCCCCCGTCATATAGGGTCCATTGTAAAAATCTATTATTTTTCCTAGGCTATATCACAAATAATCAAGTAGAACACATTTGGAAGGGTTTTGAGATTTACTTTGAAAGACCATCATTCATCACACAATTTCCTAATAGGGGATAGAGTTGATCACTCCCTAGTCCATTTCACGAAGAAACCCTTTTCCTTTAACCAATGAACTGAATCATTCCAACTAGGGTGCTCAATATTAATAGAGACGATTCTACTTCTATTTGAATGCGTATCTAGGAGGGCCCTATTGCTTCTTGGTTCTCCTCCAACCTCCATATTTTCCTTATTCTTTTTTTTTTTTTTTCCAGGTTTGAACTATGATTCTCTAGAAGCTTTGGATAACCCAAACTTGTTTAGGGTTTCCTGGGAGGCACCTCTTGCTTGCCCCTTGCATTGTAAGGTTTATTTGCACTGATTATCCATAGAGGACGCCAAGCAGAAAAGGCCCAACTATATATTATTGAAACTATATTATATTATATATAGTTTCAATAATATTTAATATAAATATTTAAATAAATTTATTTACATGTTTATATTAAATATTTTTATTGTATCTTATAAATAAAAATCTATAAATTTAACTTCAAAAACATTAAATATATTAAAATATTTCAAGTTTTTAATTAAAAATTAAATGTATTAAAATGTCACACATAATTAGTGATGAAGAGTTGAAAGAGGAGAGCACATGAAAGCTAAAACAACCCAAAAAAAGTGGGGATAACAAATGCAACTTCTAACCTAAGCAGTCCACCATTGGCCAAAACCATATCTTTCCATTACTTGTAAAAATAATTCTCTATCCACTTGGTCATAAGCTTTCCTGATGTCCAATTTAACATATATTCTTTTTGTTCTAGCACTTCTAATTGAGTAAGTTGTCTCATGGGAAATTGTAATCACTTCTACAATAGATCTATTTGAAGTAAACCCACTTTGTTCTTTAGAGATAACGTCAACTAGAACTTTCTTTGGTCTATTAGCCATAACCTTTGAGATTACCTTAGAAATTGTGTTGCATAACAAAATAGGCCTAAAATCGTCAAAAGGTTTGTGTCACACCCCATCTGAGATCCCTCGAGAAAATAGTGTACAATACATACAAAACTATTTTTTTGTTAAGGTGTAGTTTTTTTATATTGAACACAAGATTACTCCCACTAAGACGACATGTTACAAAGCAGGAAGAGATGATGTTTCAACCTGCTAATGAATGTTGATGGAAACATGCTAATTCCTAAAATTTGGTTGTCTGAAACTTTGTTGAATCCCCCCAAATCCAAATTCTTTATTATAACTCCTACAAATCTGAAACCACTCTCAAACATCCTGAAAGTATTTCATAAAATGTAACTTAAAGTACAAGAAAGGAATAATATGTAACTTATAATTGTACAACACATGTGCTACAACATGTATCAAATGCACTAAAATAGGTATCATATGTGCTGAACCAGGTTTCAAATGCGCTAAAATATCTACTCTTTCCAAAAACTTCACTAAAATGACATTTCAAGATGCTCAACTGATAAGACACCATAGAACCAAGCAAGAGCCAAATGCATACAATTCCATATGACATGAATTAATTTACATACATGATATCGCGCAATTATAATAGGACATGAAATCCAAGTTGTATTTCCAAGACTTACATACAACATTTCAATCTCAAATGATCGGAGGATTGTCTGGATTCGATTACATACACACACACACACACAACGGTAACCATACACACCCACACATTTTGAAATGTCATTCATATGAATCCAATTTAAAATTTATTAAAATTTCATCAATAAAAAAACAACCATAAGGATTCTACAATGATTTCACATTCCAAATCCAAAACTATGCTTATAAATATCCAAAAGACAGATGAATACATGCTCACATGACAAAAACACTAAATTTTCAAACTCAATAAATCACAAATGTGGGAAAAACCATTGGTCCTCAATGGATTTGAACCCCCAAAATACATTCATTTCATCCCTTAACCTAACAAACAACTTCCAGAAACAAAAGAAAGAGCCAAACCCTCATTTCCTTAAAAATTATTGCAAAATCCTGAAATCTCCATCATTTAACTTCAAAAAAGTTTGCAATGTAATCTAACTCAATAGGAAACTCATTTCAAGCAATCACATAACAAAACCTTTAAATTTAAACCAAGAATTTAAGGGAAATTCATGCACATACCTCTACTTGCTCAAAACCAAGAAAATATAAGAAAATGAGAAATCCTTCACCATTCGAGACTAAAATTGGAAAAAAGTAAGAACTTGACGAGAGAAATCCAAAGCAAAGATACCCACAAAAAGAATCTCATCCAAATTTTCCCCATGAATCAAATTCGAATTCAGCCATGAGGGTTTAACATAAACTTCATGAAAATTAAAAACTAAGAATGAATAGAATGATCAAACATGCACTTTTTGATATATTCAAAAACTCAGTTTATAAACATAAAAATAAAACATATTAAATAATTAAATTAAGATTATAAAACAGACTCTAAGGTTAAAATCCAACAATCAAAGATTAAAATCACCAAGTATAATAAAATACTTTAAAACAACATTAGTCGAGAACAATAAATATAATTATAAAAAATAGCCGGCGACTTCGTCCAATGACCCAATGAAAAATAAAAATCCTCTGCTAACTCAAGGACATATTAACAATTCAAAACCAACTACACACAACCAAATCACATATCTCAGCATACTAAACAAGGCTATCAGTTGTTATCGCTTGGTAACCAGCTAGGCAAAATAAATAAAGTGGCAATTGTCGTCCAACCAGTTACGACAATTGTGGCTAAGGAAATAAGTTGGCCATATGATTAAATCCATAATAACCACCATCGGGGTTAATATATATGTATGTCTTTTGGGCACACACATCCCTACCAATTTAGGGGAATTCGATACCTTGTACCTGTCCACGTTAGTATGATAACCAAAGCACATGTGCATACATAATGTTAAATAACGAAGGGGATCAAGACATCGTGTGGACCTCAAGAATGAGTAGCTACCACTTCATCCCTCTTCGTACAAACACATCAAACAAGGTTAACTATGACTAGTAACATAAACATAGTAACAATTCAACATCAGTGGATACACGAGTTAGTGCATTATTACTCATAGGCATATAAATAGTCTTTTTCATGAAATATCTTGGCAACTATTTGAAAACACGTTGTCTATGCGCAATCATATATCATCTAAACTAACATGTCCTCTTAATAAATTATTAACGATAATTATTGGTAACTGTAATATCCAACAAAGATCATTAATGTACTAGATACCATTTCATATACAATAATCATCATACATCGATTCTATAATTATAACATGGAAATATGTTAACACTAATATACCAGTATGAAAAATATGCTTACCCCATCTTGTATCCAAACCAAGGCCCAGAGTTACATTACCTTCGTACAAAGATGAGGTTGGGGTGGCACTATAGTTTGGACTTCCTCCTTCTTTAGAACCAAAGCAATCAAAGTATAGTTGGTCCTTGAGAACATCCCCTTCTTTTTTGGAATCTTCCACAACCTCCCAAAGGTTTGATCCAAGAATATTCCACCATTTTTGAAAAAAAGTTGCTCGAAAACCATTGGGTTTGGGGGCTTTATCCCCTTCCATAAAAAAATGTACCTCTTTAAATTCCTCAAGACTAACTTTTTCTTGGAACATTCTATTCTATTCCATAGAAATTGAACTTAAGGGCCCGTTTGGCACCTGGAATTAACCTTGAATAGGCAACCAATAATGCACGAATTAAATAATTCTTTGTTTGGTGCATTTTTTGAATTCTGGAATTAAAAAACTAATCCCCATTTTGGGGCTTATGCTTGCATTAGTTAATTCTAAAAAAAAGCTGGAATTATTCTTATTCGAGAATAAGAAATTTTATGGATTCAAAATTAATTTTTTTTATTAATTTTTTAAATTTTTTTTTTTTCAAATCTTTTTTTAATCTTTTTTTTTTTAAATGTGGGTATGTATATATATACACATGTGTGTATATATAAGTGTGTGTATATATACACACATGTGTATATACACACACATGTGTGTATACACATGTGTGTATACACATGTGTGTATACACACACATGTGTGTATACACACACATGTGTGTAT
>MU227687.1:1355747-1371220 GCA_018584345.1 Thuja plicata | reverse complement strand
TATACACACACATGTGTGTATACACACACATGTGTGTATATACACACATGTGTATATATGTGTATACATGTGTATATATACACATGTGTATATACACACATGTATATACACATGTGTGTATATACACACATGTATATACATGTGTGTGTATATACACATGTGTGTGTATACACGTGTGTGTATATACACATGTATATGTGTGTGTATGTGTATGTGTATATATGTACACAAGTTAAAAATACATATTCAAATTAATTAAAAAAATAAAAAAATAATCCTTATTCCAATTTTACAATATGGGATCCAAACAGAGAATAGCTTATTCCAGCTTTCATTTTTAGAATTAATTAATTCGAGAATAGGTCCTTATTCTGGAATAGGCCTATTCTGGATAAGTTAATGCCATGCACCAAATGGGCCCTAAGATTACATCTTAGATACACTCATAAGCCTGAGTACCATCTTCTACCTTTAAAAACTGCTGAAAGTAATAAACAACATCCTTATTGATTTCTACATTGTCCATTGTCCATTGTTCATTTCTTTTTTAATAGAACATATCATGTTCACTGACCATCTTTCCTTCATCAAATTATGGAATAATTTTGCATTCTAATCCCTTTCTTAGAGCCAGCATTCACAAGATTTTTTTCGCCAAAAGATCTCCTCTCTGGCCAAAACCTCCACATACTGAGAATTCAAAGTTTTTTCTTCCGGAAAGTCTACTTCTTCCATCCTTGACTGGATAACTTTATTATGTAAATAATCCAACTTCTTTTCCATCCAAAGCTCTTTAAAAAATGTTACCAAAATGTAGACTTCTATTCCATTCCATAATTTTGCTTTTTAATAATTGTAATTTTTTAAGGAATATGAAAGTTTTTTTCCCAAACCAGGGAGGGGCTTCATTCCACCATAGAAACTGAACATTTAGTATTATTTTTAAATCTTCGAACCACATCTTCTCCATTTTGAAAAGACACTTTATAGGGGTAGTGATCCGAGCCTATGATAGGCAGAATCTCAAATTTAAAAACCACCTTGAGTTTCATCCATTTCTCAGCCAAGAAAAAATGGTCTATTTTTTCTGCAATATTCAAAAACCATTGCCTTCAATTTGTACTTTCATACATGATCCATTAGATCACTAAACTTTGAATAGGCCAATCCTAATAACAAAATTCTGAAAGTCTTATTGAATTGATCTAAATACTCCTGACCCCCTATTTTTATCCACCATTCTTAAAGTTGCATTAAAGTCCCTCCCTAAAATAATTACTTCATCTTTGAATTCTTGCACTTTATTTGAGAGAAGGGACCACACGTGCATACTTGGAGGGCCATACATATTGAAAATGTACACATCTTTTTGGGACGAGAATGAAGATACTTATACTACTTGCCAATTTTCATCTTGAGCACATAAAAAAACTCTTACTGAACCAAGATTCTAAATAAATCCCAACCCTCTAGAAGCTCCTCCATCCTCAACAAAAAAACCATGCCAAAAATTTTGACATTTCATATGACAATCTATTTACCCTTCTCTCAATTTAGATTTTGAAGTAAAACAATATCTAGTTTTGTTTGATCAAGCCTCCTTTTGATCAAATGCCTCTTGTGAGGGGTATTACATCCCATGGCATTCTATGGAAGACCTTCATGGAATGTAGAAAAGGGAAAATCCATTTCTTGATGTCAGTTTTCTCCATCCCTTAATGGTCCTGGCCAATTCCAATTTTAGTCACTTAGATTTTAGACCTCTTTTTGCTTTTCTCCATAATTGACTTTGGCTAACTTTTATTTAGATTGGTTAATACTTCAAACTGCCAAAACACCTTCCTCATCTTCTACTCCAAAATATCTTCCCCAACTTCCAAAAAGGAATCATAAAGCCCCTTCATTGTTTGAGAGTTAATAGAGGACTCCTCGCCAATAGCTTGAAGTACAAAGTTTTGGTCTCGACACAAGAATACATGGATACCATTAAATTGAACCTCTCATTGACTCTCTACAATCTGTACATTCTCTAACTCAATGAATCCCCCAATAACCTTGTTCTTGGATTCCTTCATATTCATCTTAGATAATAAGGGATCTCTAAGTTCCTTATCAATCAACAAAGCATTTCAGTTATCTTGCATTGTAGAAAATTCCTCCAGTACTGGCTAAGTATCATTAGAAAATTCCTCCACTACTAAAGTATCATCTTAGAAATTAAAGGATGATTCAAAGATTTAGGCTTAGAATGTGAAAAATTTCCAACTTCTAGTGGGTACACGACACTTTAGTTAAATGATGAGCATTAGGCCCTATGTTGGTCTCCTCAAAGTCTCTACTAAAATCTTAGGGAATCTTGTCTTGAAGTTCATGCTTATCATCTATGGTATTCGAGGGACCTGTGTCCCCACCCCTTAATCCTTCAAATTCTAAAAGAGCGTCACCTTTTGGATTTTATTAATCTATTTGGAGGGGTGTCTTCTTCTAACCAATCTCCAACTAAGGAACTGAAATAGTTTATGTTACCAACCCTAGACGCTTCACCAACATTTGGATTGGGTTATCGTCCATTAAAGGATCTCTATCCAAAGCAATATTACAACCCTCTCCAATACCCATTTATTCATCCAAAGTATTTTCCTTTTCCACATTTTCATACATCTGCACCGCTTTATTGATGTAAGCCTCACTCACCCCTGCTTTCTCTTTTGGTTTTTAATTACATTTTAGCTCTGAATGACCAAATAATTTACACAATTTGCACTTGTCTACTACCTATTCAAGTTTAATAGATAGTCTCCACACCCTGATGTTTGGACACAACTCAACCTCTTTTGGGAGAGGAGGCACTAATTTCTAGCCAATACAAATCCCAACATACATGCTAAAATATTTTTTGTCAATTCCTTCCCCTGCTCAAATGAATTTACCTAGTTTATTTCCCATTAGCATAAGAGTATCCATGCCCCAATATTTAAAAGGGAGGTTACAAATCTTGGTCCAAACTGACACTTCCTTTGTCTTAGCCTTCAAAGGGTTAAATTTGGGTTCCTAGCTGTTTAAGTAGAACCCTATTCCTCCCATCATATAGGGTCCATTGTAAAAATCCATTATTTTTCATAGGTTGTATCACAAATAACCAAGTATAACACATTTGGAAGGGTTTTGAGATTTACTTTGAAAGACCATCATTCATCACACCATTTCCTAATAGGGGTTAGAGTCGACCATTCCATAGCCCACTTCATGAAGAAACCCTTTCCTTTAACCAATGAACTAAATCGTTCCAACTAGGGTGCTCAATATTAATATAGATTATTCTATTGCTATTTGTGTGAATGCGTACCTGGGAGGGCCCTGTCGCTTCTTGGTTCTCCTTCAACCTCCATATTTTCCTTTCTACTTTTTTCCAGTTTAAACTATGATTCTCTAGAAGCTTTGGATAACCCAGACCCATTGAGGGTTTCCTGGGAGGCACCTCTTGCTTGTCCCTTGCATTATAGGGTTTATTTGCACTGATTCTCCATAGAGGACGCCAAGCAGAAAAGACCCAAACTATATATTATTGAAACTATATTATATTATATATATTTTTAATAATATTTAATATAAACATGTAAATAAATTTATTTACATGTTTATATTAAATATTTTTATTGTATCTTATAAATAAAAGATCTATAAATTTAACTTCAAAAAGTTTAAATATATTAAAATAAATTAAGTTTTTAATTAAAAATTAAATGTATTAAAATGTCACACATAATTAGTGATGAATAATTGAAAGAGGAGAGCACATGAAAGCTAAAGCAACAAAAAATAAAATAAAATAAAAAACAAAACTTTCTATTGTGAAGAAAAATTAGACATTTCATTAGAAAAAGAATGACACTTCATCATACAATGTACAACTAATGAGAATATCCAAGCTCAAACTTGAAAGTTACCAACATGTACCCCTTATTAGTCCCTGTCCCTATAGACAGAGAGCTAATATTTTTAATTCTTGAGGCAATATGTGTGCTAGAGTTAATTTCGATGGGAATGCAAGAGCAGAGGGTTTATAGGTATGGTGAGTGGTTTTTTTTGCTTCATTTGTTGACTTGGTTTTCAAATTGTTTTAGTGTGTATTTGGTTGAATTGGTTGTTGGTTTCACATAATTGATTTTGATGGGATTTTTTTTTTTATAAAATTTTTGCATTTTGGTTTGAACAATTTCCAAGAAAAAATTGGAGCAAAAGCTCATAAAGTGTTGTGGTATGGTGATTATTCTTTTGTTTGATTTGTTTGTTTGGCTTTAGGCTAGCTTAACAATGCTTGATTGTTAAAATAGTTGGCCTTTTTTTCAATTTAGTTTTAAATTTTGTGGGCTTTTGTTATCTTTATTAGTATTTGCGGTTAGGTTAGATACTATTGCAATGAGTTTTTCTTAACTAGTTATTAAAACAAGTTATTTCAACCAATTACAATTCAGTATTTTTTATTTTTTCAAAACTTTTAATTTTTTTTAAAGGATACATGTGAAATATTTAAGTTATAAAATGATGGAAATTATGCAATTTTTCGGACATGATAAATGATATTAAACATGATAAATGATATTAAATTAAAAAAACCTATAATTTATTTTAAAAATAAAAATTTTAACATAAGAATTTTTTCATTATGGGTCACTTCTCTATTATTAGATTTTTATTTCTAATAAAATTGAAAATTATTATACTTAATTAAATTTTATCAATATTATAACAATAATTAATTATAGGCAAATACTTAGCTACTATGTGGCACTTGTTTAACATTGTCATTTGAGCATTTAAACCTTTATTAGTACTTGCCGTTAGGCATATACCATTGCAATGAGTTTTTGCTAACAAGTGATTTAAATTTTTTATTTTTACCAATCAAAATCAATTATTTTTAAATTTCATTCTACAATTAACACTTTCTACAGTAGAGATGCATATTTCTATAGAATAGTATATTATATATAATATTATTGATAATATATAATTAAAAAATATATTAGTAAAATAAAATTAAGATTAGCATTTAAATTATTCATAATTATAATTAATAATTGTTTAAATAATTATAATTAAAAATGATATTTCTAATTATTATAATTATAATTATTAAAAATATATTATTATAATTATATAAATTGATAATTAATTAAAATTTTTTTAATTAAAATTTGGATTATGGTTAAAAAGATAATAATTAGGATAAGATTGTTAAAATTTTAATTACAATTACAATTAACTATCCAATATAATTTTACAATATGATTTTTTAATTAAAAATAATAATATTTATATTATAATTATAAAAAATTATAATGATAAAAAAATTAATATATTTAATACTTATAATAAATATAATAAAATTTACATACAAAATTAAAACTATAATTAACTATATAATTAGGCAAGTACTAAGCCACTATATGACACTTGTTGAATTTGTTTTGTATTTTTAGGATTTGCATTTTTGTTTGAGTAATTAAAAAATAGAATAAAGATAAAAAAAAATAAAAATAGTAAGGGTTGAGCAAGAGTTGAAAGTTTTTGCTTAATTTGTTGGTTTCATTGTATATTTCCTTAACAATACTTTATTGTTAAAATAGTTTGGATTTTTTTTTAAATTTAATGATAAATTTTGTGAGCAAAAAATCTACTTAATTATAAGAATGTGTTTCTAATTTGTATAGAATAATAAAGTCATTGTTTCATTTATGAATAATACCAACGGAATTGGGCCCACAACAAATGAGAAGAGGTTAGAGATGCGATTGGGGACATTAGAAAAATATAAGTCGTGCGGAAGGAAGCGTGACTCGTTTGCTTTGCCTCGAAGGATTCGATTTTCATTCTCCTAGCAAAAAAAAATGAGGTGAAAGAGAAGAGCCAGTAATGGAAGGCTTAGAGTAATGGAAGGCTTAGACAGGAATAGAAACATGAATGGGAATAGGAGCGATTCACAGGACCTTGCAGACGATGCCGATTATGCAGCTTCACAGCGGCAGGTTTAATTTTTTCTTTGCAGCTTCATTTTCCATTCGTTTTACAATTGAAGCTGCGAGAGTACCTCCTGTTCACGTCATTGCATTATTTTATATCTGGACTCTTGGCCACACCTTTTCCTTTTGAATAAAACCTTGGGGAACGGCTGTCAGACAAATAAAAATGTTATTATGTAAGACCTTATTATCGAATTTTTATTCCGGCGAAAGTTCTACAATGAGTTGATGCTTGAATCTATTTTTTGGGCAGTTTTCTCACATCTCACTGACTACCAGAACCTTTATTTATTTATTAAACACGCTTCTGGATTCAATGTGTTTGTGCTTTTGTATAGCCGATTCGGATCACATATTTTGATCCATCTATCGCCAGGATGAAATTAACCTTATTCAGGTTAGGAACACAATTTTGTCGAAGTATCGTTCTAAAGTCGTGGACTACGTGTTTTATGGTCAATCGAGAAAACAATTTCCCTCCACCACTAATCATGATTTTCCTGGCTGTTTGGGCCACACGTTTGGATCTTTTTTAGGCAGGGATGTTCCATTCTCTTTTGTAAACATCCCACCCCATTGAATTTCTCTTTTTAGTTTCAGTGAATTTGGAAGAGCGTAGGCCTTTTAAAGGCAGAGGTCTCACCGGGGTTTACTGCCGTTGATGAAATTTCAACCTTTGAAAGGAGGCAGACAATCAGGGTCTTCGGACAATTAATGATTGCTTTGTGTGTAAGGTCCTACCCTGTTTGCCTCTAATTTTTTTTTTGCACTTCTATCTACCACTCAGTCATATTGGTATTTTGTCAACCAGTTATCATGCATTCATTGGTAAAGAACCATAGTCACCAGGAGATGTGGAGACTTTGGAGACTGGTACCGGTACTGGTATTGGTACGGCTAATTTTCAAAATAGGAGACGGGTACTTGGAGACACCATTTTTTAATATAATTTAATAAATTCCAAAAAAATATAATAACATAGAATTTTGAAAAGAAGAATAATAGAAAAGTTAAGTTTGAACTTTGAATATTAACTAAGAATTTATAGGGTACATTCCTCTGACCGTCCTATAAATTTTGTATCCTATGACAATGCCACGTGAATGCCTCCACATTTTGCATACATTTTTGCCAATGCATGCAACTGCACTGGCAAACATGTATGCAACATGTGGAAGCATTCGCATGGCATGTGAGTGATTAAATTTAAATAAAAAACCTGGAACCTCAGACTCTCAGGCTCATTAAATGCCATGATTGCAGGTCTGCAGGAGGTTTAAACAGCAAATTTTTTTTGAAAACAAATGTAAATGCAAACCTGGTTGCATTATTATGCACACATTTCATTCTTCTAGGACACCTTTAGTGCTTCCAACAGTTAATGGAGAAGGAAAATAATGTTCAGTGTTATTTTTTATGCCTTTCTCGGCAGGAGACATGCATGAGATGCCTGAAAACTGAAAACTTGGTGGGGGATGGGGAGACAGCGGTATAAAGTCTCTGACCAAAATTGAAGACTCCTGGTGTGCAAAAAGACTCGGAGATGCGTCTCCGTCTCCTAGACGCATCTTGGGGGGTGGAGATACATCTCTTGGTTTCACTAAAGAACATTAAACTTGGTACCCATGAAAACCCAGTTTGCCGATAGTTTAGTGTTGTTTGTTTCAGACTTGCAAAAGTTTTTAGATTTGCAAATAACAAGGCATATAAAATGGATAGACTATTTAGCAGAAAGAAGTATGTATTGCATTATTTTTCAGTCATTCTCATTACAAATGTCTGCACTTAAATGAATCTGAAATTAAGGCAGACCTGAAAGTAAAGCCAAAAGATGACGAGTCTCAACCAATTTGCAATACTTATCCTTCATGCAACATTCTTTCCTATCCACAAGCCAGTCAAACCTTGGACTGTCAATATTGGATTATAGGAGTGTTGATGGGCTCTTTAATAAAGACTTATGTGGCAAACTGAAACTAACAGAATATCAGATCTGATTTAATTATGCAACAGTCCACTGCAGTATACCACGCCTAATTGCCTTATAAAATTGCTGTTTCCTTTAAAGACATTTCATCAAAAAGTTTCCTTGCATGCACAGTTTCAGATTTAAAGTACAGAGTGAGTTCATTGATATCTGTGTATGAAAATATAAGTACTAATATCAACAAATTGTATATATTAAAGCCTGACCCATTCTTCCATATTTTTGAAAAGAGAGCACATACACAACTTCAGCTATTCAGAAACAGATGATGTTCCACACACAGACTGATCATACCATCCTCACATTTCTGTTCATCTTGACTGTAAGAACAATTTCCAGACAGCTGGTTCTTTCCAGCAACATGTGATTACCTCCTGTGGATGGCAGTCTTCAATCAACAGCCATGTCCGCCACATCATAGCCCAGACTTCACAAATACGGCTGGTAAGATGCCCAACTTACTTCGGAATGAGCAGAGATTCATAAAGAATCTGCCTGACTTGTATCAACTCCCAGACATGTTTCCATGCATCGCTCAGATCAATCACCGTTCAGCATCAATAATTTCTTCAGAATAAAATAACTTTATTTCACAGATCAAGTGCACATATAAAATACTTTCAAAGTTCTTTATTCCAGAAGTAAACTTGAAAACTTTACAAATTTGTCTCCAATGTGGAGATTTCACAAATTTGAAATACTCGGTAAATGCAATGCGAGATACCTAGCTGGCACCTCCAACTGGAACTGGGTTTCTGTCCAATTCCTGAAAAATCCTTAGGGTTTATCTCTGAAACTGAAACAAGATGCTGTCAGACCTTTTCCAAAAGAAATTAGTAAACCAAGCATAATCTGAAAGAACCTCTCATTGCCCTTTTATAACCCACTGTAGAGACTTTTGGCTCTCCCTCTAGTTTACCTTCTCATTTTCCTTTCTTTTGTCTTCTTATATCCCCTCTTTTATTTTGATTTGAACTTAGGAAAATAATAGTAAGATGGCTTTATTAAATTTTCACTTAACTCACAATTAAAGTCACTTCAACACTTTATTTAATTAATTAAATATATTATTCTTATGATTTATTTTGAAGGGCAATATCAAATGATTAAATTAATTACTTTCATGACCTTATTAGATATTCATATTCCAAGGTTACATTAGAAGGGGACATTACATTGTGTGGAGAAGCTGAAATTATGGATCATCTTCTCTTCCATTGTCGGTCCTCTCTGGCACAATGGTATTGGTTTATGGGAATGATGAAATTTGTGTTGGTGTCTACAGAGTGTTTCCTTGCACTACTGCAGTCTTGGTCAGGAAAAATCAACACTGTACTGTTGCAGTTACTGTGGGATGCTGCTTTCTTTTCAATCTAATCGATTTTGTGTAAAGAAAGAAGTAGAGGATCTTTCATCTTGGAGATTTGAGGAAGCTCATTCATGAACAGGGCCCACTATTAACTAAGGAAGGTGATGAGTAATGAGACAAGCATAAATTTCATTATCACTCTGCTTGGTTGTTGATTGTTGATAATTTGATTGCGATTACAGAGGAGTAATCTTGTTGTAAAAGAGATTGAAATCCTCTTCATAGTGTGTTGTGTGGCATATCATCTTTGGAATGCTTTATGCCACATGTACATGGCGGCAGTGATCCTAGTGTCAACAGTGAAGGAGAATCATCAGTCTACTTGATGACTGTATGAAGTGAAGTGGACATGGTTGCTTCTGTAGAAAGAGCCAAGTGGCTAAGTGGATTTTCATATGCCCTAGAATGGTCAGGTCTACTCAAATCTAGCTGTATCATTTGAAAGATGAATTGTTGTGGAGATTCAAGATGGTTTTGCTTTTGTTTTGTCATTTGCATTTGTAATTTATCTCATCAAATGTTTCACAAGTTAAAGTTTAAATTTGATTACATTATTTTTGCTGATCATGTTAATTTGCAAATAGCTGGACCGAGTCAAAATTTTAGGTCACTCTCGTGATATTGTCAAACCACCCAAAATGATCCATGATATTTCGTTTAAATACCAAAAGGGAAACCATAGAAATCACAGCTCTTTTGTGCCTTGAATTTTTTTAAATATTTTGTATATAATAAAAGTGGTACAATGATGACGAGGGGCATAAAGAAGAAAAACCCTTGAAACAGATCCATATCTAATATATCAGATGAAAACCCTTAATGTAGAAGATATATTCTAAAAGAAGATTCTACATTCAACCAAATTAAAGACCTAGAAAAAGTAAATGAGGAAACAAATTTATGGGATGGTTGAATATGTCATTGAGCAGGAATAAAAAAGAGTCAATACATAGGCAAATAACTTTATAGATATTGTAGTGAATATTTTACCAGACTAGACTTTTTATAAAATTCTCCTACATAGTATGTTGAGTGGGAATAATTTGACTTGGAGTGGCCTTGTAAAATAAGGAAGGTGGGGCAAGTAAATTAGTGCGAGACGTGCAAAACAAACAAAAGTCTGATGTGATTAAACATAAGTGAGGGAAGATCATAGAAACAACTGTAACATGCTCTTGAGATCTTGCCATTGGATCTCACGTTGAATCATTGGCTATGGATCGCCCTTCCACTTTAGAGTGAATTACAAATAAGATCCTACTCTTTTTGAAGGGGGCTCTATGAAGAAGATTGACTGCATTGTTGGCATTGGTATACTAATTTTGGTCTAGGTTCTCTTGTTGGTGCTAAATGAATCTCGTAGTGTCTAACAATAGTATTGCCTCCTTTTCCCCAGCTGCAAGCGGTCCTTTCCCATCTACAAGTCTCTACGTGCAAGTGTACTCTCTAGGTGTTTGATGTCGTAGTGTCTAACAATAGTATTGCCTCCTTTTCCCCAGCTGCAAGCGGTCCTTTCCCATCTACAAGTCTCTACGTGCAAGTGTACTCTCTAGGTGTTTGATGTTTAAATTGGAGTCCTTAAATCTATGTTTTGATTTTTGCAATATGAGATAAGTTTTTGTTTTGTATTGTTTGTGGGTTGTGATTTCCTTGTAGGGTTGCTTGTTTTCTGTTTTGGTGCATCACCTACTTTACTTTGAAAGAATGTTGGGTAAGCAGAAACAGCTCCCTATGCCAAGTTAACACAAGAGAGGGTTGCAAATAATTCTTCAAACCCTCTAACTATTACAGTACTAGAAAGATGCACATTCAAATTAATTAAACAGATATGCAATGCAAACCATGACAAATAGATTTTACATGGGAAAACCCTTTTGGGTAAATACCCATGCTCTAAACACCCAACTCAATTGTATTGTTCAGAATCAGCAACAAAATAATAATTAAATACAATAAGAGAGCTTATGCTATTCAGGAATTGTCACGCTATATTCAGAATTTGGAATTTTTCGGGCAGCATAAAGTGTAAAAATCTTCAACGTGTCATACAAAATGAGCTAACACAGCAAGCATATATAGAAGAGCAATATGGGCACCCAAGGATGCCATGTGTCACTTCCACATTCACTGCAGATATGCAACTGTTAAAGGAAGACATGCAAGGCGTCCACATACACCTGCTAATTGATAACTGAAAAATATCAATATGCATGAATTCAAACTACAACTTGCTAGTTAGCAGTGTTACTCGGGGACACGTTTCTGGCAGAATTTGACCTGTCCCGGAAACGGGGATGTCCCGGAAACGCGGAAACCCGTCCCCTGGCTTTCCCATAATATTCATTTAAATAATGTTTGAGTTTTGATAATTTGTTTGACTTCCACTCTCATGTGAACTCTCAATTTAGATTATTTAACACAAACGTTATAGTTAAGGTTCTATAATGTATAGAACCATGCTTTATCCATGTTTTTCATATATATTTTAAAATTTCCCTATTTTTTATATAGTCATCCCCATTGCCGTCCCCTGCTGTCCCTTGCTCTGGGAAAAAAAATCCGTCCCATAAACCCGTTTCCCCGCCCCCCCGTTCCGGAAACCCGGGGTAACATAGCTATTTAGAAACAAGTCTTATCCACATGCTAGGTGTCTATACCAAATAATAAGATCCTTATCCATATTTTGAGCATCAAAACATGCAAGACTAAAATTTGGTGATTCCTCTTCAGTTTTCTTATAGAAACTGCTGATGAAGAGTCTCAAGTTGTTATAAGAAGTTGCCATAAATTGTTCTAGTACCAGACTAGAAACATATGACAGCTAACTCCACAAAAATAGGACCTCCAAGAGTGGGCACCAACTTCCAAAATAATAGGGATCTTGCCATGTCTTAGAACCGGGTCAGGTTCCCAGCCTGGTTTGTTGTGGGTTTGGGTAGGGTACTAGTTCATGACTATAGGTTAGTTGTACTGAACCTGTGCAAAACCCTGAAGAATTTGAGACTTTCTTCATATTTCCGCGATAATTTGCTATTTCTTACCTATGGACTACACTTTTTGCCCTTTTTTCGCTAATGTGATGAATTCAACTAATCTTTGTAAATCTTCCAATTTCCGGAATGACATGGATGCCATGGTTTCGTCCATATTCTTTGCACATGGTCTTCTCCAAAGGTAACATTAGCTGAAACCCATACGAGAATATTAATTTCGAAGGTAAATTATAGTATAGTACATTATAATATCATATTATAGTCCATTTTTTATTAATATTAGCAAACAAAATTAAGATTAAATTAAATTTTTTAAGGCAATTTTATTAATATTTTGTTACATAGAAATTTTATTATTTATCAACAACTATGTTATAATATTATATAATAAAATATATTATATTAATTTTATTATTTGTAAATTATTAATATTGATTTTCTTTTATAATTTTATTATAATATTGTATAACATTTATAAATATTATTGTAATTAAAAAAATATTTTTTATCTTAGGTTATAATTTTATAAACATATATATTTTATATGTTTTGTAGGGACGAACCCAACCCCGATTTTTTTTGTGCGTGAACTCGTAAACCAAACCCTTGAATCCTAATTGGGACTAGTAACCTTGCTACAAAGAATGAATGAATGAATGAAGATTTTTAATGACGTCCACAAGACCATCAGTCTAAGAGACCACGAATCACAACCCTAAACTAACTCCATAGTCTTTTCCATATCCAATCTCCTGCTGTGAATCTTGACAATCAAACTAGTAGTCTACTTGATTTTATCCTCCTCAAATAAACTGTACATGCTGCCAGCCTTCAGGATGACCTCGTACTGAGCTCGAATGTCCTCATAAGCCGTGCACTCGAAGAGAAAGTGCCATTCAGTCTTAATCACACCTTTGTCGCAGAACCTGCAAATCCTCTCCCCTATTCCTCTTTGGGTCTTTTCCATCTACCTGTCTCTCATCTGAGATGATGCGAGCCCGTTCTCAGCTGAGCCACCAACACTCTAGGCTTACCTTTAATAGCTGCCCCTAGGTAGGCCTTATCCCCATGCTCACGGGAGGGGTTGAACACTTCTATATAATGTGTCTTTTTCCGACCCATGTTATTAGACCACATGGCAATCCGAAATTTACCCATGACAAACTTCTTTATTTCCACATTGGTATTCAGACAATCTTGTAGCTTGATGCTCCACGTGCTCAACCACTTTATGTTTTGTTTCATCCAAGTCTCTTCCTGCGAGCCAAACCTTCTTTCATCGCAATTTTGGGCCATCGTTTGTTATCCTTGTTTTCAAGTTTCTATAAATAACTTATTAACCAAGTTATCGCCGCCGCCTCCAATGGGAAAATGCCGGCTTCCGCTAATAGAATTTCATAAGGCACTGAGGCTTTGACCTTGATACTACTAGTGATTAAGTGCTTATGAATCCTCTCTAATTGTCTCCACCCACACTTTGTCATGTTGCCCCCCCAAACCTTGCAGCCGTAAAGAACAATCTGCATGACCAGCAAACCGAAAAGAGTTTTCTTGGTTTTCCAGTCCCAAAGCTCGACATTTCTGCATCTATTATGAAGTAGATAGGACACTTTCCATCCTCCCTGTGTTTTTTTTGCTCTACAAGTCTCCCAGCTGAGCCTATAATGGAAGTCAATCCCCAAATATTTGTATTCTTTCACAATCTCTAAAGCCTTCGAAAAGAAAATCAGTATGTTTCTCCTTTCTTTTCAGAGAAAAAATCATGATTTTTGTCTTGGTAATGTTCACCTGCATCCCCACTTCCTGACAAAAGCATTCCAAAGCATCTAACTGTTCTCTTAATCCCTGAGACGTTTTTGATATTAAGATAAGATCGTCGGCATATAAAAGAAGCTTCACCACATACCTCGCCAAATAGACCCCTTCACCATCAATTATGTCTAACCAAGGTTCAAGTTTATCAATATATAAACCAAACAGAGTGGGGGATAACGGGCACCCTTGCTTCACACCAATGTCACTACCAAAGCACTCGGACATACCATCTTTAGTTCTGATTTTGGCTCTAACTCTCTCATGAAGTCTATGCACTGCTGCTCTATACACATCCGGAACGCCTAATTCTTCCATTCTATTCCATAGCTTGTCTCTAGGCACCATATCAAAGGCTTTCTTGAAGTCCACAAAGCAGCAATAAGCTTCTCCCCCTGGTTGTCCCATATTTTCTCTATCAAATGCCTAAGAGTGATGCAATGATCGATATTAGAATGTCTAGGTCTGAAACCCGCTTGCCCTTTTGCTCTTTTTCCTTCTTTTTCCGCCCAAAGTGAATGGCAATTTAGCAAGTTAATAACATTAGGATGTATGCACCGAATAAAATAAATCAATGCTAAGATTCAAAGGTTGAGACAGCTTAATCTCAACATACTTTTTATGCATTTCTCAAAAAAATTTCTTCCATCTAGCCCTTTTCCTAGTGTAGGCTAGTGTTAGATTAAATTTTGTAGGAGTTGACCTTCTTTGGTTGACGGTGGTTGAACACACTCGGATGATGAGAGGGGGGGAGGAGAGTGAATCAGCATAAACTAAAACTTGACCATTCATTAACTTTTCTTTCATTAAATCAGATTTGCAGAAGTAAAGAGAAAAAATACAACATGCACCACACAAGAAAACCAAGAGTTTTATGTGGAAAACCCAAGAAGGGATAAACCATGGTGAGGATCAACTTACAATATATTAACAAGTTTTTACAATGTTTGTATGAGGCTCACTGCGAAGGAAGCTCAGTGCTCTCTGAATGGACTTGTAGGCTAAGGCACACTGCCATAGGACATGATAAAATGGACTTGGAAAATGAAGACCACTTCTCTAGAGCAAGATACAATGAGATTATAATAAAAACATATTGTGAGTTTGTAATGTCCCCTTTTTAGGGTACATTATATTGTGCCAGTTT
The DNA here is from genome assembly GCA_018584345.1 of Thuja plicata. NCBI lineage: Eukaryota > Viridiplantae > Streptophyta > Pinopsida > Cupressales > Cupressaceae > Thuja > Thuja plicata. The sequence goes on along the minus strand of MU227687.1, from coordinate 1,355,889 downwards.
GTTAGCCCTTTTCATTTTGGCTTGGTGGGCTAACCGGGGCGTGGTCGTGTTCCAGGGGATGAGCGGCCTAGGTGTTTCCAGTTCCAGGCCATCCAGTGCAGTTTATGCAGGTTTCCGGAGTACTTACTATTTATAGTAAGTC